>CM047737.1:16976379-17257184 GCA_026225825.1 Pistacia integerrima | reverse complement strand
GACAAGTGCTAAAGATTTAATCTAGTGCGTACTTTAAAGACCTAGAGAGATCGATGAAGCGAACAACACAAACACAAAGCGTTGTATTTTTAATTCACCAAATGTTCTTCTTAAGACTTAATAATCCTAACGCAAAGAAATTCTTAAACCCTAATTACTCACAAGTTAGATCCAAACAATTACGGATTTGATATCAACTTAGCAAAAGAAAAGGATTGGGTAAACATAATACCTAGTAGGCCTCCTAGTAATTAAACGCAACAATCATGAAAATAGGCATGGAAGAACATCCAATACCTTCCAATACATATATGAACACTAAAGAAAACATATTAGATCTCACGGCCTATTGATTCCGAGGCCCTTCCCATTTCTTCGAACCAAGGGTTAAAATAAAATAGCTCCATGGCCATCAAGAAAATCAAAAGAGAAAATTGCAGAGAGGAAGAGGAAGAGGCGTGTGTGATCTCCCCTAATCGATCTCTCTCCCTTTAAGAATATCCAATTCAAATTTGGAATATCTACTAAATCTCCTAAAAATATTCTAATATCCTAATCTCATTAATTGAAAATAAAATAAAGTCCTAATGTAAAATAGAGTGGTGTTTCCAGCTGTAACTTACGTGCAACAGTCTTCAAAACTTAACCAATAAACCTTTGGCCTTATTTGAATAAGCAGAATGTTCCAACGCCTTAGTACGCAGGTGTGTCAACTTCAAGCCCGATTACAACCTTGCTTCAGCTAGTATCTTTCCAAACTCAAAACATGAAAGTTATAGATCTCTTTCTTATGGTTCCACAACATTTTGAATCATCTCAATCAAGGCTCGATGAGAGAGTTATGCTCGATACGACTGATGTTGAAACTATCCGAATTCACCTATAGTCGTTGCATTAACGCCCTCCCATTTGCAATCTAAATCAAAATAGAATAATAATGAGTACATTTAGGCAACAAATAAGTATAAATGACTAGACATTAAGGGGGGGTAAATATGACATTTTGCATTCTCATCACGTACGCATAAGAGCTTTAATTTTGCGCTACAAGATATCTCAGATAGCGCGCATTAGAGATCTTAAGTCGTACGATCAAATCTCTCAGAGCATGCGATCAGATCTCTCAAATCATGCGGCCATCAAAGCTCTCAAATCAAGCAAAGAAGATTTATAAGATTGCAAGGTCGATCTCTGCATCATACACATCGATCTCGTATCGCGCGCATGAGCTCTCAAATCACGTGGTATCGTATCTCAAATCGTACGACACCTTGGCCATAGATCGCAAGACCAGATCTCTTTAAGATTGCGTGGCCGATCTCAAAAGCAGCAAGGCGTTAGATTCTCATATCGCACCCGCATAAGAGCTTTAACCCTTTCTTTGGGCCCTAAGAAGATATTCTATATAATGGGCATTGGGTTGGGAGCTTTAGGTCGCACGATCGATCTCTCGATCCATGCGATTAGATCTCTCAAACCATGCGATCAGATCTCTTAAATCATACGCACCAGAGCTCTTAAATTAGGCGACAAGATTTATAAGATTGCGAGGTCAGATCGCTTAGATCGCACACATCAGATTTCTCATATCGCGTCTATTGGAGCTCTCAGATAGCGCGTATTGGAGCTTTCAGATAGCACGCATTAGAGCTCTCAAATCGCGCGTATCAGATCTCTCAAATCGCGGTGGCCAAATCGTCGATCGCGAGACCGATCTTCTTAGATCGCTGTTATATCACTCGATCATGCGATCAATCTTCTTCGGATCACGCATCGAGTCTCGATCGACGATCGAGCCCTTTCTGATTCCGCACGCATCGAGCTTTTCTTTTGGGGATCGCGACGCATCAAATTTCTCTCGACAGCGCACTAGAGCTCTCAACGGGCGGGCTATCGATCTTCTCAAATCGGGTGGGTATATGATCTCCTCCGGAGGATCGTATGCATTAGAGCTTTTTCGGGGACGCACTTGACCAAATCTATTAGATCGAAAGCCGGTTAAGGATCTTCTTAGTTCCGCGGCGATCTCTCGCATCATACACATCATAGCTCTCAGATCGTGCGACCTAATCTCTTATATTGTCTTATTAGATCTCTCAAATCATGCGTCAAATCTATCAGATTGTACGCGTAAGAGCTCTTAGATCGTGCAGCCAGATCTCTCAAATTTTACGCATAAGAGCTCTTAGATTGCACGACCAAATCTCTTAATTCACACACATAATATTTCTTAGATCGTGGGCACAAAACCACTCAGATCGTATGGCCAGATCTCCCAGATTGTGAGGATTGATCTCCTAGATCGTGCGCATCAAAGCTCAAATCAGGCGCGATCTCTCGATCATGCGTTAGGGGATCGCTAAATCAGCAGCTTAGATCCTTCAAATCGCTGGTCGGTCGCCCTCAAATCCTATGCATCAGAGCTGTTTGATAATGCGCATTAGAGCTTTCAGATCGCGTGGTTAGATCTCTCAGATCGTGTGTCAAATCTCTCAGATCGCATGCATAAGAGCTCTCAAATCGCACTGCCAGATCTCTTAGATCGCATGCATAAGAGCTCTCAAATTCGAGGTTGCACGATCTGCATCACGCGGTAGATCGCTTTAGATCGCGAAGCTAGAGCTTAGATCATGCTTGGCCTTAGATCGCCGCATCAATCAGTTGTGATCCTTCAAATTCAGCGGTGCGATCGATCCTATGCATCGAAAGTTCAGATAACGTGATAGAGCTTTTAGATCATGGGCCTAGATCGCTCGTATCAGTAGTGTCAAATTCCTCATCGCATGCATAAGAGCTCTCAAATTCGATCCAGCCGATTCTAGATACGTACGCATAAGAGTGATCGCTGCACTCTCAAATCATGGAGCCCATGATCTCTTAGATTGTACACATAAGAGCCTTTCCCTCAAATTCAATAAGAAGCTCAGCCCATGCATCTCTCGATCACGCGGTCGACGCTTAGATCGCAGGCAAAGATCTCTCGGGGACCAGCAATCAATCTCAAAGATCATATTTATTAGAGCTCCAAGATAGCGCCGCATCGTATGCAGAGCCTCTCGGACCACGAGCTAGATCTCAGACAGCATGGGATTCTCTGCATCGATTCATCATAGCCCTAAGATCACGCGCACGCCTCTCAGGGGATTGTGGCACATGAAAGAGCCTCTTAGATCGCGGGTACGGGCCAAATCTCTCAAATAGAGTGGTTAGATCTCTCATATCATACGTATCAGAGATCTTAGATCGTGTGCCAGATCTCTCAAATCACGTAGTCAAACCGCTTAGATCATGCGCATCCGAGCTCTCAAATCGCACACATCAGATAACTTAGATCGCACTATTGAGATTCATGCATTTTGGACATGGAAATGGAGAGAAAATGATGATCAAGATGATGGATATAAGGTAGAAAACAAACATAACATCAATGGCAATTTAAAAAAAAAAAAAAAAAGGAATAGTATATTTTCTTCTCCTTTGCTATTAAATGCTTGATGTTGAAACTTGGAGTCTAGATTCTTCAAAAGAAAATGAAGAAACTCAAAATGAAATGTAACATCTACTGAAAACTAGTACAATGCATGCAATTAACAATGGAAAATCGGGCCCAAAATGTTTCTTTTCATTACAATTCACATGTCTTTTATACACGAAGGTTACTTGTACAAAAGTGCATTTCAAAAAGACAAAATAGGGGAACAAAGGTAGCTATTGCTCGCGCGCCGACACCCTCCAACCGCAACATCACCTAGAACTTGCATCCACAAAGGAAAAATAACGGGGTGAGCACAAATAATGCCTCGAGGCAAAACTTCTAACCTCGTCCTCGTCTCTGTGTGACTCTTAATTCTTTCCCTTATGCTATTTCTCATTCTCCGCCCTTTGCTTTCTAATAACATCATGGCCTCATCTTACTCGGGAGGGTTAGGTACTGGGATGGCGTCCTACACAAAGACCATCTCACTCTCTATGGCTATTGGGTGGGAATTCACACGCATCCAACCCGTTCTTAGTGACTACCGAGTGAGGATCACAAAGCACTAACTCGGCTTCTTTCTAACTATCGCGTGGAGATCACCTAGCACCTACCCGTTCCTCATGAAATTTGGGGTAACGATCACCAAGCATTTACCCGTCTCTAGTCACTATCGGGTGATGATCACAAAGCATCAACCCGCTTCTACTAGCCATTGGATGATGATCACAAAGCATCAACCTACATATCTCTTAATTAATCGGGTATGGTCACAAAGCATCTACCCATTTCTATTACTCATGGGTGACGATCACTAAGCATCGACTCCATCTGCTTAGAGGCCATTCGGATGATGATCACAAAGCATCAATCCGATTCCCTGCCTGAATCGGGGTGATGATCACAAAGCATCATCCCAACTATACTACTCTTAACCTCATTCTATTGTAGCATTTTTTCAATGCTCTCTACCCTTAGAGTAATTTTACCCACTAAGCTCTACTCATAAAGGGGTATTTCTAAACACAAAGTTTCCTACTCTTTCTTAGGTCACTTGTCAATGCATATAACAATGCACATGGATGATTCATCTCTACTAATGCACTTGTGAAATGCCAACATGCAATGTTGCAAGAATTAAGGTTCATTACTCACACTCAAACCTCTATTAGGCATTTCATCAAACAACTCATGTGCACTATAAAAACTCTATCATAGCCATGAATCTAAAACTTTTTCCTAACCATCCAAAAATGGGGAAAAACCCCTTCACAAAGCCATAATAACCTGTCAAACAAAAACACTTCCAAAAAGGGTTCCATAATACCCCTTAAATTTCCATCTCAACTACCTTGCCAAACCAACAACCCATTTCTCAAATTTGCAAGGTATAAACAATCACAAAGCATAGAAATCTCTATTTAATCCTTCATACATGCTATAATACATGTACATCACATACATACATCATTTCTATCAAAACCCTAATCAAGAAAAAATTCATAAATCTCAACTTGGGTTGGGTTTTACTTACTTGTTATGGAGAGACTTCCCCCACCAAATCCCTTCCACTTGGGTTTTCTTGGCTATTCTTCTACTCATAACCAAAAAGAATGAAAACCCTCAAAAAACCAAAATGAACTAAAAATCCACAAATCAC
Source organism: Pistacia integerrima (assembly GCA_026225825.1). Lineage (NCBI taxonomy): Eukaryota > Viridiplantae > Streptophyta > Magnoliopsida > Sapindales > Anacardiaceae > Pistacia > Pistacia integerrima. The sequence continues at coordinate 17,252,049 of CM047737.1, read as the reverse complement.
ACAACTTAAGGAGAAATCCTTACCTTAGGAAGCCTTAGGTTGTTTTCTATACCCCCAAATCACTTCAAAAAACCCTTGAAATTCCTTGAACAAAAGAAAAGAGAAGTTGAGAGGAGAAGAATGAAGGGTTGGGCGTTTTTTGGAGAAGAAGAATGAGGGTTTGCTAACTCTTAATTCCTTTTAATGAAATATAAACACACTCATTCCCATTTTGCCCTTACTCTTCTTTGGAAATTCCATCCATATCCTTTGATTCATTACAATCTCACCCCCATACCAACACATTCTCCATGGAAAAATCCTTACAATTAACTCCCCACTTTTCCCCTGCTAGTTAGGGGTATAAAGGTCAAATAGCCCCTTGGGGAAGAAAATATCTAAAACTCAATCAACCTTTTATTCGGCCGCCGCGCGCCGAAACTAAACTGTCGCCGCGCGAAACGGCCCTGGCCCAAAGCCCAAACCCTTTCCCCCGTGGCTTCAACCCTCTTCGCCGCGGCGAAGATTCTTTTCGCCCTGGCTGGCACTCCAGATTGAAATTCTTCTATTTTCAACCAATTTCGTGGCAACATTCAACATAACACTCAAACAAACAAATATAACAAAAACCAACTCGATTAAGGGCGAAAGAGGAAACAATAACAACGTACCTCAAGCGGGGCGTTACATGAAATCCACCCAAGCCAAAGATGAGAGAGAGCCGAGAGAGTGAGAGAGTGCTTTTTTTTTTCAATTGTTGCAATTGAATTGAAATGGTATAATACTTCATTTATATACAATGGGCACAAAGTGTAACTTTAAATTGTCTTGGGAAGTCCTTAAACAATTTAAAATTAATCTTGGAAAAGAGCATTTATGTCAACTCCATGGTTTTGTGGTTAATTCATAATTAGCCCAAATTTTAATCCTATTAATTATTCTAACTCTTTAGAATAAAACCAATGCACTTTTGTCTCCATTATTGAATCCGATTCAATAATAATATTTCATAAGTCATTATTACCCTTGGTTAGTGCTAGCTATCCATGGATAATCATTTCTCACCAATACATTAATTTGGATGCAATCATTTACGTCCGAACATCATTAATTCGATCAATGATATGTATTATTCTCTCTTCTTGAGCTTGGTTTTATGTGTGACTATTTTGGTTCACTGTGATCTAGCTGTGGGCCCAATATCGGATTCTGAAATGTTTTGTTATAACTCTTTATAATCGAAACTCCCACTGATTATGGTAGATGTCTAGCAATGTTCCATAACCCCTAAACCACAATGAAGTGTAAACTCCAATGAACCTTTTCTCATCGTACGTACCGTGTAGTAAAATCCCTCCGTCATCTAATCCTGATTAAGAATGGTTCATGGTATGTCAATACCCTTAACTTAATCTTTAATCAAATTGTCAATCGATACAATGGAACCTCATTCAAAGGATAAAAACTACTTTTTCATATTTTTGGTTATCTCGACATCACTTGTCCTCGCACATGAATAACATATGACCAAACCGGCTTATTACATAAGGCATGACTAGTCTCGTGCTTATACACCATATGAACCATATGCATCCTATGTTGATTCCAACTGTGATGTCTTAGATCCAAGGATCAGTGGTGCACTAGCACGATCCTACGATGCATCGTTGACCACGTCCATGTGATTCATCGTAATCGGTCGTATTCGTAAACAGTTCACTAACCGTTTATCCATGTTAATGTCTTAGTGACATACCTCTTATAATCACCCACACTAATACCATCACATGATATTCAATGGAGACATTCAGCATACCTACTATGCAATGTTATTGCCCTATTAACATTACTTGCGTAGGGAATTCTTCGATGATTTGATCTTTTGAAGATCCAGGTCATCCGGATATTTCACATGCAATATTAAATATAATTTAAATGAAACAATAAATCAACATGTGAAATAAGAACATTTTCTTTTATTCATAATACATTTACAAGATATAATGTCCTGAAACCGACAACACGATTGGTTCCTAGTGTTAGAGTAGATGCCCTAGAGCCAATCAATTATTGTAGAATTGACTCTTTGTAATAATGTTCATTAATCAATAATAAAAGGCATTTTATTCTATATCGCTTAAATCATTATTATTGCAATATGTATTGATATATGTCCTTAGAATGGTAGAATCGTGACGAGGGTATCAAGTGTTTCAAATCTTGATAGTGAGAACCCTATGAGCACATATGGTGGCCATTCTAGAAACGTCCGTAGCCCCAATATTATTCTGAAGTAAGGGCACAGATAATACGGTAAGGCTATCATAGTGTTGAACGACCCTCGCGAAAGGCGGTGGTGATTCACTTGTCAAGGTTGTTTGGTGACAACCTCGGTGCAACACATGGGTGTTTGTTTGAGGCGATTATACCAGCGAAGTTCACTGGACCGACCCTCCCACCGCAGGGATTCCATATGGATGGTAACCCCTTGGTGTCTATGGAACAAATCCTCTAACGAATGGTGGTGTATGTGATCCTTAGACTTGAGATCACCGGAGCGCCTTGTGCCACCGATGGTACGCTTTGACACTAGCCTAACGCAGCTCTATTCAGAGTCACAAGCACGGTGGTGATTGGCTATATCAAGGTGTATCAAGACTATGGTGGATTGGTGAGAGGATTCATCACCCCTCCCGGCACGGGAGAAGTTATTCACGGCGCAATTCAGTATATGGCAATGACACTAAACTGTGGGCCACATGGGGATTGAGTTGTTGCTCATCCGATTATAATACGGTCATTGGTCCGTCCCGAATATACAATATCGAGAGTAATCAAGGTTGACACTATTTCTATGCCTTCGCCTCGTCCGAGATAACGATGATGAAAGGATCGGGAATTGTATGCGGTAACCATATCGTTGCACGGTAGCTACTTTCTTCAATCCATGAATCTATCGGGTGGCCATGATGCCTTGTTAGCGGCCAATCTTAGTCTGTGTATAAGTGAGACGATTAATTGGTGTTAATCGCGATACTATACACTACCGGTATGATGAGGAGCCTATGGGTCACACACATAGAAGATAATTTAAGAGCCAAGAAGAAAGAAGGGCGTTTTCATCTTTTTAGGCGAAAGGGTATTTTGGTAATTTCACAGTGCAATTAAATTTGCTGAGGTCGTAGCATTTATTTAATTTGTAAGAAAAATTAAATAAGTGAAATTACGATTAAATGTGTGTTTGCACATATTTAATTGAATTATCATTATTGTTAAATGTTAATTAAATATTAATTGATTTTAATTGAGATAATGATAAATTAAATTAAAATATCTAATTGGGAGTGTTTGGCAACATGTGGTGTTTGGGTTGGAGCCCAAGCCCATTCCATGTGGGAATAGGGCAACTTGGTTTGCCTATAAAAGGAATAGTGTTTGTGTGATTTGTTAATTAATTCATATTTGCCTTTTTGAAAGAAAAAGAAAAAACACATAACACACAGCAGCCTTTTGGAGACTCTCCCACGCCACTTTCATCCTTTTGATTGAAAAATCAAATACTCCTCTTCTTGATTTCTTAAGGCCAAGGAGGATCTAGCAAATCCCTCATTGGTTCTTGTTGATTGTCTTCGTGTAGACCTCTACGGTTCGATCCTATACTTGGATCGGTAGCAAACACGTTTAGAGACAATATTGGTGGAGCCTCCAACGTGGGTATGAATCTAAACTTTAGATTTATTTACTTTTTCTGCAGATTCTTGATATTATACATAAACTGTAAAATTTGTGCCTTGATTTTGGGCTTTAAGAAACGATTTACGGTTGTATAAAATTTTGTTTTCCGCTGCGCAACCAAGTCGTTTCCTAACACCTAGGGCATACACTAACAAAACTCCCACTTGCACTAGAGTCAATCGATGTGGTATCTAATACCCATCTTTTCAAGATGATAGTCCAACTGCTTCTGTGTCATTGCTTTAGTGAGTGGGTCAGCTACATTCTCTGTTGAAGGTGTTTTTTGCACCAAAATTTCTCCATCTCCAACGAATTCTCTCAAAATATGATATTTACGCTGAATATGTTTTGGCTTCTAGTGTGCCCTTGGCTCCTTTGCCTGTGCAATAGCACCAGTATTGTCATAGTACAACGTTATCGGATAAACCATGTTTGGAACCACACCAAGTTCAGTCATGAACTTACGCATCCAAACAACTTCCTTTGCTACTTCTGAAGTGACAATGTATTCAGCTTCCGTAGTGGAATCGACAGTAGTTGACTGTTTAGAACTCTTCCAATTGACTGCTCCTCCATTGCATATGAAAATGAACCTGGATGTATGTTAGGAAACGACCCGGTTGCGCAGCGGAAAACAAAAATTTTACAACTACGGATCGTTCCTTAGAACCCAAAATCAGGGCATAGATTTTACAGTTTATGCATAATATGAATCTGCAGAAAAATAAATCCATTTGTTTAGATTCATACCCACGTATGGAGGCTCCACCAATGTTGTCTCTGAATGTGTTTGCTACCGATCCAAGTGTAGGATCGAACCGTAGAGGTCCACACGAAGACAATCAACAAGAACCAAGGAGGGATTTGCTAGATCCTCCTTGGCCTTAAGAAATCAAGAAGAAGAAAACAAAAGTGTTTGTTTTCAATGGAGCCCGAAAGTGGAAAGTGGGAGAGCTTTTTGGCTGGAGGTTTTCATTTTAAAATAAAAAAGAATGAATTACTTTTATAACACACACACACTATTCTTTTTATAGGCAAACCAAGTTGCCCTATTCCCACATGGAATGGGCTTGGGCTCCAACCCAAACACCCCATGTTGCCAAACACTCCCCAATTTGATATTTTTAATTTAATTCATCATTATCTTAATTAAAATCAATTAATATTTAATTAACATTTAATCAATAATGATGATTTAATTAAATATGTGCGAACACACATTTAACCGTAATTTCACTTATTTAATTTCTTTAACAAACTAAATAAAAGGCTACGACCTCAAGAAATTTAATTGCCAGTGAAATTACCAAAATACCCTTTCGCCTAAAAAAGACGAAAACGCCCTTCTTTCTTCTTGGCTCTTAAATTATCTTCTATGTGTGTGACCCATAGGCTCCTCATCATACCGGTAGTGTATAGTATCGTGATTAACATCAATTAATCGTCTCACTAATACACGTACTCAAGATTGGCCCCTAGCAAGGCATCATGGCCACCCGATAGATTCTGGATTCACAAAGTAGCTACCTCAACGATATGGTTACCGACAATACGATCCTTTCATCATCCGTTATCTCGGACGAGGCGAAGGCATAGAAATAGTGTCAACCTTCGGTTACTCGATATTATATATTAGTTTACGGACCAATGACCCGTATTATAACTGGATAGAGCAACAACTCAATCCCACCTTTGTGGCCACGCTTTAGTGTCATTACCATATCTTGAATTGCGCGTGAGATAACTTCTCCCGCAGGGAGTGATGAATCCTTTGTCAATCCACCATAGTCTTGATACACTCCTTGATATAGCCAATCACCACCGCATCGACATGCTCAATAAGAACTGCGTTAGGCTAGTATCAAATCGTACTAATCGGTGCACAAGGCACTCCGGTGATCTCAAGTCCAAGGATCACATGCACCACCATTCGTTAGAGGATTTGTTCCATAGACACCGGGGTTACCATCCATATGGAATCCTCCTGGTGGGTCGATCCCGGTGAACTTGCTGCGGTATATCCGCCTACAACAAGCACCCATGTGTTGCACCAGGTTGTCACCAAACAACCTTGACAAGTGAAGACATCCACCGCTTCTTCGACAGTCGTTCAACACTATGATAGCCTTACCGCATTATCGTGCCCTTACTTGCAGAATCAACATCACATGGACGCTTTCCCTGCAATGGCCACCATATGTGCTCATAGGGTTCTCACTATCAAGATTTGAAACACTTGATACCCTCGTCACGGTTCTACCATTCTAAGGACATATATCAATACATATTGCAATAATAATGATTTACGCGATATAGAATAAAAATGCCTTTTATTATTGATTAATGAACATTATTATAAAGAGTCAATTCCACAATAATTGATTGGCTCTAGGGCATCTACTCTAACAATGTAGACTTTCTATCATCCACATCTGATTGAACATCAGAATCAGAGTATCCCTCAATTTTCAACTTTGAACCTCCATAACTTAGTATTAGATCTTTAGTTCTTCTTAAGTACTTAAGGATCGTCTTAACAGCTGACTAGTGTTTTTCCCTTGGGTCGGACTGATATCTGCTTGTAACACTCATAGCATATGCAATATCAAGCCTAGTACATAACATGGCGTACATGAGACTACCTATGGCTGAAGCATATGGTATCCCACGCATCCACTCATGCTCCTGATCAGCCTTTGGACTCATATCTTTTGAAAGATGAATCCTGTGATTGCAAGGTAAAATTCCCTTTTTGGAGTCTTGCATGCCGAACCGTTTCAGCATCTTTTCTATGTACATCCTTTGGGATAAGCCTATTAGTCCTTTCGTTCTATCTCTATAGATACGAATTCCTAGGATGTAGGTCACTTCTCCTAAGTCTTTGATGGAAAAAGTTCCGGATAACCACAACTTAACTTTAGTCATCATCTCAATGTCATTTCCCATCAATAGTATGTCATCTACATATAGTATAAGAAATATGATTGCATGATCCTTTGTCCATTTATAAACACAGGGTTCATCCGGATTCTTTATAAAACCAAACGTTTTGATTATTTCATCAAACTGGATGTTCCAGCTTCTTGAAGTTTGTTTTAACCTGTAAATGGATTTATGTAGCTTGCACACTTTATTTCTTTCAGAACTTGATACAAAACCTACAAGTTGTTGCATGTGGATATTTTCCTATAAATCTATTGAGGAACGCTGTTTTGACATCCATCTGCCATATCTCATAATCATAGTGTGCAACTATGGCTAGCATAATTCTGATTGATTTAAGCATAGCGATTGGTGAGAAAGTTTCCTCATAATGCAACCCTTGTTTCTGAGTATAACCTTTCGCAACCAATCTTGCTTTGTAGGTCTCTACCTTTCCATCTTCGCCAATCTTTCTCTTAAAGATCCATTTACATCCAATAGGAACTATTCCTTCTAGAGGATCAACGAGAGTCCATACTTGATTAGCATGCATGGATTCTATCTCAGAATTCATAGCTTCTAGCCATTTTCCAGAATCGATATCTAATATTGTTTCTTCATTGTTTCTAGGATCATCCCCATGACTGACTTCTCTAATCATGATAGATTCAAAAACCTCTTCATGAAGCAACACATATCTTTCCAAAGGTCGAGATACTCTAGATGATTTATGAACCAAAACCGTTTTAGGTATTAAGGTTTCCTGAGAGCGACCACCCATCTGAGTACTTTTGGTTTGAGGCTCCCCGAACTCTTCCAAGAGCACAATTTTTCTTCCCACACCAACTTCTTCTAAGAACTCTTTTTCAAGAAAGTGTGCATTCCTATTTATCAAAATTCGTTGATCATGTTAGTGAACGACCCAGTTACGCAGCAGAAAACAAAAACATAAACTACATGGATCGTTCCTTAGAACCAAGATCTAGGTACAAAAATCACAGTTTATACATTATAAGAATCTGCAGAAAAATCAGTTTGAAGTTTAGAAACCATACGCACATTTGGAGGCTCCTCCAAGTTGTCTCTGAACGTATTTTGCTACCGACCCAAGTGTAGGATCGAACAAATATAGTCCACACGAAGACAATCGCAAGGAACTAAGGAGGGATTTGCTAGATCCTCCTTAACCTTAAGAAACAAGAAGAAAAATCAAAGAAAACTTTGATTCTTTGCAAAAGCAAAACCGGCGTGAGAGTGAGAGTGTTTTGGGGCTATGTATTTTCTCTTTTCAATAAAAATGAGTGTAATAAAAACTCTCTTAATTTTACAAAAAAACATTTTCTTTTATAGTGATCTTTCAATTGCCCTATTCCCATATGGAATGGGCTTGGGCTCCAACCCAAACACTCCCAATTAGATATTTATTTTTAATTCATCATTATCTTCAATTAAAATCAATTAATATATATTTAATATATATATTAACATTTAACAATAATGATAATTTATTTAAATATATGCGAACAGATATTTAAACGTAATTTCACTTATTTAATTTTTTCTAACAAATTAAATAAAGGCTACGACCTCAGCAAATTTAATTGCACTATGAAATTACTAAAATACCTTTTCGCCCAAAAAGATGAAAACGCCCTTCTTTCTTCCTGGCTCTTAAATTATCTTTTATGTGTGTGACCCATAGGCTCCTCATCATACCGGTAGTGTATAGTATCATGATTAACACCAATAAATCGTCTCACAAATACACAGACCAAGATTGGCCCCTAGCAAGGCATCATGGCCACCCGATAGATTCGGATTCAGCAAAGTAGCTACTCATCAACGATATGGTTACCGTACAACCCGATCCTTTCATCATACGTTATCTCGACAAGACGAAGGCATAGAAATAGAGTCAACCTTCGGTTACTCTCGATATTATGTATTCAGTTTCTGGACCAATGACCTGTATTCTAAACCGGATAGAGCAACAACTCAATCCCACTATGGCCAAAGTTTTAGTGTTATTGCCATATACTGAATTGCGTCATGAGATAACTTCTCCCGTACCCGAGAGATGAATCCTCTATCAATCCACCATAGTCTTGATACACTCCTTGATGCAGCCAATCACCGCCGTATTGACAGCTCTGAATAGAACTGTGTTAGGCTAGTGTCAAACTGTACCAATCGGTGCACAAGGCGCTCTAGTGATCTCAAGTCTAAGGATCACATGCTCCACCATTCGTTAGAGGATTTGTTCCATAGACACTGGGGTTACCATCCATATGAAATCCTCTGGTGGGTCAGCCCAGTGAACTTGCTGCGGTGTATTCGCCTACAGTAAGCACCCATGTGTTGCACCAGGTTATCACCAAACAACCTCGACAAGTGAGATCATTCATTGCCTTTCGACAGGGTCGTTCAACACTATGATAGCCTTACTGTATTATCTGTGCCCTTACTTCAGAATAATTCTGGGGTTATAGACGTTTCTAGAATGGTCATCATATGTGCTCATAGGGTTCTCACTAACAAGATTTGAAACACTTGATACCCTCGTCACGGTTTCTACCATTCTAAGGACATATATCAATACATATTGCAATAATAATGATTTACGTGATATAGAATAAAATGACTTTTATTGGTTAATGAACATTATTACAAAGAGTCAATTCTACAATAATTTATTGGCTCTGGGGCATCTACTCTAACAGATCAGTGTGGAAGTAAATATAGTATCCTAAACTATTTTTGGGATACCCTATAAACCGACCTTTCTCAGATCTAATGTCCAACTTATCTGTCTTGACAATCTTGACATAAGTTAGACAACCCCAAATTCTCTTATAATTGAGACAAGGAGGTTTAACATACCACATCTCATATGGTGTCGTCTCTATAGATTTAGATGGTACCCTATTAAGAATATGCACAACGGATTCAGGGCAAATCCCTATAGTGACATTGGTAAGTCTGTAAAACTTACCATCGACTGTACCATATCCAATAAAGTATGGTTCCTCCTTTCAAATACACCATTATGATGCGACATACACGGAGGAGTCAACTGGGATATTATACCATTCTCCTTTACAAAATCTCAAAATTTTGTACTTAAGTATTCATGATGTGTTTACGGAGGCTTAGAGTGAGTTATAATTCTTCTAAACAACACAAACATACAAAGCACACTAAAATACATGAACTAGATAAAGTAAAGGATAAATTAAAGATAATACACAACAAATAACAAGATAAAGTAAAGATAAGTGCCAATGATCTCCAAAGCGGAAAGGCTATGCCACCGGCTATGGAACATCACTAACAAGATAGAAGCCAAATTCCCAAGGCTTAAAGGCAACGCCACCAGCCAAGGGTCTCCAAAACGTAAAGGCATGGGCACCGGTTTTGGATTCCACCACCAAGCATGGCAAGAAATTGGATAAAGGAAAAATGATAAAACTCTCTCAAGAGCTCTCACATTTTCATTTCCAAAAATTTAACTCTCAACTTGTATTACAATGAAGGAGAAAACCTCTTTATATAGGGTTACATTGGATGCCACATAGGATAGAGAATTACAAAGTCAAATTCAAGATAATAATAAACTATGTGACACATTTTAATTAGCCTTCACCACGTGGATCCAATCTCTTTTCAAATAAAGAGATAGCCACGGTGTTAGCAGCTGCATTATCTAGCGTTAGCGCTACAACTCTATCAGTTAATACATATTCTTGCAAAACTACAAGTATTGTAAAATAAATAGTGTCAACATTATGTGTAGTATATAATGGTCTAAAACCTATCAATTTTTGTTGTAAACCCCAACCATGATCTAAGTAATGTATTGTGACAATTAAAAAAAATTGTTTTTGATCTACAAGCACATATGTCTAAAGTAAGTGTAATAGATATATTCCTAAAATTTTGAAATTCATTTTTAAGTTGAATATTTATTTGGTTATAAAGTTTTAGTATGTCTTTTATACTTGTACTTGTACTTCCGCTAACAGGGGTATATGCTAGACAAAATGCAGTTGTAATCAAGTGAGTAAAAAAAGGATTTTCAGATAAAGAAAGGGGAGAGTCCGTAGCAACTATGTATTTTGCTATTTCCTCTCATGCTTAGAGTGCATTGTATTTCCATGTTGGCAGATTTGAGGATTGTGGATTAAAATTAAGATGAGTTTGAATTTGCCTACCTGGTCCGGTTGAAGATGAACCGAACAGCTGCATTATTTGGGGGTGTTTCTTCTCCAAGTGTCGTCGCATCGTCGAAGTCTCCTTCTCAGCGCCAATAGCGGTTCCACATAAATTACATACCCCGCACGATTCTTCCCCCTCCCCATTCGCCTTTGCCCGTTTTGATTTGGTGAAGTGTCGCTATACATCAGACACGACCCTCTTTGACGATCAAGGGGGTTGGGCCATGGAGTCGCAGCTTGCTTGTGTTTGGCTGCACCTTGTCTCGGCTGAATGTGGTGGTTGTTGTTAAAATGCAACAGTTGCCTCTGGAACGGGTGAAAATGGATTGAACCCTTCCATTTCTTTGGTTGATGGAACGTATAACTCATTTGGCTCTTCCATTATGAATTTATGATAAAATAATAAATAATTAAAATGAAAAAAAATTAAATAATAATATGAATAAGAGATAATACTGAAAAATAGAAAAAAAATAAATAATATAAATAAATAAATTATAAGTATAAATATAAATATAAATTGAATTGAAGAAAATATGAATGAGAATTGGATTAGAGTAGAAAGATTGAGAGTTGGTGTAAAAAAATTGGAAGTGTGGGGGATTATTTTTTTTGTGGGGGAATGAAAAAAAAAACCTCCCCCCCATATTAATTGCTTTTTTTTTTAAAAAAATATCAATGTAACTCTTAATATTTTTGTCAATTTTAAAATTTTCAAGGGGTTTTTGGATATTTTACAGAGAATTTTTTTGAAATTAAGCAAAGGGGTTTGGGCCCAACCCCAGGCCTTGGAGGAGGCCCGTTCAAGGGACCGGTCCCTCTTCCTATAGGCCTAGTCCAGTTTGGGACCAGACCCTCCTAGGACTGATCCTTACAAGGATCAGGCCTAGGACCAATCTATTGGGTCAGGTTTTTGGGACCAGTCCCAAATGCCTAAGTCTAAAGTTAACTACTTTACAACAAACCTCAAATGTTAATATTAAACTGTCACAATCACTTATCATGAAAACATAACCATATGCATTCAAAGTGACAACAAAATACTTCCATACAGGAAAGCAAGCTAACAACTCGTATGAACAATGAGGTCAATAATTTTTAGTTCAGCCTGTCACAATGTTAAATACCTTTCACATGCATGTGACATTATATAGTAACAATACAAATACAGATATGATATCCAGTTTATTACAAATACAAATGATATTTTGCAATAGACTGAAGCAAACTCCCACTAACCAAGTGCATCAAAACTCAAAACGCATGTTATCACATGCATATAGTAATTAACAGGTTTAACACTTTGATTAATGAATCAGCCATAACAACCATATACTAAAACTCATTAAACATCAAGACAATTTGATTTAGCCAGCTCACCATTTCTAATTACCTCTCAAGAGATTAGAAATATAGCATGTGAGCATAAAACAAGTATTCTTTAAGAATAAAACTCATAAGTTTCTTTAATACCACTCAATGAACTATATCTAGATTAAAGCAAATCTATCCAACATAATCACTTAAAAGAAATTAAAAAAATTTCTTCCCACTGACCTTAAAATACATGAAAGTATAATACATGAGAGGACAAACATTTCTATGAAAAATATACTCCTTATGTGAAGCTCACAGCTGGTAATCCAGCCATAAAACAATTTAATATACATTTTTTTAATCCCTTTTAGCTAAAACACTCATCTATAACCAATGAGTATAACTTCAATGAGAGAAAACACAAGCTATCACAAACAATTACAATTCATAGAATACATATCAACAAAATTTCATCATTTCTTTAATAGTGCAACTATGACTCTCAATCATCCCATTTTGTTTAGGTGTACAAGGCATAACAAAACCTTTTGCAACCAACTATATATAAAAAGAAAAAATTCATGTAAGTTAAAATACTTGTTACCTCAAAATTTCTTTATAGATTTTAAAAACTTTAATTAAGACTTTAAACAAATCCTTTGAAACTTTTCAAGACTTGTATATAAACATGCAATATAGAAAAAAAAAAACACACACAAAATACTTTCCCCTTAAATGAGATAAATAAAAAAAAAAATATATCAAGAATAAACTAAAGTTTTAGATAAAGGAGACTTTTATATGCGGACAATTTTCAATCTTGACAATTTTTAACTTCATTAAAACATGGTTTCAAAATTACTAAAGCAAGCATAAAGAAAATCTTCATCTTTTAATGACCAAGATAAACAAAAGAGGAAAATTCATATTTTCTTGAACAAATACAGAGGCAGTCAAGGAAAAGATATTTAACTATATGTAGTGCATCAAGGAAAGAGATAAACAAATAGGCAATACAAGTAACCTTCCTTCAACCACCATGTTATTTAAGGATTTCAATTTCAACAAATTGAAATTATTTACCTTACAAGCACATTTATTCTTTATAAAACTAAAAAAAGGGACAAGACTAATAAAAAAAAAAAAAAACATTCACAATTTTATAGCTCTATCCAAAATTCTAATATCCAACTGTCATAGATATCATCAATCAAAATGCCACTTCCCATGAATTGGGAAGGATCTAATAAGTCTTATTCTAAGGCCATTATCTAATTTGCAATCTATCCTAGGCAAGGGAACACCAAAACTCTTGTGATGACCTTTACGAGTCGAGACTCCAATAGATGCACCGGTCGTCTTTCTGGCACCCCAATTTATGTACTCCTTGATGAATTGGATAAATGAACATTTATAAACATTATTAACGACTTTAGAGCTTTGATCTTTTAGCTTTTTCCAAAACAAATCAAGCAAACCAACAAGACTAGGGTGATTAAGAGTCTCCTTAAGAACACTGATTTTCAACTCATCTTTAATCAATCCTCCTTCCTCGACAATATCCTGTATCTTTTCATTCACATGAATAAAATGATACACTAATTGGACTAACTCAGGTTCACGTCCATTTGGTTCTCAAACTTATAACCACAAAGAGTCCTAATCATCCAATTCACCTTCTCTCTTTGATGGGTTGTTCTAACAGCCTTAGGAGTTCATCTCATCAATGCCATGACTTCAATGCCAATCACAATTGATTTAATAGTGAAAAAGATAACTCATAAGAAATATCAAATCTATATCACCAACTTAAACCAGCAACCATGGTCAAAGAATCAATGTTAACAATTAAAATATATTGTGAAATATATACAAAACCATATATATAAAACAACATCACAATATATAAAACTTTATTTAATAAATATGCACCGATGGCCATAAATAAAACAAGAATAAGTCATAAATATCACCATCACATTATTCTCTCACGAAATCTCAAGTTGTAATATTGCAAACTTACTTTTAGGTGGGAAAATGCAACAAACAATTAAACCTCTAAATAAAACAATCAACAATGACACCCAACTTTCGGATAATTCAACTCCTTTGGGATGAAAAATTACCTTGGCGATACACTACTATTGATTAGGGGTGGACGGGTCCGGGTACCCGCCCTTTTTTTAAGGAACAAAAACCGGAACCGACGATTCCGGTTCCTAAAAACTTGGAATCGGAACCTACGTTACAGGTTCAGGGTACTTAGGCAAATATCAATTACCCCCCTAAAAACTAATCTTTGTACTGAAAAAAAATGGTCTAGGGAATGAAAATTTGCTTAAAAGAAAATAGAATCAGCACTGCTGATTAACTGTAACCATGAGAATACATATGAAACTAATTTAGCTCATATATATAAGCTGCTCACAATTATCACCTAATTTGAATTCTTAGTACTTTAAGCCACTATGATACAGCTAATCTACTTGTACTTAATTCAAAATGAGCCAAAATTTAATCCAAAATTAATCAAATCCTACTGGCTAGCAACAGTGAATGACTTCCAGCCAGAAAAAAAATAAAATGTTAGAGAGAATGAGTGAACCTAACCATGCCCTTCTCTCCTTTATCAAAAAAATAAAATAAAAAATTGTAGAGAATGAGTGAACCTGTCAGAAGAAGAAGAACGTAAGCTAATTAACAGTGCTGCCAAAGACCTTTGCAAATGGAAGATAACGGAAGAGCCAAAGAGAATCGTTAGAACTAAGAAAGCCCAAGACTCAAAGTCAAATTCAGTTTTCTGAGACCCCTAGACCGATCGAATGGCGACTGCTCCCATTTTTTTTTTTTTTTTTTATATTAAGCATAAAATATCAGAAAAACCCCCATAGCAAAACTTTATTTAAGTATTGGTTCCCGGTTTCCCCTTGTAGGAACGGGAATCGGAACCGCACAGTATCAATTCCAATTTTTTTGGAACCGAAATCGACCTTGTGATAGCCGGTTCTGGAACCAAAACCCAAGTACCCAACAATTCCGATTCTACCTTATTTTTTTGCCCACCCCTACTATTGATTTAGCCAAGGTTCCACTATATAAAATACATAAGAACCCCTTTTCCAATAGAATACAGATAAGAAATAAATTTCTAAAATAGATGACATAGAAATTTATGAGTATCAATAAATAGACTGCTTTGGCAATTACCACTTATCTCACTCATAATCCTCCAAAAGGTAAATTCATGTATTTAACAAGATGCTCATAAACTCACTTTATTCATATTCCACACATGTATATAACTATTCATGTATATATATAACATAATAATAACAACAATATACTATAAACCGTGGGAATTTTTGAAACACGAAATGTTCTAATAAAAAAACATGATGTGTGTTACATTCCCAGGACAACCACAATATCAAGTTTCCATCTCTTAAAAAAACTAACAGCCAAGACCACAATGGTGGCATTATTATTGTTCACTATAGTGAAAAATATATATAAAACAAAACAATGCAACTAATCAGTGACATAGGCAATAAATAATTAAAAAGGCTTTAAACCTCATAAGTTATTTCAAATAGGGACACCAGGCGCATCACCATTAACTCCCCTTTGGGCAGAGAAAATGACATGCTATTAGAATCCCAACTAAAAAATTAAAGGCAATAAATAATAAAAAATAGCTTTAATAACTTGATAAGCTACTTCATATAGGGATTCTTGGTCCATCATCTTTAACTCCAGTTTAAACCTCATAAGCTATTTCACATAGGGACACTAGGTGCATCACCATTAACTCCCATTTGGGTAGAGAAAATGACATACTATTAGAATCCCAACTAAAAAATTGAAGGCAATAAATAATCAAAATAGCTTTAATAACTTGATAAGCAACTTCTTATAGGGATTCCTGGTGCATCATCTTTAACTCCACTTTGGTAGAGAAAATGACATGCTATTAGGATCCTATGCATAAGGTTATGAAAATAGCTACTGAGAACATATGACATTCGCCCTTTTTGGGTAGATAAAACTTTCTAGGTCATAGTTCATCCTTCACTTAAGAGGAAAATGCATGTCAATTGAGAAATCATCCACTTATATGTGTATTGAATTTTTCAGGATCAATGCATTTCCCAAAATTCAACCTTATACAACCTTTAATTTTAATACAAATAATAACCTACTCTGGGCAGGAAATTATATGCATTAAAAATTGAAGAATGTATCATTTTCCAAATAAATAATTTTACAAGTTTCAATGAATGCTCTGCTTTGGCAAATAAACATTCTGACAACTCAAAAATTATTCTCATGATACTGAGTAATATTGACATAAACTAAAATAATGTATCATTTATCTAATGAAAAATTTTGCCAGCTTGAATGAATGCATCGCTTTGGCGATTAAACATTCTGACAACTCACAAAATTGTTCTATTGATAGAAAATAACATTGCCTTATGTATTAAGATTTCATGAGATACACACTTAGTTATTTCTAACAATCTTAATTCAATAACTATTGCATTTTAATGTAGTGAACAATAATTCTTTCCTTAAATCTGTACTATCATTATGGCTATACATAACATTGATGACAGATTAACAGTATAAAATAACACTGACATGGGAAGAGTATAAAGAAAATAGTGTTTTAACATCTATACGAGTCATCACGCACAGGAAAACACTCTCATGTACCTAAAAACACAAACATGCTCTGGAAAAACAATACCACGTGCCACCACGCGCTAGAAAACCATACCCATGCGCTTTCACGCGTCAAAAACTATGTCCACTTGCTCTCACTTTCCACCACACAAACTCATGTGCCTACCCGTGCTTTCACGCGCCAGCACTTGTCACCACGCGCTTTCATGTGCCCCCACTTGCGAAGTCAATGACCTGATTTGACCGGGTCAGGTTGACCCAGTTTTGATAGGTTAGGGTTGACCCGAATTGACTAGATGAGTTAACTTGGTTTGACCAGATAGGGTTGCCCCACGTTTGCTGGATCAGGTTGAACAACCCGTTTTGACTTTTACAGGTCGGTTTAACCCTAATTGATAGATAATTTCAATTTGCCCCCAAAGGTTTGTAAAATTACAATTGAGCACCTATTGTTTACAAACAACACCTAGGGTTTAAAAACTGACATTTACACCCTTACGATCTGGAAATTCTAGATCTCAATTTTGCGACTCCAGTAGCAAAATATCACCATTTCTAATCCTCCAATGTTCGGAAAAACCCATCATGGGTTCAATTTATAAAAACCCCAAAGACGGATTATCAAAAAAATAAAAGAAACCCTAATTTGTCCATGAACCCTAATTTCATAAAATTGAAAAAAAAACTTGATTTCAATTTCGAATTTCAGATCCTATAATCTAATGTGTTTTGCTTTGATACCACATGTTAGAAAACTACTCAATCAATAATAAACCAACCTTATGAAAGAAATCAATCTTTAGTATTGATATCCCAAAACTTGAACACATAAAGTATAGAATACTAAATTAATCATTAAGAATTTGAGACAAACCTGATTAGATTATTGTTTTTGAATGTTGAGAAGCAACATTTTTTCCTTTTACTGTTACTGAGAGCATATGTCTTCCTTCCCAATAACGCACACTTTATCACGACTAACAAATGGGTTAAGTTGTGTTGATTACGTTTGGAAAGGGGACCTAGTCAATTTATATTAGTCTATTGGGCCCGCCCATTAAAGGCCTAATAAACCCTAAAGCTCATTACAGCCCCAAGCCCACACTAGTCATAAAACTCAAATTATTGAAAATGGAAATGTTATGGGCAAGTTCTGGAATGATCACATAAGCCCATTAGGATATCTCATCGAACTATATATTTGCTCAGTTTTGATTAAATCAAAAAATAATTCATGTTAGCCCATAATTAGGAAATTTTATAACAGAAGAGTCTTTTTTTTTTTTTTTTTTTTTTAGGAAGAATTGAAAAGAGATGCAGAATTGCAGATGGAGAGAGATGTTAGGAAGGGTCGAACGTCAAAGAGATAGAGAGATGCAGATGGAGAGAGATGTTAGGAAGGGTCGAACGTCAAAGAGATAGAGAGATGCAGATGGAGAGAGATGTTACGAATAAGCTAGGGATTAAAGCTTTTGGTTTTGGGTAAAATTGCTTTTTTTTTTTTTTTTTTTTTTTTAATTTATGTGGGTACCTGTGGGTTTACCTGACTCACCCACCAAGAAAGGGTTAGGGCCGGGTACGGGTAAAAAAAAAAAAATGAATCTAAATTTATAGGCCGCGAGTACGAGTCCAGTTTGCTAGGTCTACTTACTACTACTGATAACAAACAGATTCCATGGGAGTGTGCATGCATATGCTATATGGTTTCTTTATTCTTGTTTCTTTCTCCTTTTTAGGGTATGACCACATGGATCGTATTACCTACATATTCTACTAAAGATTTATTGAAATTTAGTGTTACACTCATTGGCTATGTGTATCTTCAAAAAAGGAATTGATTGATAATTCCCCTAACAATTATACCCTATTTTAATGAGAGAAATGCTGGACAAAATACTTTGGTCATTACTAAAAGGGAGAACGGCATTTTCCCACCCAAGGTTTGGTAGAACGACACTTTCCCACCCGTCAAGCTTCAAAACGACACTTTCGCACCCTTATTAAAATCCATCCGTCAAGTTTAACTAAAGCATGATATAATAGTAAATTCAAAAAATAGTTTAAGGGTAATTATATCATTTTATCCTCTGTATATAAAATTAGAAAAAAATACCAATCGGCCTGCGATTCGGTTAGAATCTTGAACTGATAAGGAGAGGGAGAGGAGAATACAAAATTGAAAAAGAGGCCAGGAAACTCTTTATCATTAAAGGTAAACACTAAATTATAACTACAAAAACTGTATGAAACTTAAAAAAGAAAAAGAAAAAAAGATGCATCATCCTCACTTTAATTTACAAAATGCCCAAACGTTTCAAAACTTGGGTCTTCAAAAGGGCTCTATCTGTGTGCTATGTGTTTCTTTCTTTTCCTGTGTAAAATACAATAAACAATTTTTTTTTTTTTTTTTTGCACCATAAACCTCATTAGAGAAAAAAAAAAAAAAACAAAAACAAGTAAAATCCTAGCTGCTCCACAAGCTTTGATAGATAATTAGAACGGTGACATGCATCGTCTATGGCAAGCAATGGTTTTCTTTTTTTGCTGTTTAGTTTCTTGTTTCTAGACCTTGCCAATGTCTTGTGCTATTCTGACGGCATCAGAGGATGCACCAGAGAGAACCCTCTCCTTGTGAACCCAATTGCATAGAGACTAGCATTTCCTTTCCACCCATTCCTTTGGGAATCCATTCATTGAGGCTGAGTGCGATTTCGGCTGAATCGCATCCTGCCAACTATTTTTTTTCTTCAGTTTTTTTTTGTAATGTGTTGATTTGGGTAAGGGTGATGATGTTGTGTGTTGATTTGGATAAGGGTGGAGATTTTGTGTGTTGGTTTGTATGAGAAGATTGTGGTGAGAACTGAGAAGGGAAGGGGAAGAGAAAGAGAAGGAGAAAAAAGAGAGCAAAAGAAAGAAGAAAGGTGATGAAGAAGAAAAGAGTATTTTCATCTTTACACTATTTATATTATGTTAGTGAACGGATTTTCCTAACGGAATATAACGTTGAGTGAGAAAGTATCATTTTAAAAGTTGATGGATAGGAAAAGTATCATTTTGAAACTTGATGGGTAAGAAAATATTGTTTCACCAAAACTTGGGTGGGAAAATGTCATTCTCTCTGACTAAAATGTCTAACAAATACTTAGGCTCCGTTTGTTTCGTTTTTGGGAATACTATTATTAATATTCCCAAAAAAGTTAAACAGTACAATTGCAAAAACTCACAATATTATCCAATATTATTCAACTTTTTTTAACCCCCTAAATTTGTTAATTTAATTAAATACCCCTAAATATTTTTTTTTGAAATTGCAAAAACACCCCTAAACCCACATTATACCAGATTTCGGCCACCACTGCCGGAAGTTGGTCAGAATCTGATATAATGGCGCACTACCGGCTGAATCTGGCCGGTAGTGCGCCGATCTAGCCTTTTCCGGCTAGATCGGCGGTGGATCTGGTTGGAAAAGGCCAGATCTAAGGCCAAATCTGGCCGTCAATGGCCAGATCTTTGGCCGTAACCAGACGTCAACGACGGCCAACATATGGTCGTCGTTGACCATCAACGACGGCTGTATCTTTGGCCATCGTTGAATAGCAAATGCGGCCAGATCTGGCCATCAATGGCCAGATCCACCGTGGATCTCGCCGGCAAAGGCCATATCGACGTACAATCGGCAAGATCCAGCCAGTCATGCGTCGATACGATGACTCCGACCACCCTCCGGCGGTGGTGGTGGGCTGTGATTATTCAATGGATAGGTTGGGGGTGTTTTTGTTAACTTTCAAAGTTTTATTATAGGGGTGTTTAGTAAATAAACAAACATAAGGGGTATTTTTATTAATTTCTAAATCGTACATCGTAATACCCGCCCAATTCAACTTTTTTTAACTTTTTTCAAAAAACTTTTCTAAAAAATGCAAAAAAGTGAATCAAACGGAGCCTTAGTTTGTGGCCATATTACTAAAAAGAAGATTGTGAAAAAGAAAAATAATATCTACTTGGTCGTTAATTAAATTTATGAGGTCAAGATGACTTAATATCTAACCACATATTTACTTATTATCTTATAATCCAACATTGCAAGAAGTAGGTACCATTATTTAATGATATCCCCCTTTTTTTCTTTTAAGTTCTTTGTTAAATAGAGGGCTGTTTTATAGGTTATTTGAAAAAAATGTTATTCTGGAAAACTATCTGAATATGATAAGATATGATTAAATTGAATAGAATAAGACTCTGAGGATGTGTTTGGTATAATATCTGAAAATTATATCAGAGTTGAATAAAAATTAGAATAGATGTTTGGTACATTTTTGGAAAACATTTTCTAAAAATATTTAGAATCTTTTTTAATCCCATATATTTGTTAATTTAGCTAAACACCCCCCAACACAATGAAATTTTATTAATTAACAAAAATACCCCCATCCACCCAAAAATAGTCGGCAGATGGTCACCATTGTCGGACGGCAGCCGACAATCACCGAAATGGTGCACGATCGGATAGATTTAGCCGGTCAAATGCGTCAATCGCCGAAAGGTCGGATCTACAACCTAATCGTGAGATTTGGCCGAAACGGCCATATTGGTGCACGACCAATTAGATCCGTCCGGTAGTGCGTTGTTTTGGCGTCAGCGGCCCACCGGTGGCCGGTGGTTGGTAGCGGCTGGCAGTGGCTTAGATGGGTGAGGGTGTTTTTGTTAATTTTTAAACTTTTAATGGAAATTGTAATTGTTTTTAGTTGAATAGAGTTGGAAAAATATTAAATATGATAATAGAAAATAAGTCCCACCCACTTTTCATTTTCAATAGAAAAAATCTTATTTGATTCAGATTGATTTTCAAAATAATGATTCCAACAAGTAAACAATCACATATTCTGTTTTTTAATCCAAATAGGATAACAGAAAAATGATTGAGAAGAGTGAAATAAATTGGAGTATAATCTCTCAAACTCTAAATTCTTCTTCTCCTTTTATTTTTTTATTTTTGCCTTTTATTATAACTTTATATTGATCAATTTTCAGATGATTAAATAATTTGAGTTCTGTTGACATTTTGCTACACAATTTGTTTTTTTTTTTCATTAATTAAAATTATTTTAATAGTAAAATGTAATCGTAAACTAAGCTATATATTTCGAGATTATATCATGTTAATATGTTTGATGAAACATTCTAAGTTTTTTAATAAATATTTCATTGGATTTGATTAATTGGTAAGTGATTTTAGGACTTAACTCCTCTATATATATATATATATATATATATATATATATATATATGTTTTCATGATTCTTTTAACCTCTCTACAAATTATCAAAGACTATTCTCTAATGTCACACACCATATTTTAAGTATTTTTATTCCTGTGATTTGTATAAAATGGTGATCATAAAATTTTTTTATGACTAATGTTAAATCTACAACCTAATGTCAGTTTGCAAATAGGTTTCGTTTGCTTGTTACGAGTTTCGTTTACCCATTTATAAATTGATCAATTACGAAATACTATATTGAGATTATAAGAGAAGGTTATAGATGTAGCATTACTGTGTTTTTATATATAAAAAAAATGGTTTCTCTAATTTTTACAACTCCTTCCTCCTAAGCAATAAAACAACATATATTAAAAATAAAAAATAAAACTTATTGAACACGTGGCCATGGTTTTCCATTGCCATTATTATGTTCTGTTCTCACTTCCCGTTGACATACCTTTCCCTACGGCTTCGTTTTTACACACACAGACCTATCTCGGTTCAAACCCTACGAAGACTAAGTGGAGACTTCCACTTTGATCGCCTGATAACACGTCAAATTCCGTTAATTCTGTATGGAAGACGTCGAATTCCCGCGATAATGCCGTCGAAAAGTTCGGAACGGCTGCCCGCCGGATGGACCGTCCGGTTCAAAGCTCAGAAGAACGGGCGCAAAATTAAGGTAAAATCAAACAAGAATTTTCTGGCTTTTTATTCTTATAAGTTTTGCAAACTTGTAATTTACTCCTTGTTTAGTTATTACTTGATTGGTCTGAGGAAGTGAAATTGTATATTAGTTGCATGTGGATTGAAGTTTGTCGAATGTTAGTGTTTTGGTGCCTGCATGAAGGAACCCAGTGTTGTACTAGAAATTCTTTGTGTTGATTTGATCAGTTTGTTCGTTAGAAGGGAGGGAAATTGAGTGGTAAGGAAAAGGATAGTGAGGAAGCCATTTTCTGTTTGGTTGCAAAGATATTAATTTGAGAGATTTAAAAAATAAGAGGCATTAAGGAGAAAGTTTATGTTTCTACTTTTTGTCTCTGGTGTTATAGCTGTTGATAAATATGTCAAATTTAAACACGTAGAAGTGTAATTATCGTGTAATGATCTGTTTATATGTCATAGTCGTCCAAATATATGGATGGAATGATGACTCCTCTGCCTATCTTTCTTTTCTTGTTCCATATATCGTTTCTCTTCCTCTGAACCAAACATTAGTAATGGTGAAATCGCTTTTGATGTGGGAATAAAGTTGATAATAGCTCATGAAAAATTTAGGAATTTTGGACATTTTTATGACGATAAGTTCTTTTGTTTGTTATGAAGGACTATTAAAGTGATAGGTTAAAAAGGAGTGTGTTGTTGTGGTGCAGAAATTAATGCAAAATACTTTGCCCGTGATGGAAATGAATTATTTTTTTTATTTTTATTTTTCTGAAAGTAGTCAAAGGCCTGAGTTTTGAATAGAAAACGTTAACTTTGGGGTTAGTAGTTATTTTTTGTGATGACAAATATCTTTTGCTTTTATTGGAAATTTTATTGGCAGTGCTGTCATTGTTCTAAAAATGGTAAAAAGGTTTTTAGTAATAGAGAAAGTGAAGGAAAAATGATGTCGCTGGTAACCCCGAGGAATGGAACAAGCTATATTGAGCTGAGTGCTTTTGAATTTGCAGTGTTTCTAATATTTATGAATTTCTGTAAGTGGAAAAACTATTACCATTTTACTCATATTATTAAATCTTTTATTAATTAATTGTTCAGACTGTCATTGGCTGCTATCAAAACTAGTTAAGTGCATCGCCTGTAGGTTTTTGCCTCACTTGGTTTATTGCACTGGGCTTAAACTTTAAACTTTTCGGGTTTAAATTTATTGTGTATTTGTTTATTTAAAGCTTGGGATAGCTAGTGCATATACTTTTTGGTAGTAGGAGTTGGCTAAGTGTAAGCATTATTCACAAGGTCCATGGAAATTTATCAATTGCAAATAAACTTTATTAGGTACTACGCCACTATTGAGAACTTAAGTCATATGCTTTGCACAAAGCACCTGTAAATTTTTTTTCTTTCTTCACAGTTTGATATCTTCTACATTTTGAGAACATTATCTTATCTGTTTTCTTGAAGCTGATTTTCCTTTTTGATAACTTGCACTCTCCTGTCGATTTTTTGAGAAGGTGTATATCAGTTGCAGCAGCTTAAAAGTTTTATGACTAATTTGGTGCAGTTAATTATGGTTTTCTCCCATTATACTTTGTCTTTTTGACAGTGGAATTAAGCAATAGAAGTTAGAACTATAAGTTAGCATGAACATGCATTAAGGTAAATAATTGAATAAAGAAAAAGAAGTGAGATGGAACTTACTGAATTATAATGGGTAACTTTTGAATTAAGTTATCCATTCATAACGTTGTTACTAAGCTTATAATTTATTTGGCTTTTGTAGTGTTACATGAATCGGGGAACTGGTCAAACTTTCTTTTCCAAAGAGGATTTGCTTCGATATGTTAAAGTGGAAAGAACTCTTCATGAGCCTAAACCTTCTATCAGCAGCAGCAGAAGGCCCTCAGAAAATAGTGATAGTAAAGTGAGAATTCCTAAACCTAATAGTGACTGCAGCCGAAGGCACTCAGAAAATAGTGATATTAAAGTGAAAATTCCTAAACCTATTAGTGACTGTAGCAGAAGGCACTCAGAAAATAGTAATATTAAAGTGAGTTTGAAATCCCCACTTAATCCTTCCTCACATATTTTGATTAGTTTGATTTTACTGTTCTTGATTTAATTTTTGCATACAGCCTGTGGCAAATGAAAATGAACATCCTGACTGGTTACCTGATGGCTGGGTTGTGGACTTGAAAACCCGAAAGAGTGGTGTCCTTATCGGAAGACCATACAAGGTATTACATGTATCTTTTGTCATTCTTTTTGTATTTGTTTTACTATCTTATGAAAAGGGCAAAAAAAAAAAAAAAAAAAAAAGAGAAAAGAAATATGTATTACCATCTTTTATGTTATTTTTCTGTTTATCACCTTTGTTACTTGCATTTCAACAGCCGACCATTTCTCTTTTTACCCTCTTCTTTGTTTTCCTGGTGAAGTCTCAGTTGATGTTGGTTGCTGTTTAGCTACAACTTAATATGCATATGTTGAGTACTTTTAACTTTGTGTCATTTAAGTACTATTGGTGATAGTTCTTTATCCCAAAATGTTGGTGAGAGTTTTGTGGTGTGCATTGCATGGTACAAGATGATTTGATATCTACTACGAAGTAAATGCTTGAAAACTCTTGGAAGGGTATTTTATTTTTAAATAGAATAGCTGTGGGCATGGTTGTGGTGAATTTTTGCTCTTCAATTTTATAAAAGATTCTCCTAAATTTGTTAGTCTGTCTAACTCTTTTAGCATTCTTTAAGTAAAATATATTCTATTGATAACATCAATTTTCTTTTAGGAAACCAATTCTTCTTCATTTTTTTTTTGTTAAGTGCTTTTCTTACAATGGTCAGGGTTAATAAAGATTTTGGTCTATTTGATAACTTGATATATTTTCTAAGATAGTATCTGTTCTCAAACTCTAGAGAACCGTTCTAACTATTTCACCGTAGTAACTTCTTCTCATATAACAGCTTTCTTGTTGCAGATTTACACTGATCCATTGACAGGGTGTAAATTCTTTTCAAAACCAGAGGTGCTCCGTTATCTCGAATCTGCAAAGCGCAAAAATTGCTCATCAAAGCGGAAGGAAACATGCAATCTTGAATCTGCAAAGCGCAAAAGTTGCTCATCAAAGCGGAAGGAAACATGCAATCTTGAATCTGCAAGGCGCAGAAGTTGCTCATCTAAGCAGAAGGAAACACGCAAAAAGATGTGTTCTGCTAGCAAAGTTTGTTTTGAATTTTCTCATATAATAATTTTTTTATTTGCTTTATTATGGGAATGTTTGGTGTTTTATATACTTCATAGCATCACTTAGTTGACCACTTTTAGAATTGCTAGATTTTAATTTATTTGTGTACTCTATGAAGCCGTTCACTCAATGGTTGTGATTGGTAGACACTATGGTTTTTCTTTATTAAAAGACCTAACGCTATAACAAACTAAACCCTTTTGTTACTATCCTTGTAGCACATCTCTAAATGGCCCATAAAGAAATAATTTTCAGTTCATATAATAAGGTAGCTCTCAAATTGCCAATAATCTTATATTCTCAAATTGAAATATCTTCAGCCACTATCCTGCTAACAAACTGGTTCTATGCTTCGCCATATTATTGAAGTTGCATTATAAAATGTAATTCCTGCAGATATATTTTTAAGGAGTACAGATAACTTCTTGATGCCATCTACCAAAGTGTTTTCTGTAAATCTTGCTAAAAATTAGGAAGAGTAACCTAACTTTTGGAATGTTAGTGTGGAATTGACTGACGAGGGATAATATATTTAGAATAAAATAGAGAAAAAGTACAATGTTGAGTCGGTTTGGTTGAATAATTAGGTTGAGGATTCCTTTCAAAATAATGACCTTGAAGATAAAATTTTTCTGTGTTCTTGTGTATCTACATGCTTTTTTGATGCTTTCTATTTATAAGTTAAATAGATGTTATATCCAGTTGACGCCGTAGCTGTGTAAATATCTCAAAACTTAAAAATGCACAACATTGTTGTATTTAAATATAAACCAGATGGCAATGGCACATTGTGTTATAAGACGTATTTATTTATGGGGTTAAGAAGTTATGGGATCATTAAATTCTTAATTTATGAATTAGATGTTTGTTATTATTATTAATTATTTTTTTTTGATCAATATGTAACTCTGATTATCTGTAAAAATCTAGGTTGTGGTTGAGAAATCTACAGTGGATGATTTACCACCAGGGTGGATTAAGGAAACAAAAATTAGAAAGAATGCATTTGGAGTGAGAAGAGATCCGGTATGGAGCTTCTTTTTGAACTCTTGCCTTACTTATAGTGCCCCTCTGCTTATCTATCTCATTTGTTGTCTGTGGCTCATGTCTTGATTCCTTTTAGTATGTGTTTATTTTGATCAGTGCTTCCTTGCTGCAGTATTACACAGATCCAGTTAGTGGATATGTGTTCCGCTCCAAAAAGGATGTATTCCGCTATCTAGAAACTGGAGAGATTAGTAGACATGCATTTAAACCAGCAAAAAGGGATGCTCATGATCTAGAAGCCTTGGTACATGTGCAGCTATTTTTATAATTTCATATAATGCATCAGTATTATAATCTTTGCTTCCTATTGCATACCATATCTCTGATGTCATTAAGCTTGCATAATTACGTTTAGGTCATTTAGGTAACTGCAAGAAGCATTCTGTCATCTATTGAATGCTGGGAGTATTGAGAAACTAGGCTTGGATATTGATAGGAACCCACTCCAATAACTCAACAATGTGGGTTGGGCTATGGGTCTTTCATGGGCTTGGGTAGAACTCTCCTTGGAAAATCGGCTTGCCAAGGGAGAGTGCCCAAGCCTTTATAACAACCCACATGCCCACCCTTTTCCCTTTCAATGTGGGATCCTAACATTCCACCACGCTTCCGCAATCGACGTCCACGTCGGCCTCTTTACCCCTTGGGTGACTACGCGGATCCCCTTTTCCTTGGCCTCCATACCCTTTCTTGGGGTAGCAGCCCGGGCCCAAGGTCAGCCTGTCACGGGTCAGCCTGCCACGTGCGCTGCCACATAGGCGTAGGATTATGCTTTGATACCAATTGATAGGAACCCACTCCAATAACTCAACAATGTGGGCTGGGCCATGGGTCTTTCATGGGCTTGGGTAGAACTCTCCTTGGAAAACCGGCTTGCCAAGGGAGGGTGCTTAAGCCTTTATAACCCACATGCCTACCCTTTTCCCTTTCAATGTGGGATCCTAACATTCCACCACGCTTCCGCAACCGACGTCCACGTCGGCCTCTTTACCCCTTAGGTGACTACGCGGATCCCCTTTTCCCTTGGGCCTCCATGCCTTTTCTCGGGGTAGCAGCCCGAGCCCAAGGTCAGCCTGCCACGTGCGCTGCCACATAGGCGTAGGATTATGCTTTGATACCAATTGATAGGAACCCACTCCAATAACTCAACAATGTGGGCTGGGCCATGGGTCTTTCATGGGCTTGGATAAAACTCTCCTTGGAAAACCGGCTTGCCAAGGGAGGGTGCCCAAGCCTTTATAACCCACATGCCCACCCTTTTCCCTTTCAATGTGGGATCCTAACAGATATTAGGGTTTATGCCCAGCTATTCATGCATACGATTATAGCACTCGTTAAATTATCATGCTGATGTTAGAGGATAGGTTATTATGCTTAATCTACATTAATCAATCAAACTGCTTGGTGGCTGGAAAACTTGGAATTTGGGTTTAGTTGAAATCAGAAAAATTTCCTCTGGACATCCTTAGATTTAAGAAAATGCGAACTTCAATTTGGAATTGTTGGATTCATTACATGGTGAAGATTAATGGAAGAAAATCTCAAAATAGTTGCACTCTGTGAAGTTACTGCAAATACTTCAAAATAATGGGGGATTATTTTGATGTGTGTTTATT
Organism: Pistacia integerrima; assembly: GCA_026225825.1. Lineage (NCBI taxonomy): Eukaryota > Viridiplantae > Streptophyta > Magnoliopsida > Sapindales > Anacardiaceae > Pistacia > Pistacia integerrima. The sequence goes on along the minus strand of CM047737.1, from coordinate 17,223,362 downwards.
CTAATCTTCATTGTGTGATGAATCCAAACCCAAGTTTGAGTATCTATCTATCTATCTATCCATCTATCTATCTATCTATCCATCTATCTATCTATATATGTTCTTGTGTTATTATCACGAAGTGTGTTGGCAATCACCTCCCTCTCCAGGTTAATTGACAACTATCTGCCTATTGATAATGCCAATAGGAGGGTTCAAACACTTGAATTTTTTCCGATTTGTTTTAATTATGCCTTGGGCAGCAGGACCCTCTACTGCTTGCTGGTCAATGGTTCAGTTTATGTATTTAAAACCAACCCCCATCTCTGGCAGATGCCTAATTGTATATAGCAGGATATTGCAGTGACCAATACTCATTTCGTTTTAGTTTTCCAGTTTATTTGTGTTAGCAATTTACAGTATAAAAAATCTATTATCTAAACTAAATTTCATGTGCTTTGCCTTCTGTTGATCTTAGCCATCGCCTGCAGCCGAAAGGCAGAAATTGGAGCATCCTGCAACCAGGAGACGGCTTTTTCCAGGTCAGATGTTGAATTATTGCAGTTCTCAAACAATGAGCAATTAATGATGAGGAAAATGACAAACCAAAAGAATTGCTGCTGCAGTTAAGGAGAGTTCTGAAGCATGCAGCTCTGCACTTCCAGAAGTTGAGGCCTTGAAGAAAAGGCAAGGGAATAGGGTTTCTGCTGAAACTGGGCTTGCTGGAGCTGCCACAGCTGAGATTTTCCCGGAGAAAATGGTAACTGAAAAGGGTTCGGAAGCTAAGAAAACCTCTAGTTTTGGCTACTCAGTGCTTTCAAAACCTAAAGTTTCCAAGGGAAATCAAGGCAACATGACTTTTGCTGATAATGGGCCAGTTTCAACTCCTGCTACTGATACTCTGCAAGGAAAGAACTCACTTGAGTGTGGGATAGAATGCGGCAGTGGAATATATCTTAAAAATTCCAACAAATCTGAAGATAAGAAAAGGCTTAACTTGCCTCGTAGGTCTTCAAAACGACTTGCTGGGCATGAACCTGAGCTAGTGGTTGATAATGTCTCCATTGAACGTGTTTGTAAAAAGAAAACTGCAGAATCTTGCAAAAGTGAAGCCATTTCAGCTGCAGATTTGGCTTCCAATGGGTTGGCTGCTGAAGTATCCAAGAAGCTCAATGCTGGCCCTGTAATAGACATGGCAGACTGTGTGTCTTCTGAAGTAGACATTCCATCAAATGAAGAACAATCGCACAAGATCAAACCTTCCAGGAACAAACCTATTCCAGGGCAACAAATGCACAAGATGAAGTCTGCTGCAAGTAATGATGGCAAGTCAGAACCACATTTATCCTTCCCCTTTGGTGATTCTTACCTAGATCCATGCTTAGAATTTGCATTTAAGACTCTGACTGGTGAAATACCGGTTGATGGTATACCTGATAACATTCCTGTTTCAACTCCTGCTGCTGATATCCTGCAAGGGAAGAGCTTACAGCAGACTAACATGGAAAAGTGCAGTGCCAGAAAAGTTGACAGTAACTCAATCAAATCCAACTTGCCACGTCGATCTTCGAAAAGACTTGCTGGCTTTGAGCCTGAGTTGGTGCCCGATTTAACATTCAGTGAACGAGCTCTCTTTAACGCAACCAGAAAGTTTAAAGAAAGTGAAGCCCTAGTGAATGCCGGTTTGTGTCCAAATGGTCTGGAAGATGGTGCATCTCATTACCCTGATGCTGGACACATAACAACACATGCACACCACAGTCCTGCTGACATGAGCTCTCCATTGCATGAACAATCATCAAGCAAGATCAATAAGCCTCTTGAACTCCAATCTGTTTCTGAAGGGCAACCCCAACAGGTGGATGATGAGAAGCCAGAGCGGCGACCTCAGCATTTGGAAAATGAGAAGCCAGAGGGGCAGCCTCAACAGCTTGAAAATAAAAAAATGAATAACGAAAATTCAGAGTCACAGCCTGTGTTTCCATTTGGGGATTCTTGGTCGGATCCCTGCCTGGAATTTGCATTTAAGACACTAACTGGTGCAATCCCTGTAGATGACAATTTGGCAATTCAGGATTACTTCCAGCATCAACTTCACACGTCTCAGACTTGGACAGTCAGTAAACCGGACCTGCCTGATTTCAGCATATGCAGCTCTTTTCAAACTGATGTTTCATTTCAGCTTGATGTAGCAGAAAAACAAACTGCTTCCCAGCAGCAGTTGCCTGTAAATCCTTCATTGCCGCCCTCAGGAAATGTGAGCTTACCAAGTTGCAGCATTGCATCTCAACAACCATGCTTGGAAGGGAACAAGGAAATGCATGGGAAGGTGAAGTCCTAATTTGAGGTGATTATCTTTTTCACTGGATGCTTGCTAATTAAATTGGTAATTAATGTACCTTCTGAAACAATTATCTCTATGGTTTATTTGTTTTCTGTGTCTCTTGTAATTTGGAACTAAACTATAAAGGCCGAAACCAAAAGCAACTGTTCAAGCCTCGGATCTTTTGTACGTTTTGTTCAGTAAATGTAGAGGCCAAAAGCTTTAGGAATATTACGAGTGTTATTATCGTCATGTTTCACTCCTCTTCTTGTCAAATGATTGTAGCAGTACTGTGGTACATTGGAGATTACTATCATTTGGTATTAATTTACAAGATAGAGAACATGTGAACCCGTTTTTATGCACATATTATTTCCTTTTTCAAATTATAGTTACCCACTTTGGTGAATTCAGGTTTTGAGATGATTTTCATAAATGATATGAATATTTATTCACGCCACAGGAAGGTTTGAGTTCTTAAACTACTGCAACATTGATTTAATGCGGTTACATACATTTTGATTCATTCGTAAATTAAAAATGCTCACGTTCACTTTGATTCAGCAAAACAAAACTTACATTTCTAATTTTAATGATAGTGGAGTCATTATTTTAAAAACCGGACCGGAGGATAATCCGCTCTGATAGCTAGGTTACGGACCGTCGGTTGGACCGGTGACGTCATCACACATCATGATGACATTAGCACATTTTTTAAAATTTTTTTTTTTTTTTTTTTTTAAGATTTCTATTTTTTAATAAGACTATCTAACATGATTCAAAGTTCAAATTCAACAACAATCTTAACATAATGTAAGTATTTAACAACAATTCAAAGATCAAAAGAAGATTAACAGTCATTGCAAGAGCAAAATAAAGTTAAATTTGGTCCCCTAGTACGGTTACTGGACCACTTAAATGAAAAATTAAGGAAGTAAAGGCAAAATGGGTTACGCAATACTACTAGGTAGAAAGATTTAATGCTGTTATAAATAGGATTTTTTTTTTTTTTTGATAAGTAAGTAATCATATTAAAGAAAACAGAACAATGTACAAAGGCCTAATAAAAGGCGACCAGCCTATTTTGGGACATGCCCCGAAAATAGGAAACAAAAGAAACAAGCCTACAAACAACCATCCGCTCTAGGGGTTTATCAAAAACCACAAAGGGAGATAAACACCAAGAAGAAAGTAAAGAGAACACCAAAAATCCCACCTACCATAGGACACCTCCCTCGGTTAGGATCACAAAAAGAAAAACACAAAATCAAACACTTTACCAATGAGACAAAACAACCAAGCAAAAACCCTTCTGCTTAACCCTCTGTAATCCAATCTTCAAACGGTGTTGAGAACTTGAGGAACGTCTTTGAAAATAGATCTAGGGAGGCCCCAATCATTCGCCAACTTCCTATTCTTTGTAGGATCTTGTGACATTCCTAAGGTCCAAAGCTTTATCTCTCACAACACTTTTGATAGCATCAATAATGGTGAAAGAATCCTTATGGTCACCCCTAAAACTTCGCGAATTTCGTTCCCTCCAAATCCAATAAACCGTAGCCCCTAAACAAAGCCTACCCAAAGTGAATTTAAGACTCTTACCTTTCCATATCCTTGCCAAATGGGGGATGTAATCATGCCAGGGTCTAACCACATAACCAAGGTCAACAAGACTAAGGATCTTGCTCCAAATAGACTTAGAAAAAGGGCATGCAAAAAATAAGTGGTCAAGAGATTCCATGGATGAGTTACAAAAGCAACAATGAGCATTAGTAGTAGCCCCATACCTCATCAACCTGTCCTTTGTAGGTAATCTCTCCTTTATAGCCATCCATAAGATCATAGAGTATCTTGGAATAGCCTTTGAGAACCACACCAAGTCACACCACTCAACTTTTGCTCTCCTTCCTCTAATTGCCTCCCAAGCCGATTTGGTAGAGAAATCCCCCGAAGGTGAGGGTATCCAACAAATCTTGTCATCAACATTGGAAGGAATGAAATTCACAAAATTCCTCATGTTAATAAGAGCCCAAGAATTGGCAGTTGGCCACTTCCAATTGCATCCATCAATCACAGAACTGACTATAGCATCCCTAGCAATCCCCGCATCATAAATAATCCTTTCCCCATAGGTGCAAACAAGGGGGCCATTCGGGTGCCAGTTATCTAACCAAAGAGAGGTGGTGTTACCATTGCCAATGTTATATTTGATATTCTTTCTAGCCCTTTCCCTATTTTGAGGATATGTCTCCATGACCATGTACAATTTTGGGGAATGCATATGTCCCAAATGCTTCTATTTCTCAAAAGATAAATTCGGACCCAAGAGACCCATAAAGTATGGTTTCTATGATTGCACAGGTTCCAAATATGTCTTAAAGAAGCTGCGAGGTTCCATTCCTTAGATTTCATAAACCCAAGCCCACCCTCATTTTTGGGTGCACATACCTCCTCCTAAGCTATTCTAGCCTTGTGTCTATTCATATCAACTCCGGACCAAAGAAAGGCTCTCAAACTAGCATTAATTTCCTTATGAATTGTGGAAGGAAGGGTAAAGAGGGACGACCAATAAATTTGCACACTCCAAAGAATGGATTTAATCAAAATAATCCTCCCCGCATAGGATAGAAACCTACTTCTCCAAGAGGCAACCCGAGCCAAGATTTTATCCAAGAGAGGTCGACAATCTCCAAAGGTAAGCTTAGAGGTAATGAGGGGTACACCTAAGTATTTGATGGGAAAACTACCCTCGGCAAATCCTATCAAACTTAAGAGCTCCATCTTTTCATTGTCACCACACCAGAAAGGAAGATATTGCTCTTATCAGGATTTGCACTCAATCCTGACCAACTTTCAAAAGTAATTAAAACATTCTTAAGGAGAGATAGAGAAGTACCTTCGGCTTTACAAAAAAGCATGAGATCATTCGCGAAACAAAGATGAGTCAGCCCCATTTTCTTGCATCTCCAATGAAAACTAAAGTTCGGATTAGCCGCCACTCTATTCAAGAGCCGAGAGAGAACCTCCATAACAATAACAAACAAGTAAGGGGATAAGGGATCCCCTTGTCTGTAACAACTGCTGAAAACTAGTACAATGCATGCATAATAACAATAGAAAATTGGGCCCAAAGTTTTCTTTTCATCATAAGTCATATGTCTTTTATACACAGAGAGTATGGTTTACAAAAATTCACTTTAAAAGACAAAACAGGGGAAACAGTGTAGCTATTGCTCCTCGCTTGTCGACGCCCCTCCGACTGCATCAACACCTAGATCCTGCATCCACAAAGAAAAATAACGGGGTGAGCACAAAATAATGCTCAGTAAGTAAAACCCTCTATCTGTCTGTCCCCGTATGTATCACACGTAATTCTTTCCTTAGACTATTTCTGTTTCTATACCTGTTTCTACTAAACAGCATGGCCTCATCTTACCAGAGGTACGGTCGGATGGCGTTCACACAGCACCATCTCACTCTTCATGACTATCAGGTGGAATTCACACAGTACCACTCGTTCTTAGTGACTACCGAGTGGGGATTACAAAGCACCAACTCGGTTTTTCCTAACTATCGGGAGGAGACCACCTAGCACCTACCCGTTTCTCATGACTTTTGGGTAACGATCACCAAGCATTAACCCGTCTCCAGTCACTGTCGGGTGATGGTCACAAAGCATCAACCCACTTCTACTGAATGTTGGATGATGATCACAAAGCATCAACCCACTTATTTAACAACTAACCGGGTAGTGGTCACAAAACATCTACCCATTTCTACTACTCATCGGGTGACGATCACAAAGCATCGATCCATCTCTAAGGGCTATTCGGGTGGGATCACAAAGCATCAACCCGACTCCCATAACTATCGGGTGATGATCACAAAGCATCAACCCATCTCTACTACTCTTCTAATTCACTCTATTCTAGCATTTTTCATTCTCTCTTCCCTTAGAGTAGTTGCATCCACCAAGCTCTCTACTCATAGAGTGATTCCATACACAAAGTTTCCTACTCTTTCTTAGGTCATTTTTCAATGCATAAATAATGCATATGGATGGTTCATCTCCACTAATGCACTTATGAAATGCCAACATGCAATGTTGCAAGAATTAAGGTTCCTTACTCATACTCAAACCTCTACTAGACATTTCATCAAACAACTCAAGTGCATCATAAAACTCTATTATAGCAATGAGTCTAAATCTTTTTCTAACCATCCAAAATGGGGAGAAACCCCTTCACATAGCCACAAAACCTGTCAAGGAAAACACTTCCAAAAAGGGATCCACAATACCCCTTCAATTCCATCTCAAACTACCTTTCCAACCCAACAACTCATTTCTCATATTTGCAAGGTCTAAACATTCACAAAGCATAGAAATCTCTACTTAAACCTCCATACATGGCATATCACATGTATATCACATACATACATCATTTCTACCAAAACCCTAATCAAGAGAATTCTTAAATCTCAACTTGGGTTGGGGTTTACTTACCTTGTTATGGAGAGACTTCACCAACTCTTCCTTTCACTTGGTTTGCTTGACTTTTTCTCTTCTCTTAACCAAAATAACAAAAACCCTCAAATTTCAATATAACTTAAAACTCACAAATCACACAACTTAAGTAGAAATCCTTACCTTAGAAAGCCTTAGGTTGCTTTTCTACCCCAAATCACTTCAAAAATCCCTTGGAACTCCTTGATCAAAAGAAAAGAGAAGTTGAGAGGAACAAGAATGGAGAGTTGCGTTTTTGGAGAAGAAGAATGAGGGTTTGCTAACTCTTAATTCCTTTTAATGAAATTTATACCCAAGCATTCCCATTATGCCCTTACTCTTCTTTGGGAATTCCATCTATATCCTTTGATTCATTACAAACTCACCCCCATGTCAACATATTCTCCATGAAAAATCCTTACAAATAACTCCCCACTTTTCCTGCTAATTAGGGGTAGAATGGTCAAATTGTCCTTAGGGAAGAAAATATCTAAAACTTAACAAACAATTTAATCGGCCTGTCGCCGCGGCGAAACTGTCCAGCAGCTTCCCCGTGGCTTCAACACCTCTTCGCCGCGGCGAAGCATGGCATACTGAACTTCTTCTATTTTCAACCAGTCTCAGGGCAAGTATTCAACACAACACTCAACATTACCAAAAACCAACTCAAATAAGAGCAAAGGAAGAAACAACAACTACGTACCTCAAGTGGGGCGTTACATTGTCTCAGCCCTCTAGAGCTCCCAAAGAAACCCACCAACTCCCCATTGATAACCACCGAGAATCTAGGAGTAGTGATGCATTTGGATATCCAATTGACAAGAACACTAGGGAAACCAAAATTCTTTAGGACTTGTAAGAGAAACTGCCAATTAACCGAGTCATAAGCCTTCATTAAATCAACTTTCAAGGCACACCTTTTTTCCTTGGCTGTAGCTCGATTATAGTTGTGCACCAACTCTTGGCATAAAAGGATATTATCTCCTATTCTCCTATCACCAACAAAGGCTGCTTGTGCCGGGTCAATGAAGAGAGGTAAAACACTCTTAATTCTATTTGCAATGATCTTGGTGATATATTTATAAATTATGTTGCAGCAAGAAATGGGCCGATAGTCCTTACACAAAGAAGCATTTTTGTGTAAGGACTATCGGCCCATTTCTTGCTGCAACATAATTTATAAATGTATCACCAAGATCATTGCAAATAGACTTTCAACTCTAAACAATGAGAAAAACGTGATAAAAAGCATTAGATTTAGATCACTTTAAATTATTCTTGTACATTTTAAGGTTAGTGTCTGAATCTTGATCAACAAAATGACTCAACAAGTTATAAAAGCATGGCGTGGAAATTTCAACATTATTGATAATTGCAAAGATTTTAAAGAGATTAGAAAAAATCTTTGGTATTTGAACACGTGGCGATCCAATAGCTCTTTCGGATAATGCATATTACCGTCCAAGTACTGTAGAGTAGCCCTAAAGTGAATTCTGACTTTTCAACAAGGAGATGAGAACAAATTCAAGTGACAAAGTGATACTAAAACATCCACCTCTACAGGACCAAAAATTTACCACCCAAGGTAAGGCGAAGATAATTTTTCCGCCCAAAATGTTTCAGAAAAGCAATTTCCTAAAACATATATATAGGAATATAAATTATTAGTTTGTCCCCTCTCTTCCATTGTCGGCTCCACCTCCAACCTCACTTCCTCTCCCCGATTCCCATACCTACCCACTTTCTCCGTTTCCTTGCTCCCATCCCCACACCCACTTCCTCCACTTTTGCTCTCCCGAAGTTGTCGACGGCCTTGCAAGGTTGGAATTGTGACCTTGCAAGGCCACTATTATGGCCATGATGGTGGCCTTACGAGGCCATTGTTGCGGCCACAATGTTTGCTAAGTAAGGCCACCATTACCAATCCCGAGAGCCCGTCCACACAAGGCAAACTTCATTTTTTCTCAACCCAATCAATCAGAAACAATCATCAAATAGTCCAAAATCAAAATTAAAAAAAAGCTTTGTTGATTGTTCTTCTCGGTCTAATGGGTTTGACTTGGTTTGGCCGAGTTTGGCCACCACGCACTCTAACCCTACCAATCGTCGTGTTCTTTACAAGTTCCTAAATCCCCTCCTCCAATGCCTCCTCCTCTACCACCACCAAAGCCTTCACCTCCACCTACACCTCCAGCAGCACCACCACCAACATTTTATTGACAATTTAGATTATTAGTATCAGAATCGCAACCGACCTAGTGTAATCCGACAGAAATCCTAGCCTCTCTAGTGCAATCCGGTCGAAATCGCAACTGACCAAGTGCTATTCGGCCTTAGTTGCACTCTGCGAGGGAGGAAGACGTCATCGATTTTCGGCGAGGGAGGAAGACGTCATCGATTTCTGCGAGAACGCGTTGTTCGATTTAAAGTTCAGTTGCGATTTGGGTGGGATTTCAGAGAGAAATTTTCGTAGAGAACAGAGAAGAAGGTGAGAAATTTTCGCAAAGAATAGAGACGAAGCTGAGAAATTTTCGCACAGAACAGAGAAAAAGTTGAGAAATTTTCGTAAGAAAAAGAGAAAGAGAAGAAGATGAGAACAGAGAAGAAGAAGTTGCGATGCGTATTAGGGATTTAGGGGTTTTTAAAATTCGACCAGTTTATCTGCCGGTCTGGTTGGACCGGTGGTTCACTGAATTTATCCGGTTTTGAAACAGTTTAAAGCGGCTCATTACATTATAGCGGTTTAGGTGTTGACTCGAACCGGACACGTGACCGGTTCCCTGTCTAACCGGTTGGACCGGCCGGTCCGGTCCGGTTTTTAAAACAGTGAGTGGAGTACAAGTATTGAACCAAAAAATTAGCGACAAAATCAAGTAATGTCATAAACGGAAATGTTTGAATCAAATTGACCACTTATTTCATTATCAGACTGCAGCATTTGTAGTCTTGAGCAAATTGTGTGTCAATAATAGTTTAGTGGTAGTGTGAAGACTCTCTCCATCAGCCAAAGTTTTCCTCATAACCACGTTCACAGCGTTCCTAAAATATGATGTAATGAGAAAATTCCAAACTGAAATTTAGCAGAGCATGCATCAGGGCTCAATTACAGATGGATTACCTCTGGCTTGAAAGCGAGGCCAAGTCGAATCTCTCCATGAAATGTTTTGTCCTTAATAACATTGTATGCTGTTGGTCGAAGACTTCCTTTCATGAACACCGGCTCCAAAGAAATCCTGCCAATAAGCTATAATTTATTAATTATTTTTCATCAACCACCTCCATTTTAAGATAAGATTGTGGCAAATTTCAGATCCTAAAGCCTGTTGGTACTCACGTTGCTTCCCCAACAATATCATCGGAAGTAGCTAAGTCACTGTCCAATAGCCTAAGTTTGAGCTCTGTAGTGCCATCAGATATTGTAAATGAAAAATTCTCATTCCACTTTGGTTCTGTTCCTTGTCCTGCTAATTAATATTAATATAAACCCTTTTACCATTCTCTATAATATAATTAAGCTGAACACACGATTTGAATAAGAAAAACGAAGGATTCTTGATTAGTAGAAAGCTTAATTACCTGATGCAACACTGCTTTTCCGCTCTTGACTTCGGCTAGTTAGGATGACATATGGATCCTTGTTAGCTGCTCATTTCCATTTTAATTATCAAACCTCATTCAATAACAAGTTTCTATTTCATTTTTTTTCAAACAACACTCAATTATACATTTAAAAAACAAAAATAGATCATGCATTTTAACTCAATTGGGTAATAACATATGCAGTACATTATGAAATTGATGAGAATAATAGTTTCCGGAATTTGAAAGTAAGAAAAGCAGTGGTTTTTAAAGTTTTCTCTGTATATATCGTTTCAAGTCTAGATTATAAATGTACTAAATTCCAAATGGCCAAATGACGTACACCTATCCAAAGTTTACTGTAAAGACAAATTGGTACCCAAAAGGTTTGGAAATGACAAGCAGCCACTTCCGTCGTATTCTGTTAGAATTCCCGCCTGTTAAAGGGCAATATAGTAATTTCATCTACACCCACAGAATTTTTAAATTTTAAATCTCTTTTTCCCTATTTCCATTCTCTCTCTCTCTCTTTCACTTCCTCCTCTCTTTTTCGTCTCTCTTTTCTTCGATCTCTTTTGTTTCCCTCTTTCTTCTTCTCTCTTGGATTAAACCAAAAAAAAAAAAAAATTATTCAGAGGATCAAAGTCATAAAAAAGATACCACAACCATCGGAAACAAATTCGGTGGCTGTGATCTTTGCTTTGGAACAGAAAGAAGCTATCACGCTCTAGATCCGCCGCAACTTAGGGTGTCTGCCTTGATCTGGGCTAGATCGTGGCGGTTCAAGGCCAGATCGGGTGAGATCACAAAGTAATCGCATTCTTCCGCCATGATGTGGCCGATTCCGGCAGCCACTTAATTTTTTTTCTTCACTTCCTCCTCACATGGCGGCCAACCAGTAGCTGGTGTTTTTTTGTTGTTGTTGTTGTTGATGTTGTTGTGGGTCTGGAGATAAAGAAATAAAAGAGAACCCATTGTTGGGTTGGAGAAAGACGGAAGGGAAAGAACGGTTGGAATTGCTTTACTGTGAGAATAGGATTTTGACTCTTTGTTATGTAGGTTGGACTTTGAATTTCATGGATTGAAATTTAAAGTCTGGGATCTTGTTTTCTCTTAATTTTAGATTAAACCTAGATGTTGTTGGCGTTTTGTTTTCTACATGTACTTCTTAAATGTCATCTTCATTATACTCAACAAGAAGGTCTACAATTATTTCCCATATCCATAGTATGTCATCCTCATAGATAACGTAATTGTTAAAGTATGTATTTCTCTATTCTAGTTGTTTTTAGTTTAAATGATAATATATGTTAAACACCACTTTCTCTGTGTGGCTAGCTTTATCTTCATTGCTCTGGAAAAGAAACAACTAAATTTTGTGTGTTTTGATTAATATGCTCTATTTGCGTGGTGTTTGGGGGTGTTGTCCATGTTTTTAACTTGCAAGCCAAATCTAAGGTGGTATTTTATATTGGTGGTAGACTGTAATTACCCTAATGGTATTTCCTCTCCCCGTCAGGATGTGGTGGAGGGAGGTCATGGATTTATTCCCACTTGGGTACATGAATCTTACTTACCAAGCCTTAAGAATAATGGCAGTATTTCCATTATGTAACAGCTGTTGTAAACTAGTACAATGCATGCATAATAACAATAGAAAATGGGCCCAAAACTTTTCTTTTTATCATAAGTAATACGTCTTTTATACACAAAGAGCATCATTTACAAAAAGCCATTTTAAAAGACAAAACAGGGGAAACAGTGTAGCTATTGCTCCTTGCTTGCCGACGCCCCTCCGACTACATCATCGCCTAGATCCTTTATCCATAAAGGAAAATAACGGGGTGAGCACAAAATAATGCTCAGTAAGTAAACCCTCTATCTGTTTGTCCCCGTATGTAATTCTCTTAATTCTTTCCTTACACTACTTCTCTTTTCTGTTTCTACTAGACGCCATGGCCTCATCTTACCGGAGGTACGACCGGATGGCATTCACGCAGCACCATCTCACTCTTCATGACTGACGGGTGGAGTTCACACAGCACCAACCCGTTCTTAATGACTACCGAGTGGGGATCACAAAGCACCTACCCGATTTTCGTAACTATAGGGTGGAGACCACAAAGCACCTACCCGACCCACGTGATTTTTGGGTGACGATCACAAAGCACTAACCCATTCCTAATCACTGTCGGGTGATGATCACAAAGCATCAACCCACTTCTAATAAATGTCGGGTGATGATCACAAAGCATCAACCTCTTTCTATTAACTAACCGGGTGATGGTCACAAAGCATCCACCCGTTTCTAATAACTATCGGGTGATGATCACAAAGCATCAACCCATTTCTAATAGCTATTCGGGTGATGATCACAAAGTATTAACCCGATTCTCATAACTGTCGGGTGATGATCACAAAGCATCGACCCATTTCTAATAACTCTTCTCATTCACTCTACTCTAGCACTTTTTATTCTCTCTATCCTTAGAGTAGTTACATCCACAAAGTTCTCTACTCATAGGGCAAGTGCATACACAAAGTTTCTTACTCTTTCTTAGGTCACTTCTCAATGCACAATTAATGCCTATGGATGGTTCATCTCCACTAATGCACTTATGAAATGCCAACATGCAATGTTGCAAGAATTAAGGTTCATTTCTCATACTCAAACCTCTATTAGACATTTCATCAAACAACTCAAGTGCATAATAAAACTCTACTATAACAATGATTCTATGTCTTTCTCTAACCATCCAAAATGGGGAGAAACTCCCTCACATAGCCATAAATCCTGCCAAAGAAAGACACTTCCAAAAAGGATTTCTCAACATCCTTCAATTCCATCTCAAACTACCTTTCCAACCCACATCTCACTTCTTATATTTGAAATGTATAAACAAGCACAAAGCACTAGAAATCTCCATTTAAAACTCAATAACATGGCAGATAACATGTATACAACATACATACATAATTGTTATCAAAACCCTAATAAGAAAATTCTCAAATCTCAACTTGGGTTGGGATTTACTTACTTTGTTATGGAGAGATTTCACTAACTCTTCCTTTCACTTGGTTTGCTTGACTTTTTCTCTACTCTTAAACAAATAAACAAAAACCCTCAATATTCAATATATTCAAAAACTCACAAAGCTTCACAACCAAAGCAAGACTCCTTACCTTAGGATGCCTTAGGTTGATTTTCTACCCCAAATCACTCCAAAAGCCCTTAAAACTCCTTGAACAAAAGAAAGAGAAATTGAGAGGAAGCAAGAGAGGAGAGTGGCGATGGAGAAGAAGAATGAAGGGCTTGCAATGACTTAAATCTTTTTAATGAAATTTATACACAAGCATTCCCATTTTGCCCTTACTCTTCTTTGAGAATTCTATCTATATCCTTTGATTCATTACAAACACACCCCCATAACAACATATTCTCCATGAAAATTCCTTACATTTTACTCCCCACTTTTCCTGCTAATTAGGGGTAGATTGGTCAAATTGCCCTTAGGGAAGAAAATATCTAAAACTTGACAAACATTTTGTGTCGGCCGTGCAGCATGCAGTGGTGTGGCCCATCAGCCGGACTTCCACTGGCTACAACACCTCTTCGCCAGGCGGAAGAATTCTTCTTCGCCCCGGCGAAGCATGGAACACTGAACTTCTTCTATTTTCAACCAATTTCAGGGCAAGTATTCAACATATCACTCAATCAAAGGTCAACCAAACAATAATACTAATAAACCAACTCAAATAAGAGCAAAAGAAGAGACGTTAGCTACGTACCTCAAGTGGGGCGTTACACATTATCCTGCAGGAAACTCAAGATGTAGAGATTAAGATGCTCAGGAAGAGTTTGACCTTTAAAGCAACTCGCATCCCGAGTTTCTACCAAGAGCTTCCTCCTCCTAAAGTGGAGTTAAAGAAGGTAAGTTTGTACTTTTGTCAAAGATGTAACCAAATGAAAACTAATTTTCTTCTCTGAATTTTAGTATCATGGCACTCGTATGGAGAATGCTTTACGAACTATGTGATGCGTGTTTCCTACAACATGCAATATGTAGCAAGTATACTAATCGCACAAGTAATATAATGATGAGTAGAGATCGTTCCCACGAGGATTGTTAGCTAACCACTAAGTATTCTACTGTTCTCAAGTTGGAGCAATCGAAATCTTTGGATTGATGGGAGCTAATTATAACTAATCTGAACAATAACTTTTAAACTAAAAATTAACTAAAGATTGTAAGATGAAAACTCAGAAAATCAATTCAAGTAAAAAGGGTAGGGTTTTGACTTCATTCGGATTCTATGGGTTAAACCTAAAATTTTGCTACTTTCACATTCGTATGCATTGATTGTAAACCAAACTCACTAAGGTGTTTAACATACCTTCTCAGGCTATGTTTCCCTATTCTTCCTTGTTAACCTTCCGCACCCAACAAATTGAAGGTTAACAATTCCAAACTCATTAAGCAAAAGAATCCTACAATGATTTCATTAATTCTTGGATCTATCTCTAGCATCCAATACTATAATGGTGATTACCCAAGAAGCCTAACATGATTCATTTCTCAATCTCATCATGTTCATCACATAAAGCATTAAAATTTAGAGTAAACACACAATCAACACATAGTCATATGAATAAAACATGATCAATAATTAACCCATTGGAAATCCGAATTACAATCAAAACCCGAACCCAAAATGGATTAGTTCATAGCTAAATTAACACTACAATTAAGAAAAATGAAAATAATCAAGTTCAACACAATGAAAAGTAAGAGAGAGGATAAGAAATCTCCCCAATTGATGAATCCCTTGGTTCAAAATCGAATCTTCACCCTTTCAATTGCTAAAAATCTCTAAGCTTAATCCAAAGATAATGTAAAAGTTGCTAACCCTATTTCCTGCACGACCTTGGGCAAAAAGGTTAAGTTTTTCTTTTATACCTTGCCCTAATTTTCTAAGAAAAATACGCACAACGTAAAACTGTGCGTTTTACAAAACTGAAAATCACAACTTGAAGAAGAAAATAATGAAGAAGAAACTTCGCCGCGGCGAAGAAAGCCTCAGACTTGTTCTTTTCTGCCGTACTTCGCCGGGGCGAAACAACTTGAAAGGTTCTGAAATTACCGAGCTGCCACTCTGCTTGCTTCTTCGATTCTCGGTGCTCTCCCTTTTAAACAAGCCTCATCGTGCTTTATCCTGCTTCCGAACTCTCTTAACCTTCGAGATCCGCTAACCGAGTGAAAACTTCCAATTTTGCCCTTATTTGATCAACATGTCCATTTTAACCTGAAACACAAAATGTAAAGAATTAAACAACAATTCAGGTCAAAATGCACCACAAAGTACCTGAAATCCGAATAAAAAGACTCATGAAAACTGTATAATCTACGGATTATCACTATGTAACTTCTAACAATTCATTGCTTCAAGTTGGGATATCATAAAATGTGAATCTGATGTCGTTGTCATTGTCCCCTACGTGGATTGATTAAATTTTATTAATAACTGTTGAAGTGTATAATTCTATATTAGGATATTAGGATTGTAATCAATATATATTAAGAACAAAATCTGTAAAATAGGAAGTTAGATTATTCATTTCCTAGATTAGATTATTTATTTCCTAGATTAGTTCTTTGTTTTCCTATATATTGATGTATTGTTTTCTGATCATATACAAGAAATATAAAAAAAACACTATTAGTTCTCTCTGATTTTCTACATGGTATCAGAGCTAGGTTGTTAGAATTTTAAAATTTTTTTTTTCCAGTGACGTTTTCCAGCGACAATTAAGCGTCTCTCTCTGGTAGTCAGAACCTCCATCTGACCATACACGTCTCATCGTCTCCATCTCGCTGGCAAAACCCCATAAAGATCGATGTCATCGGCCGCTGCACGTGCCTCCACACGCGGTGTTTCTTTCCGGTAGATCCAGCTCCGATCTCCTTTTCCGCGAGCCGAGTTCTCCACCTTTGCGAGCACTTGCTCGAAGAGGCGGCAGGTGAGCAAAACCCACTAAGGTTCTACTACCTTCGATGTCAAACTCTGACAGCTTCACTGGATTCTGTCGTTGTCCTCGTCGAATTTTCTGCTCAGATCTGTTTGTTTGCTTTGTGTTACCTCTGATTCTGGTTTTCGGTCAGATTTGCTAGTTATCACGGTTACTTCTAACTCAAACTCCACTTCTGGTGGTTGTTCTTTCTTGTCTCTCCCACTAATCAGCACTGATAAGTTGATTGGGAGTGCAAATTATTCTTCTTTGGCTGCCCCTGTCGAGTTATGGTGTATGGGTCAAGGTCTGGAAGATCACTTGACCACAAAGGTTGCCGACATCATATCAGATAAGTCTTCCTAGATCAAAACTGATGCTTTATTATGTAATCTATTATGGCAATCAATTGACACTAATCTGCATCCCATTTACAAAACATACCACACATGCTGTGAGATATAAAGTTAGGCTAAACTACTGTATACCAATGATATTCAATGCTTGTATTCCGTTGTGTCCAATCTCATGCATCTAAAACAACAGGATATGAGTATGTCAGATTTTCTTGGTAAAATGGCCTCCCTCAAGGTAGAGTACAATCTTCTCCTACCTACTGGTAAAACTGTTATAGAAGATCTAGCACAACGAGATAAATTCTTCATGGTTCTAACCCTTGTTGCTATTAGTCCTGATCTCACTCTTGTATCAGATCAAATTTTAGCTAGCGCTACTGTGCCATCTCTTGATGAAGTATTTGCTAGGTTACTTCGAGTTTTATCCTTAAGTACTGTCCCCAGTTTTACCGTTGTTAACTTTTCTACTCTAGCTTCTCAGTCTCAAACTACTTATAGAGGAGAACAGGGAGATCGTGGTCGAAGCGGACGACCCAAGTGTAGTTACTGTCATTGTTGGGGCTATACCAGGGAAAAATGTTACAAATTACATGGTCGCCCTACTCAGACGACTAATGTTGCTTAGGCTGACGTTCGTCCTGACTCTTCTGATGGACACACTCAACCATCATTAACTCTAACTGGGGTTGATTATGAAGAATACCTCCAGTTTCAGGAAAATAAGCAGTCTTCTCCATCTATTGCCTTTATCGCTCAATCGGGTAATTCAGTGGCATGCCTTACTCAGTCTTCTTCTCTTGGACCTTGGGTTCTTGACATAGGTGCCTCTGACTACATTTCTGGTAACCCTCACTTACTTTCTCATTTAACTAATGTTACATCTTTACCATCCGTTACTTTAGCTAATGGCTCTAAAGCTGTTGTTAAAGCTGTAGGTCATGCCAAACCACTTCCATCCTTAGAATTAGACTCTGTTCTCTATATTCCCAATTGTCCATTTAATCTTGTCTATGTCAGTAAACTTACCCGCTCTTTAAATTGTTCTATATCGTTTGATACTGAATCTGTTGTTATACAGGATCGAGGCATATGGCAGATAATTGGCACAGCACATGAGTCACAGGGCCTCTATCTTCTCTATCTACCATCTATAGCCTGCACTGTCATTGAATCTCCAACATTCCTTCATAATCGTTTGGGTCATCCCAGTTTAGTAAAGCTTAAAAAGATGCATCCTTGTCTATCTAATTTATCGTCTTTAAATTGATAGTCACGTCAGCTTAGAAAACATTCTCGTAGCACCTTTCCAAAGCATGTTAATAAACAGGCTGTGTCCCCTTTTGAGTTAGTTCATTTAGATGGATGGGGACCTTGTCGTGTGTCATCTGTTTTAGGTTTTCAGTACTTTGTTACCTTTACTGATGATTACTCATACTGTACTTGGTTATTCCTTATGAAGACTCGTTCCGAGTTATTTTCCATTTTTGAATCTTTTTGTGCAGAAATTAAAACTCAATTTAATTATGTTATTCGAGTATTACGCAGTGATAATGCTCGCAAGTATTTCTCTGATCCCTTTACTAAATTCATGTCTTCTCAGGGAATCCTTCTTCAATCCTCGTGTGCTTATACCCCACAACAAAATGGGGTTGTTGAGCGTAAAAACAGACATCTCATTGAAACTGCTCGTACCCTACTTTTACTTAATAAAGTCCATTTTCGTTTTTAGGTGGACGTTATTTTGACCGCCTGTTTCTTAATCAATTGGATGCCCTTTTCTATCCTCAGTGACAAGGTACCTCATTCCATTTTATTTCCTGATCAATCGTTGTATCCTATCCCCCTCATGTCTTTGGGTGCACATGCTTTGTCCATGTTTTCCCTCATGGTCAGGACAAACTGGTAGCTAAATCTACTAAGTGTATTTTCTTAGGGTATTCATGTCTTTAGAAAGGATATAAGTGTTATTCTCCATCAACACATCGCTATTTTCTCTCTGCTGATGTTATGTTTTTTGAGTCGTCTCCATTCTTTTCTTCATCTACCTTAGATTATGAGTCAATAACCACGGTCCTTCCCATATCATCCATTACCAATCTTCTTGAGTCTGTCATAGCCCCACAATCTTTTACTACCGAGTCTCCCATCACAGACCATAGTCTTGTTCCATTTACAAGTACTACTCTTGATCCGCTAGTGTCCCTGAGGCTTCTATCGATGGCAATCCTACTCCTGATTCCTCCAATGCTACGGTCCTCTCTCCTGATGATCAGTTTCCCATTGCCATTTGTAAAGGTATGTGGTCTACTCGTAACCCTCATCTAATCTATAATTTTTTAAGTTATCATCGTTTATCTTCATCATGTTATGCATTTGTGTCCACACTTTCTTCTGCTTCTGTCCCTTCAAATGTTCATGAGGCACTCTCTGATCCTGGATGGTGTCAGGCAATGGTTGATGAGATGACTACTTTGCATCATAATCACACATAGGAGTTAGTTCCATTACCTCCATGACATTCGATTGTTAGGTGTTGCTGGATTTATACAGTCAAGTTAGTCCTGATCGTCAGGTTGATCGCTTAAAAGCCCGGTTAGTTTCCAAGGGCTACACTCAGATACATGGGATGGATTATTTTGATACTTTTTCCCCGGTTGCTAAGATGTCTTCTGTCCGCTTATTCTTAGCAATGGCTGCTATTCAACATTGGCCTCTGCATCAATTGGATATAGAGGACGGATTATTTTGATACTTTTTCCCCGGTTGCTAAGATGTCTTCTGCTCGCTTATTCTTAGCAATTACTGCTATTCAACATTGGCCTCTGTATCAATTGGATATTAAGAATGCCTTTCTTCATGGTGAACTTTGGGAAGATATTTATATGGAGCAACCTCCTGGGTTTGTTGCTCATGGGGAGTCTTCCTTGGTATGCAAACTTCGTCATTCTCTGTATGGGTTGAAACAGTCTCCTCGTGCCTGGTTTGGACAATTCAGTATTGTTATCCAAGAGTTTAATATGCTTCGGTGCGAGTCTGATCATTCTATCTTTTATAGACATATAGCACCAGGGCAATGTATCTATTTGGTTGTCTATGTTGATGATATTGTCATTACAGGGAGTGATCAAGATGGTATTGAACAATTGAAGATGCATTTATTCAGACACTTTCAGACTAAAGATTTAGGACTTCTTAAATACTTCCTTGGTATAGAAGTTGCTCAGTCCAAATCTGGTATTTTTATCTCTCAAAGAAAGTATGCACTAGATATTCTTGAAGAAATAGAAATGTCAGATTATAGACCAATAGACTCTCCTATGGATCCTAATTTAAAACTCTCATCTGGACAGGGAGCCACTGGCTGATCCTAGAAGATACCAAAGACTAGTTGGTAAATTTAATTATCTCACTATCACACGACCTGATATTTCCTTTTCTGTGAGTGTTGTAAGTCAGTTCCTATAGTCTCCATGTGATAGTCATTGGGATGCAGTTGTTCGGATTTTAAGGTATATAAAAGGTGCACCAGGAAAAGGCTTGTTATATGAGAACAAGCCTTTGCCTGATTGGGCAGGGGTAATTCACATATTGTTAGATATTCTAATGCTGATTGGGCAGGGTCTCCATCTGATAGATGTTCTACTTCGGGTTTTTGTATTCTTATTGGAGGAAACCTAGTGTCTTGGAAAAGTAAAAACCAAGCTGTTGTTGCCCGATCAAGCGCAAAAGCTAAATATCGTGCAATGTCCTTAGCTACTTGTGAGCTCATTTGGTTAAAGCAACTGATCCAAGAGTTGAAATTTGCAGAAGTGTCACAAATGAAGTTACTTTGTGATAATCAAACTGCTTTCCATATTGCCTCTAACCCAGTATTTCATGAGAGGACTAAGCACATAGAAATTGATTGTCATTTTATTCGGGAAAAAGTTCTATTTGGATGTATTACCACTAGTCATGTCAATTCCAATGACCAGTTAGCAGACATCCTCACTAAATCTCTCAGGGGCGCATGCATTGATTTGATCTATAGCAAGCTTGGTGCATACGACTTATATGCTCCAGCTTGAGGGGGAATGTTGAAGTGTATAATTCTATATTAGGATATTAGGATTGTAATCAATATATATTAAGAACAAAATTTGTAAAGTAGGAAGTTAGATTATTCATTTCCTTGATTAGATTATTTGTTTCCTAGATTAGTTCTTTGTTTTCCTATATATTGATGTATTATTTTCTGATCATATACAAGAAATATAAAAACAAACTATTAGTTCTCTCTGATTTTGAGTATGATCATTATTAGATAATTTTGTGCTCATACCAATTTGGTTTATCTACTCCTGAATGTTGATAGTTGTTCAAACAAGATCTAAATCATATAAAGGCATATTAATTGAAAGATTTGAAAATTTATTCGCTACATAAAAGTGTTTTATGGTGGTTGTAGGTTCAAGTGGCACAGACATGCTTTTTAGTTTGGTGGTAGTTAGTTTGCATTTTGCTATGTTATAGCTTTTGAAGTTATCTCTGATGATCC
Organism: Pistacia integerrima; assembly: GCA_026225825.1. Lineage (NCBI taxonomy): Eukaryota > Viridiplantae > Streptophyta > Magnoliopsida > Sapindales > Anacardiaceae > Pistacia > Pistacia integerrima. The sequence goes on along the minus strand of CM047737.1, from coordinate 17,202,077 downwards.
CAACTTATTAGTGTGCAGCTGAGCATGTTTATTTCTCTTCATTTGGTTAGGAAATCTAATTTCTATTTCTTGAAACAAGAAAATTTTGTGAGTTAGGGACGAAATGGAAGTAGTGTTTAGTTTATTAAAAGTCTTGGAATTTTTCATTTAAAATTTTATTTTATTAAGCATTGGCCAAAGATTTAGTATAGAATATCAAATAATGGATGAAAGATGTGCATTTATAGATAGAAACTAGAGAAACAAGGACTAGGAGTTGGGTGGTTACTTTGGGGGCTAAGTTTCAGTGGTTGTATTCACATTTCACTGTTGGGTTATGTTTATTTTGATTGGGATTTAAGAAGTAGCACCCTCCTCTCACTCTTGATGAGAAATACTTGTTCGTTTAATCCTTTATTTTTCTTTGCCTATGCTTTGCACTTCACCCATCTCAAATTATTCCTTTTCCTGATAAATGAATTTACTTTTAGGTTCTTGAATGAAGCCCAACCTTCATCTCCAAATTATTTTGCCTCAGTTTTTGTATATATATTCAGGAAATATATCTTGATTACATGTTTGGTTCCCTAACCTAATATTGTCACAGTTCATGCTCAATTTATTCTTGATCTGATGATTTGAGTTCAGTACAATTGATTGTTTTTATTTCCAGTCACCCTCTTTGACCGTTCCAGTTGTGTAGCGGAATTGATTTGCCAGTTTACTAGTTATGGGTAGTGAAAATCTGAGGATTATACTGTTTTATTTAGGCTTTTTGGCCGGATTTTGGATACTTCTTAGTTTGTTTGTGCTTGAATTGCTACTTAACTCCACATATTTTATGTTTCAGGCCAAAACGTGTACTTTGAACAAATAATGAGCGGATTGGAGTTTCTGGACCCAGAAGCAAGCGAATCTCAGAATTTGGGGAAGTTCTGAAGCGGATTTGAAGCACTATGAAGCTTGTTCTCATGGGAAAGCATCGAAGATTGAAGATTCAAGCAAAGAAGCAAGCGGAGGGCAATTCCATAAAATTCAGAATTGTTCAGGAAGGTTCGCCACGACGAACTCTGCGAATTCCAGTTTTCTTCAAAACTCACAGTTTTATTTTAGGAAAGTTTTTTGGTTTTTGGGTCGACTATATAAGAAAAACTTTGCCATTTTGAGTTAGGTCGTCTAGGTTCGTCTTTGTTGAGAGGAGCTTTGACATTTTGGGAGAAAAGGAGAGAAGATTTGAGATTTAACCTTATGGATTCATCAATTAGGGGAGATCTTTTACTCTCTTTTCTTTGTTTCAATATGTTGACTGCTGTGTTGACTGTTTTTCTTGCTATTTGTGTTAATTTCGTTATGAACTAACTCACTTTGGGTTAGGGTTTTGATGTAATTCGGATTTCTATGGTTAATCAATAGATTATTGTTGCTTTTACATTCTATTGCATGGATTGTGTGATTATTCTGATTTTTATTGATTTTATTTGTTGAACATGATGAGATTGAGAAATGAATCATGTTGGGCTTCTTGGGTAATCACCATTATTGTATTGAACGCTAGAGATAGGTTTGAGAATCAATGAAATCAATCTAGGATTCCATTAGCTTAATGAACTTGGATCTATTAATCTTCATTTTGTTGGGTGCGGAAGCTTAATAGGGAAAAGTAGGAATTCATAGCCTAAGAAGGTATGTTTTACAACTTAGGGAATTCGATTTACAATCCGTGAATGTGAGTGTAGAAGTAACATAATTCGTAGAATTAATCCATAGAGTCCTAATGAAGTCAAAACCCTACCCGTTTGATTAAATTGATATTACTCTTACTTCAATCTTGCTTTCATTAATTAGCTTTTTAATACTTAGTAAATTTTTCTTTCAGTTTAATTTTAATTTCTCCCATAAATCCAAACAAATTTCGGTTTCTTCAACTTGAAAACAAATAGGAAAATCAGTGATTAACAACCAATCCTCGTGGGAACGATACTCTACTTATCACTTTATTACTTTTTACGACTAGTGCACTTGCTATATTGCATGTTGTAGTAACAAAGCATCAAGTTTTTGGCGCCGTTGCCAGGGATTGATTTTTGTGTTAACATTGAATTTTTCTTGTGTAGCTAGATTGGAGTTTTATTTTTGTTTTAATTGATTATTGGTTAATTTTGGTTGTTCTTTTTTGTTAGCTTGTGATCTCACTTTTTCTCTCTTTCTGTGTAGTTTATGCGAAGAGCTGGACGTCAGCTAGTGGTTCTTGTAGATCCAGAGATTGAAAAAACCGCAAGAAGACTTAATAGAGAGGGAAGAGAACGAGAGGCCATAGCTGTTGAGATGGCAGAAAATAGAACATTGAGGGAATTCTTAGTTCCCACAGTTGATGGAAGTGGGTCAAGTATAACTAGACCAGCAGTACAAGCCAACACTTTCGAAATAAAGCCAGCAATCATCCAAATGATCCAACAGTCGGTACAGTTTAAGGGAGATTTGAAGGAAGATCCAAATCTGCACATTGCAAACTTTTTAGAGACTTGCGATACCTTCAAGTCAAATAGTGTGTCAGATGACACCATCAGATTGAGATTGTTCCTTTTTTCATTAAGGGATAAAGCAAAGGGATGGTTAATGGCACTACCACTAGGAACGATCACTACATGGAATGAATTAGCACATAAGTTCCTGACCAAATTCTTTCCTCCAGCCAAATCTGTGAAGATGAGAAATGATATCACATCGTTTCTCTAGGAAGAGTTTGAATCATTATATGAGGCATGGGAAAGATACAAGGAACTACTGAGGAGGTGTCCATGTTAGTAAACGGTCCCGTATACACAGCGGAAACAAAAATTATAATATCAGGATCGTTTACATGAGCCAAGATCAAGGGTATGATTTTACAATTTATATTAAATAAAATCTGCATAAATATTCAACATGAGTTAAGAGAAACAAACGCACGTTGAAGGCTCCTCCAAATTTGTTGACGAACGTTTTGCTACCGATCCAAGTGTAGGATCGAACTGCGTAGTCCACACAAAGACAATCCTAAAAGAACCAAAGAGGGATTTGCTAGATCCTCTTTGGCTTCAAGATTAAGAAGAAAAAGAAAAATCAATTGAATTGATTTTGGCATACCAAAGTTACTGCCGTGGGAGTGTGTTATCAAAGAGGGGCTGCTGTGTGTATTTTGGTTTTTACAAAGAAAAACTCTTTTTTAATTAAAATCACACACACTTTTCCTTTTATACTTAAAAAAACAATTTGCCCTAATCCCATATGGAATAGGCTTGGGCTCCAACCCAAACGCCCCATGTTGCCAAACACTCCCAATTTGATTTATTTTAATTTTCATCATTATCTCAATTAAAATCAATTAATATATATATTTAAATATATATTAACATTTAACAATAATGATAATATATTTAAATATGTGCGAACACACATTTAAACGTAATTTCACTTATTTAATTTTTCTAACAAATTAAATAAAGGCTACGACCTCAACAAATTTAATTGCCTTTGTGAAATTACCAAAATACCCTTTCGCCTTAAAAAGGCAAGACGCCCTTCTTTCTTCTTGCATCTTAAATTGTCTTCTATGTGTGTGACCCTTACGCTCCTCATCATATCAGCGTGTATAGTATTGCGATTAACACCAATTAATCGTCTCACTAATACGAGACCAAGATTGGCCCCTAGCAGGCATCATGGCCACGATAGATTCGGATTGAACAAAGTAGCACACAGCGATATGGTTACCGTGCAATTGATCCTTTCATCATACGTTATCTCGGCGAGGCGAAGGCATAGAAATAGTGTCAACCTTCGGTTACTCTCGATATTATTTATTCGGTTGGGACGGACCAATGACCGTATTATAAAGCGGATAGAGCAACAACTCAATCCCCACCGTGGCCCACGGTTTTAGTGTCATTGCCATATCTTGAATTGCGTCGTGAGATAACTTTTTCCCGTACCCGGGAGTGATAAATCCTCTGTCAATCCACCATAGTCTTGATACACTCCTTGATGTAGCCAATCACCACCGTATTGACAGCTCTGAAAAGAACTGCGTTAAGCTAGTGTCAAACTACACCAATCGGTGCACAAGGCGCTCGGTGATCTCAAGTCTAAGGACCACATGCACCACCATTCGTTAGAGGATTTGTTCCATAGACAACTGGGGTTACCATCCATATGGAATCCTCTGGTGGGTCACCCGGTGAACTTCTTTGTGGTGTAATCGCCACAACAAACACCCATGTGTTGCACCAGGTTGTCACCAAACAACCTTGACAAGTGAGATCAGTCACTGTCTTTCGACAGGGTCGTTCAACACTATGATAGCCTTACCGTATTATCTGTGCCTTTAGTTCAGAATAATACTGGGGCTACGGACGTTTCTAGAATGGCCACTATATGTGCTCATAGGGTTCTCACTATCAAGATTTGAAACACTTGATACCCTCGTCACGGCTCTACCATTCTAAGGACATATATCAATACATATTGCAATAATAATGATTTACGCGATATAGAATAAAATGCCTTTTTATTGACTAATGAACATTATTACAAAGAGTCAATTCTACAATAATTGATTGGCTCTAGGGCATCTACTCTAACAGTCCACACCATGGTTTGCCAGTTTGGATGCAAGTCCAAACATTTTATAATGGATTGATGGTTAATGTGCAAACGATGGTGGATACAGCATCGGGAGGAGCGTTGCAAAATAAGACACCTGAAGAAGCTCATGAGTTGCTTGAAGTTCTGGCAAGCAACAATTATCAAAGACCGAATGAGAGGATACAATCGAAGAAATCTATGGGTCTTCATGAAGTTGATGCATACATGACCATTTCAACCCAACTTACAACACTTCAGGAGCAGTTGGGAAATATGCAGGTAAATTCTATTCAAGCACCTCAACTAACTTATGATCTTTGTGCAGGTAATCATGTGAGCAGTGAATGTCAAGTGGGGAACACGTTTGCTTCAGCTTCATCATCATCAGAACAGGTTAACTACTTGGCAGGAAATCAGAGGCAACAGAACAATCCGTACTCCAACACATATAATCCTGGTTGGAGGAATCATCCGAACTTGTCTTGGGGCAATCAGAATCAATAGAATCAGCAGAACAACCAATGGAACCAAAGAGCGATGCCAAACAACCAAGTGGGGGTGAACAATCAACCAAGGGAGCAAAGATTGACAAAACTGGAGGATATGTTCGGAAAATCTATGCAAGAGACCACAAGTTTCATGAATGAGATGAAGGCGAATTTCAGAAACCAAGGCGCATTGTAATGCCCCACTTGAGGTACGTAGCTAATGTTTCTTATTTTGCTCTTATTTGAGTCGGTTTATTATTAATATTGGTTGGTTGGCCTTTGGTTGTATTGATATGTTGAGTAATTGCCTTGAACTTGGTTGAAATTAGAAGATTTTTGGGGTTCTAGGCTTCGCCAGGGAGAAGAAGAATCTTCGCGCGGCGAAGAAGTGTTGCAACCACGGAGGAGCTGCTGGAAAGTTTCGCCGCGGCGACGGAACCTTCTTCGCCACGACGACGGATCGGCTGAAAATATTGTTAAGTTTTAGATATTTTCTTCCCTAAGGACAATTTGACCATTCTACCCCTAATTAGTAGGAAAAGTGGGGAGTAAAATGTAAGGAAATTTCATGGAGAATATGTTGGTGTGGGGGTGTGATTGTAATGAATCAAAGGATATAGATGGAATTCCCAAGGAAGAGTAAGGGCAAAATGGGATTGCTTGTGCATAAATTGTGTTAAAAGGAATTAAGTCATTGCAAACCCTTCATTCTTCATCTCCATTGCCATTCTCCTTTCTTACTTCCTCTCAATTCCTCTTTCATTAGTTCAAGGATTTTTTTTTAGAGGGCTTTTTGGAGTGATTGGGGTAGTAAATCAAGCTAAGGCATCCTAAGGTAAGGATTCTTGCTTTGGATGTAAGATTTTGTGAGGTTTTGGATATATTTGTATATTGAAGTCTCATGGTTTTATTGTTTAAAGGGTAGAGAAAAGTCAAGCAATCCAAAGGAAAGGAAGTGCTAGTGAGATCCCTCCATTTCAAGGTAAGTAAATCCAATTCAAACTAAAGTTTAAGAAATCCTTGAGTAGAGATTTCTTTATACAGGTATACATGATACTTGATGAGAAATTGAGTAGAGATATATGTTTATGTGTTGAGAAATTGAGTTGAGATGAATATTCATGTTGTGTTGTTGGATATGCTTCCTTTATAAAAAGTGGTAATATGTGATGAGTTTGAGATGAAATTGAAGGATATTGAGAAATCCTTTTTGGAAGTGTTATCTTATGACGGGAGTATAGCTATGTGAGGGAGTTTCTCCCATTTTGGATGGTTAGAGAAAGCCATAGAGCTATTGTTATAGTAGAGTCTTTTTATGCATTTTAGTTGTTTGATGAAATGCCTAAGAGAGGTTTGAGTATGAGTAGTAAACCTTAATTTTTGCAACATGGCATATTGGCATTTCATAAGTGCATTAGTGGAGATATACCATCCATATGCATTAATTGTGCATTGAGAAGTGACTTAAGAAAGAGTAGATAACCTTGTGAATGCACTTACTCTAAGAGTAGAGAACTTTGTGAATGAACTACTCTAAGAGTAGAGAGGATGAGAAGTGCTAGAGTAGAGTGAGTGAGGAGAACACTAAAAACGGGTTGGTGCTTTGTGATCTCCACCCGATAGTTATGAGAAACGGGTTGGTGCTTTGTGATCTCCACCCGATAGTTATGAGAAACGGGTTGGTGCTTTGTGATCTCCACCCGATAGTTATGAGAAACGGGTTGGTGCTTTGTGAACTCCACCCGACAGTCATGAAAAGTGGGATGGTGTTGTGTGAACTCCACCCGACCGTGCCTCCGGTAAGACAAGGTTGTGACATCAAGTGAGAATGAGTAGAGTCATGAAAAGTGGGATGGTGCTGTGTGAACTCCACCCAGCTGTGCTTCTAGTAAGATGAGGCCATGACATATAACGAAGTTAATAAAAGAAAGCTGTGTGAAAGAGAAACAGAAACAGAAACAGAATAAGTGTGAGGAAAGAATTAAGAGAAAGAGCTACGAGGATAGACAAGTAGCAGATTTACTTACTGAGCATTATTTTGTGCTCACCCCGTTATTTTCCTTTGTGGATGCAGGATCTAGGTGATGATGCAGTCGGAGGGGCGTCGACAAGCGAGGAGCAATAGTTACACTGTTCCCTTGTTTTTGAATGTTATTTGTAAATGATACTCTTTTTGTACAAAGAATGTATATACGTAATACAAGAAAATTTCTGGGCCCCTTTACTTTTATTATTTACTAGTATACATCTGTTGATAGATTTTTGGTATCAGAGTAGAGATTTTGGGATTTAATAGTGTACTATTCTCATCGCTACGACGTCCGAGAACCAACTGTGTGAGTTAATTCTTTCCTTACTCTAAGTGTTTCTCGAATTAAGCAAATGTGGTTGTTTTGTAGATGAGGCGTAGTTACCGAAAGCGTGGTAAGAGTGTGGCGAATGAAGGAGAACCTTCTAACCCACTAAAGCCTACGCCCCCTCCCTTGGATGAAGCTCGAATTCAGGGAATTATACAGCAAGTTATGGCAGAGAGCCAAGGGAGAGTTGAAACCCCCGTGCAGGTACCACCAGTTATTAATGTCGAAAGAGGACAACCGGTACCTCCCCTAGTACAAAACAGAGTTGAACCGATTTACGGTCTTTCTAGTCAACATCAACCCTCAGAGTTTAAGGGTACTACGGATCCATTAACAATAGAAGAATGGTTTAGGTCCGTAGAAGGTATGACAGGTTTATTCCCATGAGGGAGAAAATCCGGTATGCGAGTTTCTTGTTTTGGGGTGATGCCCGAATTTGGTAGGAATTAATGGAAGAAACCCATGATATGGCAACGATGACTTAGGAAGAGTTCAGGCAAGAGTTTGAGGCCGAGTATAGAACAGAGGACCAAGTTCATGAGAAGGTCCAAGAATTTATTAGCTTATAGCAAGGGTCTAGTACCGTGAAGGAGTACTCGGTGAAATTCAATTCTCTTGCAAGGTTTGAACCCGGAATAGTTAGTACTCCGGCATTGAGAAGAGATAAGTTTGTACATAGGTTGAAGCCGGAGATAGCCCGGGATATAATGACAAGTTCCGATCCCCCTCGAACTCATAGTGAGGCCTTGAGGCGGGAAATGAAGGCGGAGATCTTTGAGAATAAAATTCCCCTAGTAGGCTTCTCGACAGGAGGACCAAGTGAGCCACTCTCCGCCCTGCTGAGAGAGAAAATAGAAGGTGTAAAAGGTAAAGAAATGAAGAATTAGAAGAAGAAATTTCAGTTTAGACAGAACAGAAGAGAGTGGAAGAATAAGCGGCCCCAGACAAAAGGGTTTCCTCTTTGTCCTAAATGTGGGAGGAACCATTCAGGAGAGTGTCTAAGGGACCAGAAAGTGTGTTATAGGTGCCGACAGCCAGGGCACATGATGAGAGATTGTAAAGCTTCTCTTCCACCACCCGCACAGAGTTCTGGAGGTACTACGAATGCCACAGTGTTTACTATGGCACGGGGGTGAGCGAGGCCGATCCATTGGCCATTCAAGCGGTCAGTTACTATTTCATTCTATTCCTTTATATGCCTTAATTGATTCAGGAGCCACTCACTCTTTTATATCGTATGGGATGATTAAGAGGTTAGGTTTGAAACCCACTAGAGTGACTCAACCCTTTAAGATAGAGTTACCCAATGGGGTTAGTATTCTGACACAAGAGATGTTGTCAGGAGAGTCTGTGGTGATCCAGGGTAGAGATTTAACAGTTGAATTAATAGTTTTTGATATGCCCGACTTTGATGTGATATTGGGCATGGATTTCCTAGGGAGATATGGAGTAGAAATTGATTGTTGGAAAAAGAAAGCGAGATTTAATCTCGATAGTGGAGACAAGTTTAGTTTTGGAGAGGGCCATCAGTTGAGTATGCTGATTAGCAGTGTGAAAGCTAGAAAGATGTTGAGAAAGGGGTGTTCGGGATATATTGCCCATGTAGTGCAGAGTGGTGATGTCCGCGGAGAGGTCGAAGGTGCCGGTAGTTCAAGATTTTCTAGATGTGTTTCCCGGAGGAGTTATTAAGGGTTTGCCTCCGAGAAGGGAGGTTGAGTTTAGTATCAAACTATGCTGGGGACGAGCACCAATATCTAAAGCCCCATTGGATCGAATGGCCCGGATGAGCTTGAAGAATTAAAGAAGCAAGCTCAAGAGCTTTTAGATAAAGGCTTTATCCGACTGAGTCATTCTCCTTGGGGAGTTCCAATCCTGTTTGTGAAAAAGAAAGACGGGTCACTACGGATGTGTATTGATTACAGAAAGTTGAATAAAGTTACAGTGAAGAATAAGTACCCATTACCCCGGATAGATGACCTCTTTGATCAGTTGAAGGGAGTGGCAGTGTTCTCCAAAATCGATTTGAGGTCAGGGTATCATCAGGTAAGAGTGGTTGAGCAAGATGTGGCCAAAACTGCCTTTCATACAAGGTATGGGCATTATGAATTTGTAGTGATGCCTTTTGGCTTGACCAATGCCCCATCAGTTTTTATGGACTTGATGAATCAGGTATTCCATGAGTATTTGGATCAGTTTATTGTTGTTTTTTATTGTGATGTCTGATTTATTCTAAGTCGAAGGAAGAACATGAGGAACACTTGAGATTAGTATTGCAGCGATTGAGAGAAAAGAAGTTGTATGCTAAATTTTCTAAGTGTGAGTTTTGGCTTAATCAAGTGATATTTAGGGCCATCTTGTCTAAGGGAAGGGATTTCGGTGGATCAGTAAGGTTCGAGGCAATTCTTGAATGGCGGCAGAGGGCAGTGAAGGAAGTCGGGGAGTTTCTTAGGCCTAGCAGGTTAGTACCGACGATTTGTAGCAGGATTCGCCCAGTTGGCTAAACCGTTGATAGCTCTTACCAAACAGAAAGTTCCTTTTGTATGGTCAGTAGCATGTGAGGAGAGTTTCCAAGAGTTAAAGAAGAGGTTAACAACAGCTCCCGTGTTAGTGTTACCACAGGAGGGTGTAGATTATGACATATATACGAGATGCCTCTCTGCAGGGGACTTGGTGCCGTATTGATGCGATTAGGTAGGGTTATAAGCTTATGCTTCTCGTCAGGTGAAAAAGTACGAGACCGGATACCTACGTATGACCCTAGATTGGCGGCCGTGGTCTTTGCCCTAAAGATTTGGAGGCATTACCTTTATGGTGTAAAGAGTAATATCTGCAAGATCATAAAAGTTTAAAGTACTTCTTCACTCAGAAGGAGTTGAATATGAGACAGAGAAGGTGGCTAGAGCTGGTTAAAGATTATGAATGTGAGATCAAGTACCAACAGGGAAAGCCAATGTAGTGGCCGAAGCCTTGAGTAGAAAAAGCTTATCTTTTAAAAGGCTCACTAAGCAAAAAGAGTTGCTAGAAGAACTGTAGAGATGATTGAAGTGTTTCCAAAGGGGAAGGATTGCCGGCTTTAAGAGATTCACTACTACTTTCGGAGAAAGTTAGAGAAAGGCAAGTGGGTCAGAGTGGTGTCGAAACATTCAGGCAAGTGCTTCCCGAGGACAAGACATCGTTAGTTCTCAGAGACGGTGTCTCTTATTTCAGGGAATCGGCCAGCATTCCCCTTCCCGAATGGTGAGTTAAAAGCAGAAAATTCTTATGGGAGGCTCATGACACACCATACTTTGCTCATCGGGGAGCAACCAAGATGTATCAAAATGTAAAGAAAGGCTACTGGTGGTCAGGTATGAAGAAAGACATTGCAGAATTTGTAGCTAAATGTCTTACTTGTCCAACCAGTGAAAGCGAAGAACAGGCGGCGGTCAGGGTTGCTTCAGCCACTAAGTATTATAGAGTGGAAATGGGAGAGCATTTTGATGGATTTTATCACAGGTCTCCCAGTACAAAAAAATGGTATAATGCTATATGGGTGATTATGGACAGATTAACCAAGTCAGCCCATTTCCTTCCAGTAAAGGAAAGTACCACTTACAGATAATCGGTAGTTCTTAGGATTTACCTTAAAGAGATAGTCGGAGATTGCATGGTGTGCCCCAAGACTATAGTGTCGAGGCGAGAGATTCCAGGTTGTTTCAACTACGGGCGAGTTTATAGAGGAATTTGGGTACCGTTTAGCATTGATCTTGCCTATCATCCTCGGACAGATGGCCAAACGAAGGAAACGAATCGGGTGCTCGAGGATATGTTGAAGCTTGTTGTGTAGATTATAAAGCCTCCTAGCATGATATGTTACCCTTAGTGGAGTTTGCCTACAACAACAGTTATCAGTCTACAATTAGAATGGCGCCTTACGAGGGTTTATATGGTAGATGATGTAGGTCTCCACTACATTGGGATGAGGTAGCCGAAAAAGATGAGTTGAGTACCGCTCTTAGGGCGGGAGGTGACTCGGGGCGATAGAAGATGTGAAATTGATCGAAATAGAATGAAACAAAGCCCAAGATCGGACAGAAGAGTTATGCGGAGCTTGAAGAGAAAAGAGGTTGATTTCCAAGTGGGTGATAAAGTGTTTCTGGAAGTTTTCCCCTACAAGCGAGTAATGCGCTTTGGAAGCAAAGGAAAGTTAGCACCGAGATATATAGGTCCATTTGAGATATTACAAAGAGTGGGAAAGGTGGCCTGATTGGCACTACCACCTAGCATGGACAAGGTGCCCGATGTCTTCCATGTCTTGATGCTACGGAAGTATGTAAGTGATCCCTTCCACATCTTGAGTGTAGAGGACGTTGAGTTATCAGAGAATCTTGTGTATGAAGAACGTCCAGTTCAGATTCTAGATCGAAGGACTAAAGAGCTTCGGAACAAGAGTGTTCCGCTAGTGAAAGTCTTTTGGAGAAATCACAAAGTGGAAAATGCCACATGGGAGGTAGAACGGGACATGCAGAATCGCTTCCCGGAGTTATTTGTGTGGAATTTGGGGGGGGGACGAAATTCTTTTAAGGGGGAGAATTGTAACGGCCCACTTGAGGTACGTAGCTAATGTTTCTTATTTTGCTCTTATTTGAGTCGGTTTATTATTAATATTGGTTGGTTGGCCTTTGGTTGTATTGATATGTTGAGTAATTGCCTTGAACTTGGTTGAAATTAGAAGATTTTTGGGGGTTCTAGGCTTCGCCGAGGCGAAGAAGAATCTTCGTATAGCGAAGAAGTGTTGCAGCCACGGAGGAGCTGCTTTGGAAAGTTCGCCGGCGGCGTGAGAACCTTTTTGCTGCCAGCCCGATGGAGGGTCGGCTGAAAATATTGTTAAGTTTTAGATATTTTCTTCCCTAAGGACAATTTGACCATTCTACCCCTAATTAGTAGGAAAAGTGGGGAGTAAAATATAAGGAAATTTCATGGAGAATATGTTGGTGTGGGGGTGTGATTGTAATGAATCAAAGGATATAGATGGAATTCCCAAGGAAGAGTAAGGGCAAAATGGGATTGCTTGTGCATAAATTGTGTTAAAAGGAATTAAGTCATTGCAAACCCTTCATTCTTCATCTCCACTGCCATTCTCCTTTCTTACTTCCTCTCAATTCCTCTTTCATTAGTTCAAGGATTTTTTTTTAGAGGGCTTTTTGGAGTGATTGGGGTAGTAAATCAAGCTAAGGCATCCTAAGGTAAGGATTCTTGCTTTGGATGTAAGATTTTGTGAGGTTTTGGATATATTTGTATATTGAAGTCTCATGGTTTTATTGTTTAAAGGGTAGAAAAGAAAAGTCAAGCAATCCAAAGGAAAGGAAGTGCTAGTGAGATCCTCCATTTCAAGGTAAGTAAATCCAATTCAAACTAAAGTTTAAGAAATCCTTGAGTAGAGATTTCTTTATACGAATATACATGATACTTGATGAGAAATTGAGTAGAGATATATGTTTATGTGTTGAGAAATTGAGTTGAGATGAATATTCATGTTGTGTTGTTGGATATGCTTCCTTTATAAAAAAGTGGTAATATGTGATGAGTTTGAGATTAAATTGAAGGATATTGAGAAATCCTTTTTGGAAGTGTTATCTTATGATAGGGAGTATAGCTATGTGAGGGAGTTTCTCCCATTTTGGATGGTTAGAGAAAGCCATAGAGCTATTGTTATAGTAGAGTCTTTTTATGCATTTTAGTTGTTTGATGAAATGCCTAAGAGAGGTTTGAGTATGAGTAGTAAACCTTAATTTTTGCAACATGGCATATTGGCATTTCATAAGTGCATTAGTGGAGATATACCATCCATATGCATTAATTGTGCATTGAGAAGTGACTTAAGAAAGAGTAGATAACCTTGTGAATGCACTTACTCTAAGAGTAGAGAACTTTGTGAATGAACTACTCTAAGAGTAGAGGATGAAGTGCTAGAGTAGAGTGAGTGAGGAGAACACTAAAAACGGGTTGGTGCTCTGTGATCTCCACCCGATAGTTATGAGAAACGGGTTGGTGCTTTGTGATCTCCACCCGATAGTTATGAGAAACGGGTTGGTGCTTTGTGAACTCCACCCGACAGTCATGAAAAGTGGGATGGTGTTGTGTGAACTCCACCCGGCCGTGCCTCCGGTAAGACGAGGTCGTGACATCAAGTGAGAATGAGTAGAGTCATGAAAAGTGGGATGGTGCTATGTGAACTCCACCCGGCCGTGCCTCCGGTAAGATGAGGCCATGACATATAATAGAAGTTAATAAAAGAAAGCTGTGTGAAAGAGAAACAGAAACAGAATAAGTGTGAGGAAAGAATTAAGAGAAAGAGCTACGGGGATAGACAAGTAGTGGATTTACTTACTGAGCATTATTTTGTGCTCACCCCGTTATTTTCCTTTGTGGATGTAGGATCTAGGTGATGATGCAGTCGGAGGGGCGTCGGCAAGTGATAATCCATGGATTATACAGTTTTCTTTTGTCTTTTTATTCGGATTTCAAGTACTTTGTGGTGCATTTTGACTTTGAATTGTTGTTTAATTCTTTACATTACGTGTTTTCGAGGGTTAAAATGGACAATTTATGCAAATAAGGACAAAATTGGAAGTTTTTGACTCAAAAGTTAGCGGATCTCGGGAGTTAGGAGAGTTACAGAAGCAGGATAAAGCACGATGAGGCTTGTTCCAAAGGGAGAGCATCGAAAATCGATGAAGCAAGTAGAGTGGCAGTTCTGTAATTTTAGAACTCGTCAAATAGCTCCCGCCGGCGAATTTTTCCTTGCCCCTCGCGGCGAATGCATGACGCTCTAGATCTGTTTCTTTCTTCCGCCGCGGCGGCGATCATTATTTGCGGTTTTGTTAAGCGCCGCAGTTTCATTTGTCGTGTTTTTGGGCAAGGTATAAAAGGAAAACTAAGCCTTTTGTCCAAGAGTCTTCGTTTTTAGGTTAAACGGCTTTTACAATTTCTTGGGAGGAGTTTTGATGCGATTTTTGGATTGTAACAAGGGTGAAGATTCGATTCTAACTAAAGGGATTCATCTTTTGGGGAGATTTCTTATCTTTTATCTCGGGTTTCAATATGTTGAACTTGATTATTTCTTTTGTTTTTTCGTTTTTGTATTGTTAATTTAGCTATGAAGTAACCATTTTTTGGGTTAGGGTTTTGATTGTAGTTTGGATTTTAATGGGTTAAGTGTTTGATTGCTTTACTTTCATATGAGAATGCTTTGGTTGTGTGTTTACTCTGAGTTTTAATGGATATTGTGATGAACATGATGAGATTGAGAAATGAGTCATGTTATGCTTCTTCAGGGTAATCACCATTATAATATTGGATGCTAGAGATAGATTCAAGAATTAATGAAATCATTTTAGGATTCTTTTTGCTTAATGAGTTGGAGTTGTTAATCTTCAAATTGTTGGGTGCGGAAGGTTAATAAGGATGAATAGGAAAACATAGCCCGAGAGGGTATGTTAACATCTTAGTGAGTTCGATTTACAACCATGGCGTATGAATGTGATTGTAGTGTAATTGTTAGGTTTAACCCATAAAATCCAAATGAAGTCAAAACCCTACCTATTTTACTTGAATTGATTTTTTCCGTGTTTTAATATTGCCTCTTAGTTAAATTTTAGTTTAAAATTTATTGTTAAGTTTAATTGCAATTAGCTCCCATCAATCCAAAGAAGTCATTTGCTTCAACTTGATAACATTAGTAGACTTAGTGCTTAGCTAACAATCCTCGTGGGAACGATACTCTACTCATCATTATATTACTTGTGCGATTACTATACTTGCTACATATTGCATGTTGTAGGAAACACGCATCAAGTTTTTAGCATGGTTGCAGGGGTGTTTTTAAGTTAACATTGAGTCTTTCTATAGTTAGCTAGATTGGAGTTTTTAATTTTTGTTTTGTTTTTTTTTTTATTATTTTTCAATTGGTTTGTGATCTCACTTTCCTTCACTTTTGTTCGTGCAGTTTATGCAAAGGCGAGCGTCAACAGTGGTTCTGGTTGATCTTGAGCTTGAGAGAATCATTAGGCAAGGCGTAGGAGAGAAGAGAAAGAGAGGTTTAGTTAGTGAAAGCGAAGAAATAGTCGGTTGAAATGGGTTTGAACCCGAACCCCGAAAGCAGACGAGGGAATTTTCAGTTCCCATAGTGCATGGTGGTGGGTCGAGTATTACTAGACCTACAGTGCAAGCAAACAACTCCGAAATCAAGTCGGCAATCATTCAGATGATATAGCAGTCGGTTAGATTTAATGGAGATTTGAAGGAGGACCCGAATCAGCATATTGCAAATTTCTTAGAAATTTGTGACACCTTCAAGTCAAATGGAGTGTCGGATGATGCTATTAGGCTGAGATTGTTCCCATTCTCGTTGGGAGATAAAGCTAAGGGGTGGTTAATGGCATTACCACCGGGAACAATAACAACTTGGAATGAGCTACACGAAATTCCTTACCAAGTTCTTTCCTCCGGCTTAAGTGACAAAAATTGAGAAATGATATCACATCATTTCTACAAGAGGATTCCTAGTCGTTGTATGAGGCTTGGGAGAGATACAAGGAGTTAATGAGGAAGTGTCCACACCATAGGTTGCCAGTTTGGCTTCAAGTCCAAACGTTCTACAATGGGTTGATGGGTAATGTGCAAACCATGGTGGATGCGGCTTCGAGGAGGGGCCTTGCGAGAATAAGACACCGGAGGAGGAGGCTTATGAGGTTGCTTGAGGTTTTGGCAAGCAACAATTATCAAAAGGACCGAATGAGAGAGCAACATCAAGAAAATCTTGGTCTTCATGAAGTTGATGCCTTTCTGACCATCTCGGCACTCATGACACTTCAAAACGGGTTGGGAACTATGCGGGTAAACTATGTACAAGCACCTCGAAACTAACGTGTGATTTTTGTGCGGGGAACCATGTGAGCGGCCCGAGTGTCAAGTTGGGAACACATTTATGCCGTCATCTTCATCAACGGAGCAAGTAAATTACTTGCGAAATCAAAGACAACCAAACAACCCGTTCTCAACCACATACAACCCGGGATGGAGAAATCATCCAAATCTGGCTTGGGGAAATCGGGAACCCGACCAAAATACTCAATGGAACCAGAGAACAGTTCTAAATAACCAACCAGGGGTGACTAATCAACCGGGAGATCAAAGAGTGTCAAAGTTGAAGGATATGTTTGGGAAATTTATGCAGAAAACCACGGGATTCATGAATGAGACGAGGACGAATTTCAGAAATCAAGGGGCGTCCATTCAGAATCTTGAGGTACAGATGGGCCAATTGGCTGAGAAACTTAATGATAGACCGTAGGGGTCTCTGCCAAGCAACACGGTGACTAACCCATATGAGCAAGCAAATGCCATTATGTTGAGGAGTGGGACAGTTTTGGAAGAGGTTGAACGAACTGAAAAGGAAGAATCTAAAGAGGAAGTTGACGAGGAAATTGAAGGCGAAAAGAAACCAAGTGGTTTGGAGGATGAGGAAAAGCGAAAAGGATGAAAGGCAAAAGAAGAAGGATAAATTGCCATTTCCAGAGATACCACCAGAGTTGGCACATCATACCCCACCCGTGCCTTTTCCTTAGAGATTGAAGAAAAAGAATCAAGATAAGCAATTTTCAAAGTTTATTGAAATTTTTAAAAAATTGCACATTAACATTCCTTTTGCGGGAGATGCATTGGCCGAGATGTCAAGTTATCATGAAAGTTCTGAAGGAAATCTTATCGAACAAAAAGGAAGTTAGAAGACGAGGAAATGGTGATGCTCACGGAGGAATGTAGTGCCATCCTCCCAGGAAGAAGTTACCCAGAAGCTCAAAGATCCAGGGGAGTTTTACTATTCCTTGTATTATAGGAATATTACATTTGATCGTGTTTTATGTGATCTAGGAGCTAGCATTAATTTGATGCCCGCACTTTTTTACATTTTCGGGAGGGATTGGGAATTGGTGAAGTAAAAGCCACGACCATGTCGTTGCAATTAGCTGAATAGGTCAATAAAACACCCAGGGGGATAGTGGAGGATGTCTTTGGTAAAGGTGGGAAAGATAATTTTTCAGGAGACTTTGTGGTGTTGGACATGGAAGAGGATAAGGAAATTCCTCTCATTTTAGGCCCGACCATTCTTGGCCACGGGGAAAGCAACTTGATCGATGTGCAAGAAGGAAGTTACTATTGAGGGAACAGGAACTTTCAATGTTTTTGTGAAGCATGTATAGCCAAGTCATTAATAGTAGAGGTAGAAGAGTCGGAGAGGAATGATTGTGCTAGGATGTTAGAAGCACTTCAACCGATTGATGAGGGTCAAGATGTAGAATTTGAGGAGTTTGATTTTGACAAAGAAAAGGAAAAGGAGAAAAATAAAGAACCTCCAAAGCTTGAATTGAAACCTTTACCTTCCAACCTCAAATATGCTTATCTTGGAGACTCAGAAACCTTCCCGGTGATTATTAGTTCAGATTTGAGTACATCAGAGGAAGAGTGATTGATTAGGGTGTTGAGAGAACATAGACTAGCAATTGGATGGACCATCTCGGACAGTAGAGGCATCTCGCCATCATTTTGCATGCATAAGATACTCATGGAGGATGATTTTAAGCCTAGGGGTGCAACCCACAACGGAGATTGAATCCTTCCCGATGAAGGGAAGTGGTGAGAAAGGAGGTGGTGAAACTCTTAGATGCGGGGGATTATTTTTAGATTTTCGATAGCCCATGGGTGAGCTCGGTACAAGTGGTCCCGAAGAAGGGAGGTATTACGGTGGTAAGGAATGAGAGTAACGAGTTAATACCAATGGAGGACGTACTAATTTTGGAGAGTATGCATTGATTATGGAAGTATACATTGAGCGATTAACGGGCTGGAAGTATACGTTGATTACCGTAAATTGAATGAGGTGACAAGGAAGGATCATTTTCTATTACCTTTCATTGATCAGATGTTGGAGAGGTTGGCAGGACATGCCTATTCTCCCATTTTTACGGATGGGTATTCGAGGATATAATCAGTTGCCATAGCTCTTGAGGATCAAGAAAGCGACCTTCACTTGCCCCCTACGGCACCTTTGCTTACGAAGGATGCCATTTTGGGTTATGCAATGCTGACAACATTCCAAAGATGCATGATGTCAATCTTTGGAGACATGGTGGAGCGGTTTATAGAAGTCTTCATGGATGACTTCTCGGTTTTGGTTCCCCATCATTTGATAAATTTGTCTAACTAATCTCTCTTTTGTTTTGCGGCGATGTAAGGAGACAAATTTGGTGCTAAAGCTGGGAGAAATGTCACTTCATGGTCAAGGAAGGAATAATGCTCGGGCATAGGATCTCCAAGGATGGAATAGAAGTTGATCGAGCAAAGACAGAAGTGATTGAGAAGCTACCACCACCATCAAATGTCAAGGCGGTCTGAAGTTTCTTGGGGCATGCGGGGGTTTTACGAAGCCTTGATCAAGGATTTTTCTAACATTTCTAAACCCGCTTTGCAATTTGTTGAATAAAGATGTTGTTTTTGACTTTAATGATGATTGCATGCATGCTTTTTCTAACTCTAAAAAAATTATTAGTATCGCCTATTATTGTAGTTCCCGATTGGGGACTACCTTTGAATAATGTGTGATGCTAGTGATTTTGCTTTAGGGTGAATTTTTAGGACGAGAGGAAAAACAAAATGTTACATGTAATTGATATGCTAGCAAAACACTCGTTGATGCACAATTGAATTACACCACCATGAAAAAGAAATGTTGGTGTAGTTTTTTGCTTTTGACAAGTTCTGTTCTTTATTTGTTAGGTGCAAAGGTGATCGTATACCACGAGACCATTCAGCAATTAGGCACCTATTGGCAAAGCAAGAAGCAAAACCCACAGGTGATAAGATGGATTTTTACTACTTCGGGAGTTGAGTTGGAAATTAGGGACAAAAAGGGGGTCGGAAAATGTGGTGGCGGATCACTTGTCAAGGATCAAAAGACCAATCAAGGGAAATGAAGAGGAATTGCCAATTACAGAAACATTTCCTGATGAGAAGTTGATGAGAGTGGAGGAAGCACCATGGTATGCGGATTTTGCAAACTATTTGGCATCAAGGGTGCTCCCAGAGTGGTATGACATATCAACAAAAGAAAATTCTTCTCGATTTGAAGTACTATTTTTGGGAAGAACCTTTTCTTTACGACATTGTCTTGATCAAATAATATGGAGATGTGTCCGGAGGAGGAGATGGAAAGCATTCTACGGCATTGTCATGAGAAAAGAAGTAGGTGGCCATTTTGGGGAGCTAGAAGCCGGCGCCCAAGGTTTTACAATCGGGGTTTTATTGGCCAACCCTCTTTAAGGATTCTTTAGGATGATTCAAGAGTGTGACCAATGTCAACGGATGGGCAGTGTTTCAAAAAGAGATGAGATGCCGTTGAACAATATCTTGGTAGTTGAGCTTTTTGATGTATGGGGGATTGATTTCATGGGTCCTTTCCCAAGTTCTTTTGGGAACACATTTATCTTAGTAGCGGTGGATTACGTGTCAAAGTGGGTTGAGGCAGATGCTAGGGTAGTGATTAATTTTGTGAGAAAGAATATTTTCTCAAGGTTTGGGGTACCACGGGCAATCATTAGTGATGGAGGATCTCATTTTTGCAATAGGCAAATGGATGCACTGTTGAGTAAATATGGAGTGACACATAGAGTTGCAACACCATACCACCCACAAACGAGCGGGCAAGTGGAACTGTCGAATAGAGAACTCAAGGGGATTTTGGAAAAGACAGTTAATGTATCTAGGAAAGATTGGTCACGGAAGCTGGATGATGCATTATGGGCTTATCGAACTGCCTTTAAGACTCTTATTGGTATGTCGCCATTTAGGATGGTTTTTGGGAAGGTGTGCCACTTGCCGGTAGAACTTGAACATAAAGCGTACTAGGCCGTTAAGAAGCTAAACATGGACTTGAAAGCCGCTGGGGAAGAGAGGATGCTGACTTTGAACGAACTTGATGAGTTTCGTCTCGAAGCATATGAAAATGCCCGATTTATAAAGAAGAAGACAAAAGGTGGCATGACAAGCACATCCGCAAGAAGGTTTTGAAGTTGGACGAAGGTGTTGTTGTTCAATTCTAGACTTAGGCTTTTCCCCGGAAAACTTAAGTCTAGATAGGTCGAACCATTCACTATTAAGAGGATTTCGCATAGGAGGGCGGTGGAAGTGACACATGAAGATAAAGGCATTCACGGTTAATGGGCAGATTGAAGCCATACATTGATGGGGTGATGAGTTGCAAATCCATCCCAACCCACATTTGGACATCCCAACTTGAAGGATTGAGAGAGTCGAGCTTTCGACTATAAACAAAGCGCTTCTTGGGGAGACAACCCAAGTGTTTTTAACTTTTTGCTTTTTCATTTTGGTGGATTCGATTTTTGTTTAATTTCATTTTGAGTTTGTATAAATTTTTATGTTTTTGTTTTGGGTGTTTGGTGAAGTCGTTAGCGAAGAAAAGGTATGATAATGTTCCGGACTTAACAGGGAGAAGAATCATTCTTCGCGCGGCGAAGCGAAAATAAGAGTTAGCTCTGGATAATTAATTTTTGTGAAAATTTGGCTAAGGCATTTCAACTGCGGCGAAGAAAGCCTTGTATCCTCGGGAAGTTTTCGCCCCCGGTGAAAAGGGGAAAATTTTCTTTGCGCGGCGAAACTCGGGAAATTTTTAGGGTTCATGAATGGGGGAAGAACGCCCGCCCGCGCGAAGTTTCTTCTTCGCTCTGAGACGACGTTTTTCTATAAATACTCACTTTTCTTTTTTCATTCTTCACGCCGCCTTGCATGTCCAACTTGAGAGAAAATTTTTCAAACTTCCATCTTTTGCTTCCTAGTGCTTTTCCCAACAATTTTCTTACTCCATAACGCTTCCTAAACACCAAAAACAACTCTTTTGCCCTAACAACAATTTTCGCAAAAAATTTCACGAAAATTTTCAATAAAAAATTTGGGGGCTTTTTCAATCTAGGTTGATTCGGTTCAATTGGTGGCGAATACCCCTACTTCATTTTGTCAAGTTGTGAACAATGGCTCAGTTAAGCAACCATACAAGGGCAAGAGTAAGAGTAAAGGGGAAGAGTGTCGACAACCGGTTTGTGGAATGATGAGTCCCACTTAAAAGGTATGAGGCGGCCATTCAAAGGAAGGATAAGGGGATTATTCTGAAGCACGGTTTTAACCGCACTGTGGCTTTTGGACTGGAGTAGAGGAGATGTTGGGACATGTTTTTGCGAGCTCCGAGGCAAATTGGGCAAGCTTGGGTCATTGAAAGCCGCTAGTGAAGGGGAGTTCTATGCCAATCTCCCGGAGTGTAAGGAAGAAGAACTGCTTTTTGTTTTTAGAGCGGAGGAAGTGCCTTTTACTGGGGAAGGAAATCAATGATTTCTTTCATTTGCCCGAAATCCTCAGTGATGAGTATGTGCAGTTCAAGAGATCACGGATTGATGACAGCTTAATCTTTCCAGTTATTGCAAAACCAGGTGCAGAGTGGGCAGTGTCAAAGAAATAGAAAAAGACTCTTAAGGGCACGTAGTTGACACCAATGGCTGCCATTTGTGGCAATACTTTATCTGTGCGAAACTAATGCCGAAATCGCACTACAGCACCGTGACTCACAAGAAGGTAGTGTTGCTCTACTCGATTGCCACAGGGGAGAGTATTGATGTGGGTACATGATTTTTAATAGCATCAAGCTAGCGGCAAAGTTTGGGGCAGGGCGAGATTACGGTTTCCACGCATCTCATCACCACCCCCTATGCCTTAAAGTGGAGTCAAGGTTCGGATGACGAGCACGGTATTCATCTTTGCTCCAATTCTAGACTCAAAATATTACAAGAAACACAGGGACCTGGGTGGAATCTGCGCAACCAAGAGCAAAAGTGGGAGGGCAAAAAGCAGAGAACAAGTAGCCACATCATCCAGCTCCACAAGTTCACAGAAACAGATGATGCAGGAAATGATGGGGTTAATGAAATACATGAAGAGACGTCAGGATTAGATAGTAGAGCAAAAGGCGAGATGATGCATGAACTGGCGGGACGAATAGCTTCAAAGAGCTCAACGTTGACACTTCCGCATATCAATGAGCCGACTGGAACTCGGATGAGTGGATGGACTCCGAGGATGAAGAGGAAGAAGAGGAAGATGAGGAAGAAGAGGAAGGACGAGGGGAAGAACAAGATTGAACCGGAGGGCACTGTTTGGATTTTTGTTCTTGTTTATTTGTTTTTCATTTAATTTTGTGTCCATTTGAAACTTTGAACTCGGTTTTATTTTGGTTGTGGATTTTGTTTAGTTGTTTAGTTGTTAGTTGTTGCTTTTAATTCGTAGATTGTTGAAGGGACAAGATTAGGATGTAATATTTTCAAGTTAGTTGTGAATTTTTGCTAACATAAGGGACACCGGCAGCCTTTTAATTGTTTTGACAGATTATGGGGGGATGAAAAGTCGAGACCGGGTGTTCATTGTGGAGGGCGACACTTCACAAATTAACCAAGGACATTCTCGTACCTTTGTTGTTTTTAGTATTTTCTATTCCTGATTTTTTGCATGATGAAACATTGGGGACAATGTTATGTTTAATTGGGGGTAGGAAATAGAAAAAAAAAAAAAAAAACTAGTTTAAGGGTATATTGGCTGGAAACCCGTAACTGCCTTAAAAACTACCTAGCAGTAATTGGCGACTTCTGGTTTAACAACGCCACGTACACCTTAAACTGAAACCCGTTTAAAAAAAAAAAAAAAAAATCAAAACTAGTTAAGGGTATATTGGTGGAAACCCCGTATCGCCTTAAAAAGTCGCTTAGCGATTACGACTTTCGGTTTAACAAAACCACGTACACCTTAAACTAGTTATTGTTTTTTTTTTAGTTGTTTGTTTGCCGATGATGAAGTGTACAAATCAGTGATGAGAATTGGGTTGTTGAAATTTTATTGTTGAGAAATGTTAAGCATTGCTTCAGTTTATGTTTATTAGTGGATTTTGATTGAGGTTTGTTGAGTGGTTCAACCACCATTTTCATTTTTTTCGGCATGCTTAGATTCATTTTATGTGATTAGCGAAGTTTGATAATGTTGGTGGACTCTAGAACCTAGTAGAGAAGTGCTTGAGGCGAAATTCTAGGATTAGACATGGTTGAGAAGATGATTTAGGCATTTGTTCGAAACGTTTGAGCCTTTCTAAGCGACCCATGAAACTAATTTCCCATAGTCACTCATTTGATTTGTTTAAATTTTATTGTTTTACTCTTTTCTTGGAAAATAACGAGGTTGTCCAATCCTTATACCCTAAACACTTTATCGTACCCTTAGGAGAATTTGGTCCTAATGCAAGCGAAAGAGTTGTACGAATAAGCCAAAAAGAATAGTTTGGGAAAGGGAGGGAAGAAGAAATAAAAAATAAAGAGGTAGTCACCTCAATTCAATTGAATTGTTGTTTTATGTTTGAAAAAAAAAAATTTAATAATTTTCGTTTAAGGGTATACAGCTGGAAACGACCCGCCTTAAAACGCCTAGCGATGCTTGGCAACTTTTGGTGTAACAACGCCACGTACACCTTAAACAAAGCTCCCCCGCATTTATGGTTTCGGGAATAAGAAAAATGAAAGTTTGAGGGTGGTGAATTAGCGACATTTCAATTGGTGGTTAAGAAGAAGTGGAGTTTGATTAGGCGTTAAGCGTTTGCATTAGGAAAACCGAAGGTTTTCTTACTTTGTGATTCCTATCCTTTTTGTTGGAACCCACTAACCGAGGCCTAACGTTACAACCTTTTTAAAGACCTTTTGATTCTCATTTTTGTTTAGTCCTCATTAGTGGAGAGTAGTTGATATTTAGGCTTATGAAGTCCGTCACCATTTGATAAACTTTACATTTTTGCATAAAATAATCCGAGGGAAGTTGAAATGTGGATTGAAGTGGGGGATCACCTACTTGGTGGACCGATTGAGAAGAATATCGATAATGCTTATAACTTCTTGGAGTGTTGAATATTTCCTTATTATAATTTTTTCAACAACTTTTTGAGGCTTGTGCAATTTCTAGGCAATTTGTTTGTTGAATTTGAGTCTTGTTAGTTTTGTTCATTTTCCAGTTTTGTTGTGTTTTGTGTTTTCGTCATTGTTTATGTTTTTGTTTCGTTGATTTTGTACTGTATGCTCGGGGACTAGCATATCTTTAGTTTAGGGGTATTTGATAATCAAGTGGATTATACGTTTTCTTTTGTGTTTTTATTCGGATTTCAAGTACTTTGTGGTTCATTTTGACGAATTGTTGTTTCATTCTTTACATTACGTGTTTCGGGAGTTAAAATGGACAATTTATGCAAAATAAGGACAAAATTGGGAAGTTTTGACTTAAAAGTTAGCGGATCTCGAAGTTAGGAGAGTTACGGGGAGGAGGGGATAAAGCACGATGAGGCTTGTTCCAAAGGGAGAGCATCGAAAATCGAAGAAGGAATCGAAGAAGCAAGCGAGTGGCGATTCGTAATTTCGAGAACTCGTCAAATAGCCACACAGCGAAGATTTTCCTTCGCCCCATGGCCAGAATGCACGCACTCCAGATCTGTTTCTTTCTTCGCCGTAAGCGGCGGTCATTATTTGTAGTTTTGTTAAGCCTGATTTCATTTGTGCGTGTTTTTGGGCAAGGTATAAAAGGAAAAATAAGCCTTTTGTCCAAGAGTCTTCGTTTTTAGGTTAAACAGCTTTTACAATTTCTTGGGAGGAGTTTTTGATGCGATTTTGGATTGTAACAAGGGTGAAGATTCAATTCTAACTAAGGGATTCATCTTTTGGGAGATTTCTTATCTTTTATCTAAGTTTCAATATGTTGAACTTGATTATTTCTATTTTTCGTTTTTGTATTGTTAATTTAGCTATGAAGTAACCATTTTTTGGGTTAGGGTTTTGATTGTAGTTTGGATTTTAATGGGTTAAGTGTTTGATTGCTTTACTTTCATGTGAGAATGCTTTGGTTGTGTGTTTACTCTGAGTTTTAATGGATATTGTGATGAACATGATGAGATTGAGAAATGAGTCATGTTATTCTTCTTGGGTAATCACCATTATAATATTGGATGCTAGAGATAGATTCAAGAATTAATGAAATCATTTTAGGATTCTTTTGCTTAATGAGTTCGGAGTTGTTAATCTTCAAATTGTTGGGTGCGGAAGGTTAATAAGGATGAATAGGAAAACATAGCCCGAGAGGGTATGTTAACATCTTAGTGAGTTCGATTTACAACCATGGCGTATGAATGTGATTGTAGTGTAATTATTAGGTTTAACCCATAAAATCCAAATGAAGTCAAAACCCTACCTATTTTACTTGAATTGATTTTCCGTGTTTTAATGAACAAAAGCAAAGAAAAGAAAAATTTCCAGTTTCAGAGATACCACCAAGATTAGCACATCACAGTCCTCTGGTGCCTTTTCCTCAGAGACTTAGAAAGAAAAATCAGGATAAAGAGTTTACCAAATTCATAGAGGTATTTAAAAAACTGCATATTAACATTCCTTTTACAGATGCCTTGTAGTAGATGTCGAGCTACGCGAAATTTCTCAAGGACATTCTGTCGAATAAAAGGAAGTTGGAAGAGGAGGAAACCGTGATGCTTACGGAGGAGTGCAGCGCCATTCTACAGAAAAAGCTACCACCGAAATTTAAGGATCCAGGGAGTTTCACTATCCCTTGTGTTATAGGAAATATTACCTTTGATAGAGTTTTGCGTGATCTGGGTGCAAGTATAAATCGTATACCTTTTTCTATTTTCAAGAAACTAGGAATTGGTGAAGTAAAGCCGACAACCGTATGTTTGCAGCTTGCAGATAGATCCATCAAGCATTCGAGGTGCATTGTTGAAGATGTGCTGGTTAAGATGGACAAATTTATTTTTCAGACATATTTCTTTGTGTTGGATATCGAAGAAGACAAGGAGATTCCTCCTATCCTGGGACGACCATTTCTAGTGACAGGAAGAGCCTTAATCGACGTATAAGAAGGGAAGTTGATCATAAGGATGCAAGAGGAAGAAGTGACATTCAATGTCCTTGAGTCAATGAAAGCTTCACCGAGGCGAGAGTCATGTTTCAAAATTGACTCGATGGATCAGTCAATAATTGAAACTGCCCAACTTGACAACTCTAATTCGCAAATTAAGGGATGCATGGTCAAGTCAAAGCAAATCGAGGATGAGGACCATAACCCAGAAGGTTACACTACATTCCAAGAAGGGCCAAAATCGAGCACGTGTCTTTCCAAGGGACGAATTTCTCAGTTCAATCATGATCAACAAGTGAAGCTTCAGTGCAAGTAAAATGTTCGGGATATGATGCATTTGGATGGCCCGAATTGACATGAAACTTGAGAAAGTCGAGCTTCCGACTATAAACAAGCGCTTTTTGGGAGGCAACCCACGTGTTTTAATTTGTTTGTTGATTGTTTGTTGTTTTGCATTTGTTTAGTTGTTTTATGATTTAGAATAATTTTCATTTCGTGTGTCTTTGGGTATTTCGGGTGAATTATCGAATTAAGGTGAAAAAGGGAAATTTCCAGTTTTCGCTGCCGAAGTTTGTTCTTCGCCAAGGCATTGTGCTCTCTGGAATTTTTCGCCGTGGCGAGACAATTTTCTTCGCCGCGGCATAGAAGGTATTACGGAATTGAGCCAAGGAAGGTTCGTCGTTGCACTGTATACACTGGAATTTTTTGCCACGGCAAAAAAAATTTCTTCGCCATGGCATCGACTGGTATTTGCTTATACGAAGAACCCAGGGGCTTGCGTGAAAACTGTTTTATATAAATTCGCGTCGCGACTCTTCATTTTCGTGAAAAATTTCAAAACACATCCAAGAGCCAAACACTTCTACCTTCAATCCAAAATCTTTCCATCCTTATACCTCACTCCTTAACCCTCACAAACACCAAAACAACTCATTTTAGCAAAGATTTTTGCGAAAATTTGAAGAAAATTTTGGAAACCCTTGGTTTTAAAAAATTGGGGATCTTGCAATTTGGACTGAAATGTAAAATCGGTGGTGCAATCATCTTGGGTTTGGTAAGATTTCGAGTTCTCCAACATTTTGTTAGAGTAGATGCCCTAGAGCCAATCAATTATTGTGGAATTGACTCTTTATAATAATGTTCATTAATCAATAATAAAAAAGGCATTTTATTCTATATCGCGTAAATCATTATTATTGCAATATGTATTGATATATGTCCTTAGAATGGTAGAAGCCGTGCGAGGGTATCAAGTGTTTCAAATCTTGATAGTGAGAACCCTATGACCACATATGGTGGCCATTCTAGAAAGCGTCCGTCTTGATGTTGTCGAAGTAAGGGCACGATAATACGGTAAGGCTATCATAGTGTTGAACGACCCTGTCGAAAGGCAGTGACTGATCTCACTTGTCAAGGTTGTTTGGTGACAACCTGGTGCAACACATGGGTGCTTGTTGTAGGCGGATATACCGCGGGCAAGTTCAGGTGGACTGACCCACCCCGAGAGGATTCCATATGGATGGTAACCCCGGTGTCTATGGAACAAATCCTCCTAACGAATGGTGGTGCATGTGATCCTTGGACTTGAGATCACCCAGTGCCTTGTGCACCCGATTGGTACGGTTTGATACTAGCCTAACGGCAGCTTCTTATTCAGAAAGTCGCATGCGGTGGTGATTGGCTATATCAAGGAGTGTATCAAGACTATGGTGGATTGACAAAGGATTCATCACTCCCGATGCGGAGAAGTTATCTCACGGCGCAATTCGGTATATGGTAATGACACTAAAGCGTGGCCCACGGTGGGATTGAGTTGTTGCTCTATCCAGTTATATCGAGTCATTGGTCGAGCCCGAATATATAATATCGAGAGTAACCAGAAGGTTGACACTATTTCTATGCCTTCGTCTCGTAGAGATAGCATTATGATGAAAGGATCGTATTATGCGGTAACCATATCATTGAGGTAGCTACTTTCTTTGAATCCGAATCTATCGGGTGGCCATGATGCCTTGCTAGGGGCCAATCTTGGTGTGTGTATTAGTGAGGCGATTAATTGGTGTTAATCACGATACTATACACTACCGGTATGATGAGGAGCCTATGGGTCACACACATAGAAGATAATTTAAGAGCCAAGAAGAAAGAAGGGCGTTTTCGTCTTTTCAGGCGAAAGGGTATTTTGGTAATTTCACAGTGCAATTAAATTTGCTGAGGTCGTAGCCTTTTATTTAATTTGTTAAAGAAATTAAATAAGTGAAATTACGGTTAAATGTGTGTTCGCACATATTTAATTAAATCATCATTATTGATTAAATGTTAATTAAATATTAATTGATTTTAATTAAGATAATGATGAATTAAATTAAAATATCAAATTGGGAGTGTTTGGCAACATGGGGTGTTTGGGTTGGAGCCCAAGCCCATTCCATGTGGGAATAGGGCAACTTGGTTTGCCTATAAAAAGAATAGTGTGAATTCATTCTTTTGATTTTTTTGAAAAGAAAACCTCCAGCCAAAAAGCTCTCCCACGCCACTTTCACTGTTCCATTGAAAACAAACACTTTTTGTTTTCTTCTTCTTGATTTCTTAAGGCCAAGGAGGATCTAGCAAATCCCTCCTTGGTTCTTGTTGAATGTCTTCGTGTGGACCTCTACGGTTCGATCCTACACTTGGATCGGTAGCAAACACATTCAGAGACAACATTGGTGGAGCCTCCAAACGTGGGTATAAATCTAAACCTTTGGATTTATTTTTTACGAATTCATATTATGCATAAAGCGTAAAATCATGCCTTGATTTTTGGGTTCTAAGGACGATCCGTGGTTGTAAATTCTTTTTGTTTTCCATTGCGCGGCAAGGATTGATTTCTAACACATTTAATTTGCTCAATTTCGATTGTAGTACTTTAAGTTTGAGATATTGTTTGATTGAGTTGAGTTATGGATTTTTGGGATTGTTTGTGGTCTGATATTGATAAAAGGAGTGTGAATTTTGCTTTGTGTTGTGATCAAGAAGTTGGGTTTTCGATTGGGGAGTGTTTTGTGTGAGTTTGGAAGAATAGTTAGTTTGGGGGTCTGGGTGCAAAATTTTGAAACTTTGGTGTATTTTCAAGAGTGATTGTGATTAGTAGTAAGGGCACTTAGCGTTGAATTCTTAGTTTGGGGGTACATTTGGGTAGTCAAAACCAAAAATGCCGCTCAAAATCACTTCCCGGGGTAAAGGAAAAGGGAAACAAGTAGACAATAGGTTTGTTAGTAAAAAGGCTCGACAACGTTATGAAGGTGCAATCAAAAGAAAAGATAAGGGGTTTATTCCCGAGCGTGGATTGACCACTGTCCATGTAGAAGATTGGAGTCGAGGGAGAAAGTGGGACTGCTTCATGAGTGAACCCGAACATTTAGCCATAGAGCCAATAGTGCGAGAGTTTTATGCCAACTTCCTTGAGTGTAATCACGGGCATGTATATGTGAGGGGTATTGATGTGCCAATCGATGCAAAGGTGATCAATGATTTCTATGGATTGCCTCCAATTGACCGTGATGAGTATCTGGAATTTAAGAAGAAACAGTTTAAGGAGGATGAGATTCTTAAGGTAATAACAAAGCCGGATACCCCTTGGGAGATTTCGAAGAAGGGAAGAAAGAGCATTAATGGAACGAATTTGATCCCTATAGCTAGATTGTGGCAGTACTTTGTATGTGCGAGGATGATGTCGGAGACGCATTATAGTACAGTGACTTTTGAGAAGGCATTGTTGCTTTATTCCATTGCCACCAGAAAGAAAATGGATGTGGGGAACATTATCATGACGAGTATACAGCATGCAGCCAAACCAGGGCGAGGGAGCTTCCCGTTCCCACATCTCATCACTGAGCTGTGCACTCGAGTGGGAGTCGAGAAGATAGATGATGAACCACTTATTCATCGTGCTCCACCCCTCAATGCCACCTACTATTGCAAGCTACTTGGGCATCCTCCCAGAGAAGAACCCGGCTCCAAAACGAAAAGACAAAGAACCTCAGAAGCTGCCACAACATCCAGTTCAACATCCACAATATCCAGTTCAACATCCACAACAAAGGAGCTGCTGCAGTAGCAGATTTTGGGTAAGATGAAGCAAATGGAACGACATCAAGATTGGATGGCAGAGCAGACCCAAATGTTGTATGATATGCAACACAACTGCTGCACCAAAATGGGCATCGACGTTTCAAGCTTCCAATGGGAAGACTGGGATTTCGAGGAATAGAATGATTCCGAAGGAGAAGATGATGACACCGAAAGAGAGGAGGAGGACGAAGAATGAACCCTGAGCACTTGTTTTTGTAGTTATAATTTCAATTGTTATAGTCTTTTGTTTTGTAAATTGAACTTACTTTTCTTTTCGTTTTGGATTGTTAATTTTTGTTTGAACTTTCTAGTAGTTGTAAGAGCGAGTTTAGGTTGTAATGTATCCATATTATTCAGTAAATTTTTCTAACACAGTGGACACCATAAAATTTCAATTGTTTTACAGATGATGAATATGAGAGAGCCAAGGAATGGGTGTGCATACTGTTGAACAAAACTCAGACTTCACGGATTAATCAGGGAACTATCTCGTACCTCTTTACATACTGTTTTCTATTCCTAAATTGTGCATAATGTGACATTGGGGACAATGTCATCTTTAGTTTGGGGGTAGGAAAATTTCAAAATTTTGATTTGTGTTTAGTGTTTTCATGTTTTGTTTTATTGCGCCAATGATGAATTGCATAAGTCTATGATGAGAATAGGATTGTTGGGATTTTATTGTTGAAAAATGTTAAGCATTACTTCAAGTTTAGGTTTGTTGACTTGATTTAGCTTGAGTTTTGTTGAGTGGTTCAACCACCATTTTCATTATTTCGGCATGCTTAGATTCATTTTATGTGGTTAGGCAAAGTCTTGATAAAGTTGGTAGACTCTAGAACCTAGTTGAGAAGTGCTTGAGGTGAAATTCTAGGAATAGACATTATTAAGGAAGTGATTTAGGCATTTTTCGAAACGTTTGAGCCTTTCCAGCCGACCATGAAAATTTATCCTTAGTCACCCCTTTGAGCCTTATGAAATCATTGTTGTCCTATCTTTGTGTGCAACCAATAATGCCCAAACCTTTTACCCTAAACACGTTTCACAACCCTTAAGAGAATCCTGAACCTAATGCAAACACAAAGAGCTCGGAGAGTTGTGTGAAATGCTAATGAACTAAAAGAATAGTTTGGGAGGGCAAGAAGAAGAAAAGGGGTAATTAACCTCAATAAGATTATTGTTACTTTAAAAAAAAGAAAAAAAAAGAAGTGCACATGGTTGAGGGTTATAAAATGGTTGACATCTTGAGTTGTGGTTAAGAAAGAAAGTGGAAGTTGATGTAAGTCTTAGTTTTTGCTTAAAGGAAACTGAGTTATCTTGCTTTGTTTATCTTTTCCTTTTCTTTGGAGCCACTCACTGAGCCTAACGTTACAAGCCTATAAAGACCTTTTGATCCTTAGTGATGTCTAGTCCTCATTAGTGGAGAGTAGTTCGATACTTAGGCTTATGGAGTATGCCGCCATTTGATAAACTTTGCATTTCTATATAAAATAATCCGTGAAGTCGGAATGTGGACTGAAGTGGGGATCACCTACTCGGGGGACAAATAGAGAAAGATAGTCAATGCAACTTATAACTTCTTGGAGTGTTAAGCATTTTCCAGTAATAATTTTTCAACAATTTTTTAGACTTGTATAAATTCTAGGCAATTCGTTGTGTTCGAGTTTGAGTCTAATTTTTCTCATTTCATTTTCAATTTTGTGTTTTTGTTTGTTAGTTGTTTTTTTGTAGTCGTGTTTTGTACCTGATGCTCGGGGATGAGCATGTCTTTAGTTTGGGGGTATTTGATAATCCGAGGATTATGCTATTTTATTTAGGCTTTTTGGCCAGATTTTGGATACTTCTTAGTTTGTTTGTGCTTGAATTGCTACTTAACTCCACATATTTTATGTTTCAGGCCAAAACGTGTACTTTAAGCAAATAATGAGCAGATTGGAGTTTGGACCCAGGAGCAAGCGAATCTCAGAATTCGGGGAAGTTCTGAAGCGGATTTGAAGCACTATGAAGCTTGTTCTCATGGGAAAGCATCGAAGATTGAAGATTCAAGCAAAGAAGCAAGCGGAGGGCAATTTCATAAAATTCAGAATTGTTTAGGAAGGTTCGTTGTAACGACTCGATTCTTATAAAAATATGTACAGTGAAAATACACGTAGCTTTAATATAAAAAGTTGGGCCCAAAATTTTTCTTTCATTGAACACATGCATTCTTTATACAAATTTATACAATGCTTGTGACATATGCAAAACTATCAAAAAGGAGGGACAGTGTAGCCATTTCTCTTCGTGTGCCGATGTCCATCCAACTGTGTCCTTCATCTAGAACCTGCAAAAACATAGGGAACAATGGATGAGCACAAACAAGGCTCATAAGTAAACCCCCTAAACTTCGATTATTCCGTAACTCTTTCTTTACTCTTTGTCTAATTACTCTTTCTCGTAGCTTCTCTATACTAACTTCCTTTCTAGTAAGTCACGGCCCCATCGGCCGGAGGAGGCACAGGGCAGGGACTTGCTCCCAGCTCCCAGGTGACTTTTACTCATTCTAGCTGATCGGACTTGGTTATGCATGGATTGGAACCTTTGGCCATGTGAGTGCATAGAATCTCTCGGGTAAACTTGGGTATAGCCCTCATCCGCATGTACACTACGGGCTACACCCTTACTCTTTCTGATATTCTGGCCGCTTTGCTGATGCGGCGTACATGCGGGAATACTCTACCCGTACTCACAGGTTCCCCATCACACAACCTACTCTATTCTCTTATTAAGCACTACTCTCTTATTAAGCACTACTCTAGCTTTACTCTATAGTGCTCATTCTCTTTTCTTTCTACTCTTAGAGTAGTCTAAACTCATAAGTCACTACTCTCTTTTCTAATGCATAAGTAAAGCATAATTAATGCACATCAATGACTCATACTCATTAATGCATTTATGAAGAGAACTATAACATATAGCAACAATTAGGGCTTTCTACTCTTACTTATTGTTCTCTTGAGCATTTTATCATACAACTCATGTGCATGAATAACTCTACTCTAATTCTAACTTTTCTGTTTTCTTTGATCAACCAAATGGGAGAAAACTCCCTCATAAACCCTAAATTCCCTATCAAAGAGAAACACTTCCATAAGCTTGCTCAAAACTTCCTCAACTTCTATCAAACACAACCCAACAACAAGCAAATAACACACTTCTCATAACTCATAACTCAAACATAATAACTACTCTCAATCAACAATTTAAAAGAAAGCACATATGTATAACAATCCACTCCAAAGAGTTCTTAGATCTCAACTTAGGTTGAGTTTACTTACCTTATGAGAAATTGGCTTCTTTAACACTTCTCCTTTCCTTTGGAAGCTTGCTTTTCCTCTACAACTTAGCCAACAATCACAACATGAGACTCTAGTCAAAACATAAGAAAACTCCCAACTAAAGTACAAATCCTTACCTTAGGAAGCTTTAGGTTAAAACCCCACAAAAAGTTACTCAAAAAGGCTCTTGGGAAATCCTTGAAAGATTGAAGGAAATTTGAGAGAGTTTAGGAGAATGAAGGAGGCGGTGGAATTGGAAGAATGAAGAACAATCAAAGGCTAAACCCTTTTTAATACCTCTTAAAACTCATTCTTTCCAATTTGTCCCTTGCTCTTTTATGGAAATTCCATCCATATCCTTTGATTCCTTACTAACACACCCCCATACTAACATATTCTCCTTGAAATTTCCTTACAATTTACTCCCCACTTTTCCCGCTAATTAGGGGTAGAATGGTCAAATTGCCCTTAGGGAAGAAAATATCTAAAACTTAACAAACATTTTTAAACGGCTCGTCGCGCGCCCCGAAAACTCAGCGCGAAACTGCTAGCAGTCTTCCCGTGGCTTCACACCTCTTCGCCGCGGCGAAGATTCTTCGCCCGTGCACGGCAGACCCGAACTTCTTCGCTTTTTCAACCAATTTCAAGGCAATTATTCAACACAACACTCGTACTAATGTTAATCAAACAATAATACCACGATACCAACTCAACTAAGAGCAACCGAAAGAACAAGATAACTACCTCAAGTGGGGCGTTACATTCGTTGCGACGAAGGCGAGAGACACTAGGCACGAGATTTCACTTTAACTCGTCGCCGCGGCGAAGTTCTTTCTTCGCCACGGCGAAGTCTACGAATTCCAGTTTTCTTCAAAACGCACAGTTTTATTTTAGGAAAGTTTTTAGGTTTTTGGGCCGACTATATAAGAAAAACTTTGCCATTTTGAGCCAAGTCATCTAGGTTCGTCTTTGTTGAGAGGAGCTTTGACATTTTGGGAGAAAAGGAGAGAATATTTGAGATTTAACCTTATGGATTCATCAATTAGGGGAGATCTTTTACTCTCTTTTCTTTGTTTCAATATGTTGACTGCTGTGTTTACTGTTTTTCTTGCTATTTGTGTTAATTTCGTTTTGAACTAACTCACTTTGGGTTAGGGTTTTGATGTAATTCGGATTTATATGGTTAATCAATAGATTATTGTTGCTTTTACATTCTATTGCATGGATTGTGTGATTATTCTGATTTTTATTAATTTTATTTGTTGAACATGATGAGATTGAGAAATGAATCATGTTAGGCTTCTTGGGTATTCACCATTATTGTATTGAACGCTAGAGATAGGTTTGAGAATCAATGAAATCAATCTAGGATTCCATTAGCTTAATGAACTTGGATCTATTAATCTTCATTTTGTTGGGTGCGGAAGCTTAATAGGGAAAAGTAGGAATTCATAGCCTGAGAAGGTATGTTTTACAACTTAGGGAATTTGATTTATAATCTATGCATGTGAGTGTAGAAGTAACATAATTCGTAGAAGTAACATAATTCGTAGAATTAATCCATAGAGTCCTAATGAAGTCAAAACCTTACCCGTTTGCTTAAATTGACATTACTCTTACTTTAATCTTGCTTTCATTAATTAGCTTTTTAATACTTAGTAAATTTTTCTTTCAGTTTAATTTTAATTTCTCCCATAAATCCAAACAAATTTCAGTTTCTCCAACTTGAAAACAAATAGGAAAATCAGTGATTAACAACCAATCCTCGTAGGAACGATACTCAACTTATCACTTTATTACTTTTTGTGACTAGTGCACTTGCTATATTGCATGTTGTAGTAACAACGCATCAGGTAGCCGGAGAGATATTAAGACAATTGTAATTGCTTTTTCCTTATTCTTAATATGATTTGATGTAGATATACCAACAACAAGAGCCAAATCTCCCAAACTTAGTAGAAAGAAGACCTTGACTTATGTGGAAACAGATGGAAATGGTACTCCCAGTACTTGACCAGGCCGACTAAGTCTAGATGACAAAGCACCTCAGAGCAACTCTGCCAAAGTAATTTCTCCTGTACAATCGAAGAACCCACAATGGAAGTCCCTTGCTAAACAACCTTCTGAAAGGAGCAATTTAAACAATACCAGCAAGAAAGAAAAGATGACATCATCAAAAGCAGCAAATGAGGAAAATACCACTTCATCTGCAACAAAGGAAGTTGATTCTCTCATCCAGGAGTCAGCTCCTGCAGCTAGTTCAGAAGAATCTCAGCTTGGTGTAGAGGAGGAACCAACAGTTGGGGAGCAAGATGAACCCACCTTTGTACAAGAACCCATGGCATTAGAGGGTCAAGTTCATTAGCGGTTGTGTAACGCCCACTTGAGGTATGTAGCTCATGTTTTTTCATTTTTCCCTTAATGTTGATTGCTTGTCCTTAGTTAAGTTTGTATGGTGACGTGATATGGTAGTTTGGTGGAGTGGTTGCCCTGAAATTGGTGAAGACTTGGCGAAAATTGGAGTTACAGACTTCGCCGCGGCGATGTAGGTTCTGTAATTCTTTGTCGGGGCGAAGAAACAGTCTTCGCCACGACGAAGAGCTGGCTGAAATTCTTTGTGAAGCTTCTAGAGAATTTTCCATTGGGGCAAAGTGACCATTCTACCTCTAATTAGCAGGAAAAGTGGGGAGTGAAATGTAAGAAAATTTCATGGAGAATACATTAGAGTTGGGGTTGTGAGTGCAAAGAATTAAAGGGCAAAGTTGGAATTTCTAAGAAAGTGTAAGGGTAAAATGGGAAAGAGTGCTTATAATATGAGATATTAAGGGTTTAGTCTTATAAACCCCCTCATTTCTCTTCTTCCACCGCCACTTTCATTCTTCATTTTCTCTCAACTTTTAACTCAATCTTCCAAGGATTTTGAGGGCCTTTGGTTAGGAATTGATAAGGAGTTGATCCTAAGCAACAAGAGGTAAGAATCCTTGCTCTAGATATGAGTTTATTTATGCAAGAGTTGAATCCTTATTAAGTTTATGCTTAGGGTTAAGAGGAAGCTTGAGCCCAACAAGAGTAGAGAGCTTTAGTGGAAACTACTCAAGCATAAGGTAAGTAAATCCACCTAAGTTAAGATTTAAGTGATTGAATGATGTGTAGAGATTGTTTATATGCATCTTGCATGAGTTCTTTATG
Source organism: Pistacia integerrima (assembly GCA_026225825.1). Taxonomy (NCBI): domain Eukaryota; kingdom Viridiplantae; phylum Streptophyta; class Magnoliopsida; order Sapindales; family Anacardiaceae; genus Pistacia; species Pistacia integerrima. Next base: position 17,164,964 of record CM047737.1, on the reverse strand, counting down.
CTTGAGATGAGTAGATGGAATTTTTATTGAGTTTGATGACGATTCATGGTTGGTTTTCCACCATGAGAAGGGTTGGTTGTGTTGCTAGAATTTGATGGAAGTTTGGATGAATTTAGAAAGAATTTGAGAAGAGTATTTGAAGTGTGTTTCTTTGGCAGAATTTGTGATGACTCAAGGGAGTTTTACTCCAATTTTGGATGGTTTAAGAAAGAAGTAGAATTATAGTTAAAGTAGAGTTTATGTATGCATGCTTATTGTTTGATGAAATGCCTAAGAGAAGCATGAGTATGAGTAGACAACCTTAATTTTATGCAACATTGCATATTTGCATTTCACGAGTGCATTTAAGAAAGAATTCTAAGCATGAGCCATCCATATGCATATATTTATATATGTGTAATAACTTAAGAAAGAATCATGAATTGTGAGAGTAAAACACTCTAAGAATAAAGAGAAAGAAAGAATAAGCACTCGAGAATAAAAGAAAGAAATGTGCTAAAGAAAAGAAAGAATGGGTTGTGCGATAGGGAACCCGTGAGTGATGAGTAGAATATCCCCGCATGTACGCCGCCTTCGGTGAGTGGCCTGAGAATGAGAAGAAGAATTGGTATAGCCCATGAGAGTGCATGCGGATGAGGGCTATACCCGAGAGAGAGAATACACTCACATGGCCAAGGGTTCCGAATCCATGCATCAACCGAGTCCGATTGGCATAGAATAAGAAAGAATAAGAATGAGAAAGCATGAGAAAAGAAAGAAAAGAAATGCATAAAAAATAGAAAACAGAAGAGAAGAAAGAGAATGCATTCCTATGCATTACTGCATGTACATTTCATTCATGCATTGTTATCATGACTTGTAAGAATAAGAGAGAAAGAAAGAAACAGAAAGAAAGAAAGAATAGAGAGAGAGAATTAGTAGAAGGATATCGTGAGAGATAGAAGCAAAGAAGAAAATAGAAAGAACAAGAGAGAAAGAAAAAGAGTACCGTAAGGAAAGAAAGAAAGAGTGATGCATGGGGATAGCGGTGCAGAGGATTTACTTACTGAGCATTTTTGTGCTCACCCCGTTGTTTTCTATGTTTTTGCAGGAAATAGGTGAGGATGCGGTCGGAGGACGTCAGCAAGCGGAGAGAAATGGCTACACTGTCCACTGTTATGATAGTTTTTGTACATGTTATTTTGTACTATGTAAAGAATGTATATATTAAGTAAAGAAAAATTTGGGCCCAACTACTTTCTTTTAATTATACATGTATTTTTATTAAGTATATTTTATGTGCATATTAGTAGAAAGAAGTCCGTGGATATTTGCTTATTCTTTATATTCACATGACATTAATTATTCGATTTGTGCATGTAGACACAATTTTTGAGACAATTATATGTATTGATCCTAAAAATTTTTATTTCCGTTTTTTTTTTTTAGTTTTGAGTCTAGGTAGGTTCGGTTTGGATGTTTGTGGGTATCATCGCTGGAAACCCTCACGAGACTACAGCTCGTCCAACTAGGGTCACCTAGGGGTTTAAAGGCTTGTTGCATACGCTAAATGCAATCGTGTCAATCTACGAAAGTGACTTAGGATAGTTTAGATATAGGTTTTCATTGTTTGTTTTATTTTCAAGCTTAAAGACATGTTTTATCGCTTAATTTGCTAGGGACTAGCAAGAAGCTGGTTGGGGATTGTGATAAAAGCTTGAAAACACATATTTTGTTAGTGATTCAATTAGATTATTTGTGGAAAAATGTGTTTAATTTGTAAAATTTAACTTAATTATTTCATAAATGTCTTTTATGGGATCACGGGTATGTTTCGAGTGTTTTTAGGTTCTTAAAGATGATATTCAGATGAAGGTTATATTGACGATGGAATGTGGGATGACAAGAATCAAATGGTTCGTGATTTGGAGCTGAAACGAAGAAGTTAGGGCGATTTGAAGTTAAAATGAAAATCCTGGAAAACGCTCCAGTTTTGAACATGCGACAGTAATTCGATAATACCTTGAGCTGTACATCTTGGATTGAGATGATTCTTGAACCGTTGGAAACCTGATTCCAAGGGTCACAATTCATATGTTTACCACTTGACAAGATTCGGACGTTATCATGCTCAAAGCATGCGGAGACCAAATTATTAGGAGAATTTAAAAAAATTACCCAAAGGTATTCAATAATCAAAATTGTGGCATTTTTACAATAAATTTTTAAGAATTACCTTGAAGTTCAAGGCTTGAACCCTAAGTATGTGTATGTTCAATTCATAGCTAATTTTTTTTATGAGATTATCATTTTACCCTCACTTCTATTAAATATCAATATATTTTTACTAACCAAAGGCATATTATCATTTTACCCTCACCAATCCCATCCCAATCCTAACCATTGACAAATGACAAGCCACTTCTTACTCCAAACTTATGCTACCCAGCTGACCCGCCAACACTCTAACCATGTTCATCGAAGAAGATACAATGTTTCTTATACGTGCAATTAGTAGCGTGTTTATAACAACTGGATGGTCTGTAAAAAGGTTTGCCGAGGACTTTGCAAAATTATTTTATCACATAGGAAATTGATTTAGTATTGACACGTTAAAGTTTAGAAAATGTCCAACTGAAAATTATAATAACGTGTTGCTTGGTAGTCAAGTGCCAAGTTAGACTACCAATTGACTAATTTTTGAGGTTATTTTTCCTATTTAATTAAAAAAAAAAAGTACTTGGAAGGAAACAAAATTTTGCCAAGACGTTCAAGAGGAGCTCCTCAGGTTATCCCTGAAACAAAAGAGACGCCGTAGCACCAAAATAACAGCCAAAGTCTTCTTCCTCGGTGAAGAAATTGAGAAAACATTTATGGATAGAACACAACTTTATAGTTGGTTCCAATGAACATTTGGGCATAAGTCCATGGAGAACTTGAAGCAGCCAAGCTGTATTCCGATCACATATCTTATTACCACGATGAACTCATAACTGTCGAGTTCCTTCTGCCATATATTATTGATTCATACTAACCCACAAGAAAGATTAAAGAAACAGATGCTGATGCCCAGATCGATACACGGATCTTAAAACAACAAATATGCATTTCAGCTAAAGAAGAAAATTAAAGCCTATATATTTAATCAACAACGGAGAGAAAAGGAAAAACCCATTAACTCAACTTTGATTTAACATTTAATATTCAGCTACAAAAAATATGTAGATTTGTTGTGTGTGAATTTTGCTGTAACCCCAAAAATATCAATTAGTCGTGAAACATGAAGCTCGCTGCCATAAAGAGCTCACTGCGATTTGAAGGTCACTTGAATATAAAGCTCGACCAAAGCAAAGCTTGTCACGACCTATGTAACAGGTGTTTGACAGCTTATAAGATAAGTCTAGATCTCCTAATATCTCGGAGAGGATATTGCCAATATCCTTTTAGCTTGACTTTGACGCACAATCGCGGAAATCACGGGACAAACATCAACTGTGATTGCTATCCTGGATTTAATTCATTTACCATTTTGAAATTCATGTATAAATACCCCCAAAAATGATGTAAAAGGGGTTAACAATTCTTATTCAGTAAAAGAGTAGAAAATAAACACAGTGAACGTAGGTTTGAGGATCCGTTCGCCTAACCACTTTAAAATTCTTTTGTCTCATTTTTCTTTATTTCGTCATTTGCGTTATTCTTTGCTGATTTTCACCAATCACGATCAATCAGTTCTCTCTGGTTGGAGCCTTTTTTGGTATTAACATTTTGACGCTAGAAGGAGGGCCCTCGACAAGCTCTCCTATTCCTAGAAAAAAGCAATCCCAATATCAAAGCTGATCACCGTAAATTGACTATGGCCCATACAAGACAATCCAAAGCAGTCATCAAAAGCCACAATAACGTGAACGCCGTTCACCAAGAAGTGAACCGGGCCACCAATCAGAGCCGCTTACCACCAGTGTCGCTGCCGCAGGTCGCCAATCAGCCGAGGGCATGAACTTCCAACCTAGAAGGTGGTTAATTGATGGATATGGTGAGATAGCTAACTAATGCTATGCAGGCAATGCAGCAAGATTTGACGGGGTTAAAGAAAATGTAGCAAGTCAACCCAGATCTCGATCAGCCAATCTTTACCAAGCCTACTCCAAGCGGGGAGAATGTGTCAGTTGGCGACCAACATGGCTCGTGTAAAAACCCCGCGTAAGCGTTCCGATGCTACAAGGTATGTAATTCTACCCTTAAAAGGATTTTTATCAATAAAAGGGTAAAATGATCATTTTGCATGCATTATGAGACGTGAATGCTGTAAAGTGTTAGGAATTGATGATACTGATAAGAAATATGGTAAAGGGTCATGAAGAAGGTTAGTAGGGTTAAACGACATAAACGGTTCCCAAGGGGTATAATGGTCTTTTCACAATAATTTATAGGAATAAAGTATCCATAACATTGTATTATGGGTAAATTAGTTAATTATCTTATGTAATTACTTGGTCACCAAGTAGAAAAGAGAAGTCAAATGACATTAAAGGAGTGTAATAATTATGTTGTAGTAGAAATGATCAAAATGCCCTTATATGCAAAATTTATACCCAATGACCCATATATCTAACTTTTGATGGCCAATCCCATTTGGGAATAAAAAAAATGAAATATTTATAAGATCTTTTCTTGGTTAAGTCGGCCAACACTCTTTGAACACCAAACTCTCTTCTTCAAGTCTTATTTTCCTCCATTAAAGGTTTTAATTAAAGCTCTCTCTATCAAAATTTTCATAGGATTTCAAGTTGAATTTCGAAGGAGATTGATAATCCTATTTTTCTCTATGATTTTGCATTGAATTTCGATAGGATTTAGGATACTTTTCATACAATTTAGGCCATAATTGCTACCTAATTATATTAATTTTTCTTTGCAAGCCTAAACTATGATTTTGAGCATAAATGACAATTTTGAGCGTAAATTGCGTAACTTGAGTTTGGAAAATCGAAATGACCTGAATTTAGAAGATTTCGAAAGCTAAGAAGTAGAGCTACAACTTTCATGTTTTGGGTTTTTCCTAATTCAGACTGGACGAGGGTGAAAACTTTGCTTGAAGTTGTGAACAGCATGTTGGGAACTGAAGAAAAACGTCTTTGGATGTGCTTCATTAGTTTGGCGATAACTTGCGATTTAGACCTCTGATCTGTCTGATTCTTGAACGAGTAGACATATAATTTAAATGGCTACAATTCATATGTTTACCACTTTTCCAAATTCAGAATCTATCATGCTCAAAGTTGGCCCGAAAGATCCTCACCGCGGCAAAGAAAAATATTCGCCGCGAAACTGCGTCAGATGTGAAAAATAAAACGGCATGTTTTGGCTTGCTAGGGCTTCGTCCTTAAGTGAAAGAGGTATAAATTAGCACTAAAAGGAAGGGAAAATGGTCTTGGTTCGTCATTTGGAAGGCAGCTCTTGGAAGGAGAAGATTATTGAAGATTTGGGTTTCAAATTAGAGAAGATTTCTCCATCTTTTGCTTGTTTTTCAATGATAAATCTGGATTCAGTTTGTTTTTGTTATTTTATTTTGTTTTTGAGTATGAACTGAGTTGTTTAGCTAGGGTTTGATGTAACCTTGATACAATGATTCAAATTTATATGAATTGATTTACTTTGAGTTTTAATTTCATGATTGAGTGTTATCTCTTTGCATAATGACTTTTGGATGCTTGATCACCATTCAAATGTGTGTTGTTCACAATGAGATTGAGAAGTGATTTGTGGTTGTGCCTCTTGGGATAAATACTGTAGATTAAGCAAACGCTAGAGATAGGTTTAGCCATCTATGAAATCTAGATAGAATTTCATAAAGCTTAAAAGACTTTGAACTATTAATCTTCATTTTGTTGGGTGCGGAAGCTTAATAGGGATAAGTAGGAAAATATAGCCTAAGAAGGTATGTTTTACAACTTACGGAATTCGATTTTCAATCAAGGAATTAGAACTTGGGTAATAGATTCTATGATTTGGGTTAGCGTATCAAGGTGAAATCAACACCTTAGCATTTTTTTAGCATTGTTTAATTAGTTAAGTTGTTGGGTTTTGCTTTAATTTCATTATCATTCATTTATATTTTGTTAATTTGTATTTAGTTGTTAATTTTCCATCAATCCAATTTATTGTTGCTTCAATTATGACTTAAACTAGAGAAATCGGTACTTAGTAACACTATCCTCGTGGGAACGATACTCTACTTATCACTTTATTACTTTTTGCGACTAGTGCACTTGCTACACATTGCATGTTGTAAAACCACTGCATCAGAGATCACCATCCACACTTAAAGAACTTCAATTTCAAGGTTTAAGGTGAGTTTTAAAACCTTAGTTTGTTGTGATTTTTAGTTAAAAGAGAAATTCATAAGTGGTTATGTGTGTAAGGTAGAAAGGGTGAACCTTTGGAGCTAAGGAGGAGTGTCTTTGTGCTTTGAATACTAAGGTAAGGAAAAAAATCTCCCTCATGAGTACAATTGATAACACCTAGGGTTGATGAAACTTACATTTATTTATGTTAATTTGAGTGTGATGCTATGTTTTGGTTATGGATTGTTTAAATGGGTGTGTTGATTGGTGTATGTGTGCATATGGAGGATGATTATGCCAATTAAGAGATTTGTAGTTGGACGATGTTTTGGCACTTTTTGGTTTTGTAAAAAGGGAGGTTTTTATGGCCTTTTATACTTAGAATGATATGGAAAATACTATGAATGTGCACATGAATGTGACATGGTTAAAAATGAATAGAATTCGGATTTGGCTTTTTAAGACTTATACTGTACATGCTTCGCTGAATCAGTCATAACTGAAGTTATAAAATTCTGATTGAGCTGATTCTTGAAATACTAAAAATTTAAGAAATAGACCTAAAAGTTTTATGTTTCAGCCAAAAATCAATTCGTATTGGAAGATAACGAAAAAATTTCTTGAAAAGTGACGAACTGTATGGCACCCAACTCCTTAATAAAAGTTCCCATCTTTTTTATAATTTCTAATAAACCATTGAATAATCTTATTGTTGAAATTCCTTGTGTTGTATGAGAAATTGAATGAATTTAATAGGAAAATATTCATGTCATGGAGTTTTGATAAATTGTGCAATTGGCCAAGGGTACATGTTAAATGAATGAATAGTATGATTGAGCATGGAAGATGTTATCCCATATGTTTGCATTCATAATGGTAATACATATAGCTTATTTAGTTGACTTATTAAAAAATTTATGAAATGTTAAAGAACGAATTCCATGAGCCTCTTGAGGTATAAACCAAGATCAGATGAATGAAATCTTCGTGGAAACCATGAGTCCTTTGAGGTGACGACCAAGAACAAGGTAATGATTCAAATGTATCGGATCAGATAAGAAAGACTAATGAAAATATCAAGTACAAAGACAAAAGAAATAGGCATGCCATGTTTATGAATATTGCATTAGTCATAAATGTTCTATGTTATATTATGTATGGTTATGTTATGACTTATGTTTATGAGAAAAGTCCAAAGCGTATGACATGTTTTATGAACTTGATAATGTCAATGAATGAAGGTCATGTCTTGTAGGTAGGTAAAGGTAAGGTCCTGAGTAATATGCTTGTATAATGAACCTTAATAGTTTATGAAATGCCATATTCCCTTATTGAGCAATTAGTGCTCACCTCATGAAATTTTTTAAAATGTTTTGCAGGTAAGAATTGAAGCTTGAAGTTGGGAGAGGCTACAGGGGAATGACATGCACATGAAGGAATGTTTTTGCTATGTTTTGAATTTTTGTTGTAAAATAACATCAAATGGTTTTTGGTTTATGGATATTGAAGTAAATATGTTTTAATAAACCTAGTATGACCATTTCCTTGTCAAATGAATGAAAAAGGTTAAATGATATTATATACTTATGTTATTAACTCCGTAAAAAGCTAAATTTCTTGAATCATTTTATGGATATGGGATGTTTAATATCATGCTGTAAAAAAAAAAAAAAAAAAACAAAGACAAAACAGACAAAATTATAGGTTTTAAAACAAACTCATTTCCTAGGCGTGTCTTTTCTAGGTTCTCAATGGCCAAGGGATACTTAGGAAATACGCGGCTAGGGAGGGGTTTTATAGTTCGTCAGTGACTAGAGGTAACCATCATCCTCGGTGGGGAAGGGCGCGTTCTGCTGTGAGCACGAAGCCCGGGAATATACTAATCCCAGAAGGCAACCAGGGAAACAACCATAGGGGAGAACGAAAACAATGGTCACCATGAAAATGTTCATCATGAACGATGAAACACCTAGCATCAGTGTGCCAGTTTTAACCCACGCCAAAGACAAGCTCGTTCCTCATAGGCACACGAGGGAAGTCATGTGCGCCGAGATGGCAATAACAATCGGCGTTCTGATTTTAACCGACATTGCGAACAAGAAACTAAGGAGTACGATAGTATGTACTACCCCAACTATCATGACTCCATATCATGCACAAGTGCGCAGGACAAATTAGGACCACAAACGACTAACCTTAGAACTCAACTCCTTGAATTGAGAGCAAATAGAGCCCAATAACATAATCTTCCAGGTAATGTCGAACTTGATCAAGTATAAAAAATGCTCGACGACCTGAGAGCCCTCCAAGATAACCAGGCAGATAGGATAATTAGCTCCCCATTTACAGAGGAGGTTCGTCAGGTGCCACTTCCCTAAGGATTCAGGGCGCTCGAGAACAAGTTCGATGGGAAAGGAGACCCTAGAGACCACCTAGATGCTTTCAACGATTTGATGAAGTTGTATCAGGTCTTTGATTTGCCGAAGTGCTGCTGCTTCATTGGAATATTAGTAGGAGATACCAAAAGGTGGTACAAGAGACTAAAAGTAGACTTGTAATAACTTCATTCTACTCATATTCTTTTAAAATATCCATAGTAAAAACACATGTAGAACAATATCAAAAGTTGGGCCCAAATTTTTCTTTTATTAAACATATACATTCTTTACACAAAAAGTTGTATCATGAACAAAAGTATCAAAAACAAGGTGGACAGTGTAGCCATTTCCCTTCGCTTGCCGATGCCCATCCGACTGTGTCCTCACCTAGATCCTGCAAAAACATAGGAAACAACGGGGTGAGCACTAAAACAATGCTCAGTAAGTAAATCTTCTACTCATCTAACCCCGTAACTCTCTCTAATTCTTTTCTTACAATGGTCATTTACTCTCTCTTTTGTACTTCTCTCTATTTTCTCTTTCTCTTAACTCTTTCTACTAACTCTCTTTTGTAAGTCACGACCTCATCTTACCGGAGGCACTGCCAGGACTTGCTCTCGCTCTCCATGACTTCTACTCATTCTAGCCGATCAGACTCGGTTATGCATGGATTCGAAACCCTTGGTCATGTGAGCGTATAAACTCTCTCTCGAGTACTCGGGTATAGCCCTCATCCACATGCACTCTCGCGAGCTACACCACTTCTCTCTCTCATACTCATGCTGCTCTCTCAATGCGGCGTACATGCTGGAATACTCTACCCATTACTCACAGGATCTCCATCGCACAACCTACTCTATTCTTTTGTTTAGCACTACTTTCTCTTTGTTCTCTAGTGCTCATTCTCTCTTTCTCTTTACTCTAAAGTAGCTTATACTCAAATTCTCTACTATTTCACAAGCTACTTCTTAAGTGCATAAATAATGTGTATGGACGGCTCATGCTCACTAATGCACTTATGGAATACCAATATGCAATGTTGCAAGAATTAAGGTTGACTAATCATACTCATACTTCTCTTAGGCATTTCATCAAAAAACTCATGTGCATATAAAAACTATACTATAATTACTACTCTACTTCATTCTCTAGCCATCCAAAATGGGAGAAAACTCCCTCATATAGCCATAATCCCTGTCAAGAAAAGCACTTCCAAAAAGGTTTACACAAAATTTCTCAAACTTCATCTCAATTTCCATCTCTCAATACATATTAAAACACTTCTCATACATGAAGTGTATCCAACAACCATAAAATAGATACTCATCTCAACTCAATTTCTCAACAAGCATAATACATACTTATACATGCATACATCTCTACTCAATCTCTACTCAAAGGCTTTTTTCAAAACTCAACTTGATTGGATTTACTTACCTTGTGAATAAGTGACTTCTCTAGCACTTTTCCTTCCCCTTGTTATCTTGTCTTCTCTCTACAACTTAAAACAACAACAATAACAATAACAACAATATAAGACTTCAATACAACTATAAACAAATTTGCATCTAAGGTAAGAATCCTTACCTTAGGATGCTTTAGATGAAGTCTTTACTAAAAAATACCCAAAAACTCTCTAAAACTCCTTAGAAATCTTGAAAAATTGAATGGAGGATTGAAAGGAAGCAGAGAATGAGAATGGCGGTGGAAATGGGTGAAATGAAGGGTTTATTACACTTAACCCTTTTTAGCTCATATTATAACCATCCTTTCCCATTTTGCCCTTGCTCTTCCTTGGAAATTCCATCTATATCCTTTGATTTATTACACTCACACCCCTACACTAGCCTATTCTCTATGAAATTTCCTTACATTTCACTCCCCACCTTTCCTGCTAATTAGGGGTAGAATGGTCATTTTACCCCTATGGAGAATTTTCTAGAAACCTCAAGAAACTTTTCTGTCGCCCCGGCGAAAAATTACAGAATCGACACCGCCATACACAAAGCCAACGTCGCCGCGGCGAAGACTATAATACCAAGATTCCTTAAATCTCAACCAATTTCAAGGCAAACACTCAACCAATTCAACATACCATTTCAACCAAAGACCAACCAACCAAAAATAACAGCATACAAACTCAATTGAAGCTGAATCAATGAACATTTAAGCAATACAGCAAATCAAAACTACGTACCTCAAGTGGGGCGTTACAAGACTCAATTCATTCTTGGTAGTAGTTTTCCATACCGTACCTCCAACAATTCCAGGCAAGGAGATAGTTTGCCATGCCACTAAGCTATTTGAGCAATATTCACCAAGAGAATGGCAAATCCTTGACCTCATACTTAACGAGGTTCCAGAATGAGCAAGCTAAAGTTACAGATGCTCCAAAAGAGTCAATCCAGACCCTACTGATCGATGGAATCAAGCCACAAACGGAGTTGTGGAAGGAGCTATAGAAAGAGGGCCATGTAAATCTGGCCAATTTTATCACATGGTGGCCAAGCATCAGCGAGTTGAGAGCTTGTTGGTGGCATAAACTGGGGGCACTTCGAACTAGGGGTGTTAAAAAAAATGCAAAAACCAAACCGAATCGGTAACTAAACCGAATATCCAGTTATTCGAAAAACAAGTTCGGTTTCGGTTCAAAGAAATTAAAAAATTGAATTTTCGATTCGGTTATTGGTTTGGGAGCATATGGGAAATGGTTAACCAAACCGGTTTATTATAAAAAATATTAAATCAAAATAAAAAATCTGGTTTATTATAAAAATATTCAATTAAAAAATATTAAATATTAAATCAAAACTGGTTCAAAACCAGTTAACTGGTTTTTTGGTTAATCGAAAGATCGGTTTCCCTTTAACTGGTTCGGTTTCGGTTCAAGAAAATTCCTGAACCAAAAAACCGATTTGATTCACAAAATCGGTTAACTAGTTTTGAACACCCCTACTTCAAACAACACCCCCCTCCAACGGCAATATCTCGTAGTTGATAGAAACCGAGGCCAAGGTAAAGGTGACAGGGACAGGTATCGGCTTCAGAAGAGACTAAAAACAGATTTTCGATGAGAAAAGGACCATTTTCCCTATTTTGTTGAGAACACTTCTCTAGTGGACTCGATATAGAGGATCTATGAAGTTTCCCATGAGGCTCGAAGACTGCCTCGGCCAAAAAAAATGAGGGGACCACTAAACAGAAGGGATTTTGCAGAAATATTACAAATTCCACAAGGATGTTGGGCACTATATAAATGATGGTTGAGCCCTGAAAGATGTCATTTGAAAGATTTCATGGACAAGAACAAAGTTCGCGATAAATGGGATATCAACCACAATCCCTACTACTTGATGACCGCATGGTGAAGATGATATATGGTGGGCCTGACATAGCAGGGATCTCTTGACATGCTCGTGCGCTATATGCGTGGGAAGCTAGAATAGACTCAGTTCCTCAAGTTATGAGTTGTGAGAAAAGGCCACCAAAGCGGTTTAAAGCAAAAAGTGAAGAGATATGCTGCACGAGAGAAAAGGGTGATCAAATTCCTTGCCTAAATCGAGATGCACTTGTAATTTCGACTATGATTGGTGATAGTCGAGTATTTCAGATAATGGTCAACGATGGTAGTGAAGTTAACATCATCTACCTAGATGTTTTCCGAGAAATGAGGTTCACCTAGTGAAATCTAAAACCATGTTCGACCCCACTGATAGAGTAGATGCCCTAGAGCCAATCAATTATTGTAGAATTGACTCTTTGTAATAATGTTCATTAATCAATAAAAGGCTTTTTATTCTATATCGCGTAAACCATTATTATTGCAATATGTATTGATATATGTCCTTAGAATGGTAGAGCAGTGTGAGGGTATCAAGTGTTTCAAATCTTGATAGTGAGAACCCTATGAGCACATATGGTGGCCATTCTAGAAACGCTGTAGCCCCGTATTATTCCGAACTAAGGGCACGGATAATACGGTAAGGCTATCATAGTGTTGACGACCTGTCGAAAAGGCGTGGCCCGATCTCACTTGTCAAGGTTGTTTGGTGACAACCTAGTGCAACACATGGGTGTTTGTTGTGGCGATTACACCTGACAAGTTCCAACCCTGGATTCCCGACCCACCGGGAGGATTCCATATGGATGGTAACCCCGGTGTCTATGGAACAAATCCTCTAACGAATGGTGGTGCATGTGATCCTTAGACTTGAGATCACCGGAGTGCCTTGTGCACCCGATTGGTGTAGTTTGACACTAGCCCTACGCAGTTCTTTTGCAGTTGTCAATACGGTGGTGATTGGCTGCATCAAGGTGTATCAAGACTATGGTGGATTGGACGGAGGATTTATCACTCCGGTCACGAGAAAGTTATCTCACGGCGCAATTCGTATATGGCAATGACACTAAAGCGTGGCCCTACGGTGGGATTGAGTTGTTGCTCTATCCAATTTATAATACGGGTCATTGGTCCAAAAAGCGAATAAATAATATCGAAGTAACCGAAGGTTGACACTATTTCTATGCCTTCGTCTCGTCGAGATAGCATTATGATGAAAGGATCGAATTGCCACGGTAACCATATCGTTGAGGTAGCTACTTTCTTTGAATCCAGAATCTATCGGGTGGCCATGATGCCTTGCTAGGGGCCAATCTTGGAGTCTGCAGTATTAGTGAGGCGATTAATTGGTGTTAATCGCAATACCATACACTGCGATATGATGAGGAGCCCAAAGGGTCACACACATAGAAGACAATTTAAGATGCAAGAAGAAAGAAGAGGGCGTTTTCGTCTTTTTAAAAGGCGAAAGGGTATTTTGGTAATTTCACGGTGCAATTAAATTTGCTTGAGGTCGTAGCCTTTATTTAATTTGTTAGAAAAATTAAATAAGTGAAATTACGTTTAAATGTGTGTTCGCACATATTTAAATATATTATCATTATTGTTAAATGTTAATATATATATTTAAATATATATATTAAGCGATTTTAATTGAGATAATGATGGAAATTAAAATAAATCAGTTGGGAGTGTTTGGCAACATGGGGCGTTTGGGTTGGAGCCCAGCCTATTCCGTATGGGATTAGGGCAAATTGTTTTTAAGTATAAAAAGAAAAGTGTGTGATTTTTTTAAAAAAGTGAGTTTTTCTTTGTAAAACCAATATACACCATGGCGACCCCAATCTTTGCCTCTCCCACGCGATAACACAATTGCCTAAAATCAATTCAATTGATTTTGACTTCTTCTTAATCTTGAAGCCAAAGAGGATCTAGCAAATCCCTCTTTGGTTCTTTTAAGATTGTCTTCGTGTGGACTCCCGAGGTTCGATCCTACACTTGGATCGGTAGCAAAGCGTTCGACGACAAATTAGGAGGAGCCTTCAACGTGCGTTTGTTTCTCTTAACTCATGTTGTAAATTTATGCAGATTTTATTTAATATAAATTGTTAAAATCATACCCTTGATCTTGGCTCTTGTAAGCGATCCTGTTATTTTATTTTTAGTTTCCGCTGCGTTATACGGGACCGTTTACTAACGGTGGTATCGAGCCTAAGTGCTTGAATTTTACAATTTTTTATGTGTATGGTTGATAACATGTATTTGATGATAATATGTTGCCATATTGAATCTGCGTAAATCTGTCTTGAAATATGTTTTAAAAGCGATTAATCGATTAATTTAATTTGTTGATGATCTGTTGGTTTGGTTTAATGCATGATGGATTTTTGTTGAGATCAATGTGTTTGATTGATTGCAAAAATCTGGTTAGAAGTGTTTTTGGTTCTTTGTATGAGCAGATCCTGGAGTACTGCATCTGTAATACGCTCGCGCAAGAGTATAATCCATCGCCCGCAGGCGAGCCCTAGTGACGCGGCGATATAACTCATCGCGGCGATCGTCCGCCCCCTGGGACCTGCGTATGGCTGGTTCCGGCGCGCGGATGATATAACCCATCGCCAAGCGCGATCGTCCTCCTGGGACGCGGCTGTACCAAAACCAATGCACGCCGTGGCCGTCTAACTCATCGCTGCAGCGCACTTCCAAGTGTGCAGGGGTAAAATACAAAGTTTCAAAACTTTTGGACCAAGCGAAATAAATCACAAATTATCGGGGGTAAATTGTAATTAACCCACAAATTTCAGAAATTGATTGTTTTTGAAATGTATGCTTTGTACTTGTTTGTATATTGCATGGTGCCCGGTACATGAGCCTTAGACCCTAAGGGTGAATGTTTTAATTATTTTTAGGTATGTATGGTTGTATTTTATTAAATAGGGCTGCGTGTCTGCCTTTCTCCTCTTCTCGATGTATATTCTCTTCTCATCTAATTCCCCTCGAATGTAAATCGGGGTTTCTAAATTATTGATGTAAAGAATTTGTATAATTATTTATTGTAAATTTAGAAAGATATTTTTGTAATGTACTTGAAGTCGGAGCAAGGGCGATGCAACCATACTTGAAGACTCAAGATTTTTTATTACGGGAGGACCCCTAGGTGACCCACCCGATTCCTCTAGGCTCGGAAATCGGTTTTAGTTGGGAGCCATGTACCGGCACGTTTAATTTTTGTTTAGAATGCATGCTAAGGTTGAATGTTTGATAACATGCCCAAACAATGTCATTCTAACAAAGATAATAATACGATGAGACATTAAATAACAAACCCCTCAATTTGAATTATATTAAGTCACGTAAGCCTTCCATCACCATGGTTTTAATCAAACCCATTCGCTTCATGAAACCTTGTTCGCCAAAGCGAAGGGTACACTTCTACCGGTGGGAGGTTAAAAATACATTGGAGTTTTCTTTAATGGTGATGGAGTGAAGCTTAAAATGACGGTTTTGCTTGTTCCGCCAAAGGCGAAGGTTGATAAACGCGTCATAGGCATAGTAAAGCGTACACATATTATGTGTGCGTGGTGACATGTAGTGTCCCACTCTACGTGCTGAGAATCACACTTGAGGAAAATGGTTGGAGCCATTGGATTGTGTGATTGGCTTGTTAACTTTCTCACATTTGAGGTTGATAGTGGGGCTATCAAGGCGGGTGTGAATTAAGTTTGTTGGCCTACCTAATCAACTCATTTTGGCTTGTTCGCCAAAGCGAAGGTTTGAAATGGGAAGGATGGGATCTCGGTCCACTAGGAAAGTCAACGGGCTTTCCCGAGTTAATAGTGAGGGCTATTGGCTTGAGTAAAATAGTGGGAGCATCGTTTAATAAAAGACCATATTAAACAACAATGAACTTTATATTAACTTTATATTTTATGCAATTGTAGATTCACCAAAATGAGCATTATGAACTGCGGCCGATAATCGAGAAAGAAAACAGGTTGGATGGATCCAATTTCTCAGGCCCAGTCTTAGTAATCTTGGATTATACTCAAGTCGAGAAAAGAAATTGTATATCCTTGAAAAGCCATACATGGCTGAGCCTGATCTGATGCCCACTCGGGGAAGTTAAGGATACTTATCAAAAGTTCCTTGATGATCTTTGATAGCGTTCAATGCTTGATGTTAGCATCGATGACACCTATCTTTGCAAAGCGGCATGAGAATATGGATGCTTCTTCCATTATTCTACATCTCAAGGAGCTTTATGAAACAAATGCTCGACATGAGAGGTACAAGGTGTCAAAGCCTTTGTTTGGGAGTCGTCAGAGGGAGCCCAAGTTGGTCCTCATGTGCTCAAGATGATCGAGCACATAGAGGCTTGAAACTTTGGGATGTGGCTTGGATGCAGAATTACAAATGGATTTAATTCTGCAATCCTTGCGACTCTTATGCTCCGTTCATAATGAATTTCAATATGAACACGATGGAAAAACCTCATCGAGCTTACGAACATGCTTAGGGGCTGCGAGGGACTTGAAAAAGTCCAAGCTTTGTTTTCTTTGGTTGTTTCGCCCGGTAAACCAAAGGGTTGCACAAGGCAGGTAAGGCCAAGGCCAAACCCAAGCCCAAGCCCAAAGGACAGGTTGCTCTTGGGCACGAGAGTGGCATAGGGAAGGGTAAGGTGATACGCTTCTTTTGTGGCAAGCAGGCCCTTTGGAGGAAACTTCTTTGCAAGGCTTTCCTCGCAAGCAAGAAGAAGTTAGAGCTACGACTTCAGGTATTTTTATGATTGAGATTAACTTCTCTCCCTCAACATCTTGGGTCATTGACACGGGATGTGGTACTCCCCACATTGTCTTGATGTGCATGGTCTAAGCGAGTAGAGTGCTCGCCAGGAGAGGTGGACCTACGAGTTGGAAATGGAGCACATGTGGCTGCATTGGGTGTGAGGGACTTATTGTTTATCTTTGCCTACGGGCTTATTATTGGAACTACATAGCTGTTATCATGTACCTTCTATTTCTAGAAATATTATTTCGGTATCCGCTTTTGGATAATATGGGGGTATCATTTTGAGATATCTAATGGATTGTTGTCCTTTAGTTTGAATGGTATTCTATTTGGAATTGCAAGGTTATATAATGGATTATATGTTCTTGATTTAAACAATAAAGATATTCTCAATATTGAAACCAAGAAAGCTAAACATAAGCGATCAAAACCAAACATATCTCGGCATTTGTAGATTGTGTCATGTTAACAAGACTCGCATTGCAAAACTTCAAAGGGATGGAGTTTTGGCCCCTTTTGACTTCCGGTCATTTTGAGGTATGCGAGTCATGCCTTTTAAAGGCAAGATGACCAAGTCTCCTTTCACGGGACAAAGTGAAAGGGACTCTTGACTGTTAGGCATCATCCATAGTGATGTATGTGGTCCCACTAACGGTTGAAGCCGAGGTGGATATTCATACTTCATCACATTCTTGATGATTTCGGTAGATATGGTTATGTCTACCTTATGAGACATAAATTTGAAGCCTTTGATAAATTCAAGGAATTCGGGAATGAAGTGAGAATATGTTGGGCAAAAGTATTAAAGCTCTTCGGTCGGATCGAGGGAGGTGAATACTTAAGCTCGGGGGTTTTGGAGTACTGAAGGAATGTGGGATAGTATCCACAACTCACCCCCTCCTTATACACCCCAACACAATGGAGTGTCGGGAAGGAGGAATAGGACCTTACTTGACATGGTTAGGTCCATGATGAGTTTTAGTGATTTACGCATCGTTACGGGGTTATGCCCTCAGGAAGCTGCGACATGCTTTTGAACGTTTTGAACCGCAGTCAAGTCAGAGATAAGACTCCATATGAGCTATGGAGTGGGCGAAAGCCCAACTTGTCTTATCTAAGGATTTGGGGTTGCGAAGCTTATGTTAAGAAATTGACTTGAACAAGCTAGGCCCAAAATCCTGTAAATGTATATTTGTTAAAATATCCAAAGGGAGACCAAAGGATACTATTTCTACCACCCGAGGCGCAAAATTTTTGTTGCTCGATCAGGTGTCTTCCTAGAAAAGGAATATTTTTCTAAGAAGTACTAGTGGGAGAAAAGTAGAACTTGATGAAGTTCTAGAACCATAAGGCATACTAGGCGAAGGAAGGGGCGGGATGATGTGCCACAAGAAGTGGTTGAGCATCATGAGGAGGTTACTCCACAACTTATGGATCAAGTGAACTACCTCAAGTAGCACGGGGGCTACGTAGATGCGGGAGAGTACGCCATGAGCAGAGATGCGGTTATCTCGTGACTCAAACATGGTGGACCCGTCTTGGTCTACCAAGGCGATGAACCCGGGAACCTACGAAAGGGGCAGCTATATCGGATCCAGATTCCATTAAATGGCTTGAAGCCATGAAATGCGAGATGGACTCCATGTGCAGAACCAAGTGTGGTCTACGGTGGAACCACGAAGGGGTAAAACCCATAGGGTGTAAATGGGTCTTCAAGAAGAGTGACATGGATGGCAACGTGCATACTTATAAAAGCCCACGGCCCGGTTGCCAAAGGTTTCAAACAAATTCATGGCATTGACTATGAAGAAACCTTTTCGCGGTTGCCATGATTAAATCCATCCGGATTAATGCTTGCAATTCTTTGCATATCATGACTATGAGATTTGGCAAATGGATGTCAAAAGCGCTTTCTGAATGGAAACCTTGAGGAGGATGTGTATATGACACAACCTGATGGTTTCGTTCTTGATAGTCAAGCTAATAAGGTATGCAAGTTGCAGTAGATCCATTTATGGACTCAAGCAAGCTTCAGGAAGCCGGAACATTCGCTTTTGATGAAGCCGTAAAAGAATTCGGTTTTATTAAGACGAAGAATGAGCCCCTGTGTTTTACAAGAAAGTGAGAGGGTGCAGAGATTCCTAGTGTTGTATATCGATGACATACTTCTGATCGGGAATGATATACCGAACTTGATCGGTAAAGACTTGGTTATCCAAGTGCTTCTCCATGAAAGACTTAGGGAAGAGGCCTACATCCTTGGTATAAAGATCTATTGTGATAGATCGCGTAGGTTGCTTGGTCTAAGTCAGAGTGCATATATTGACAAAGTACTGAAACGATTCAGTATGGAAGAATCCAAGAAAGGATTTCTTCCGATGTCACATGGTGTTTATCTCTCTAAGGAATTGTGTCCTAAAACACAAGATGAGAGAGATAGGATGAAAGGATCCCATATGCATCGGCAATTGGATCCATCATGTATGCCATGCTATGTACTCGGATTGATGTCTCATGTGCTTTGAGCACTTGTAGTAGATATCAATCGGATCCAGGTGGAGCGTATTTGGATGGCAGGTCAAGAATATTCTTAAGTACTTGAAGAGGACTAAGGATATGTTCTTGGTTTATGGAGGAAGATGAGCTCTTTATAAGAGGATACGGTGATGCTAGTTTCCAAAGCGGACAAAGATGATTATCGATCGCAATCAGGGGTTTGTATTTTGTCTCAATGGCGGTGCGGTGGTGGAAGAGCTCCAAGCAAAGCAAGTATGCATTCTACAATGGAAGGTGAGTATATTGCATTGTCGGATGCGGCCAAGGAGGTGCTCGGATTAAAGAAGTTCATTCTTGAACTTGGTTGTGGTTCCTACGATTGTTGATCCTATAGACATCTATTGTGACAACAATGGAGCAATTGCTCAAGCCAGGGGAACCAAGGTCTCATCGTTAATCCAGGACATACTCTGACGATTCCATCTCATCGGAGAGATAGTTGAGAGGAAAGACGTGCGATTATTAAAGTGCATGTGGCGACAATCTCGCGATCCACTAACAAAGCCTCGCGCCAGCCAGAAGCATGTGAGCACTTGAGATCATTTGGTATTAAATACATGAATGATTGGCTATAGTGCAAGTGGGAGATTGATAGAGTAGATGCCCTGAGCCAATCAATTATTGTAGAATTGACTCTTTGTAATAATGTTCATTAATCAATAAAAGGCTTTTTATTCTATATCGCGTAAACCATTATTATTGCAATATGTATTGATATATGTCCTTAGAATGGTAGAGTGACGAGGGTATCAAGTGTTTCAAATCTTGATAGTGAGAACCCTATGAGCACATATGGTGGCCATTCTAGAAACGTCATAGCCCAGATTGTTATTCGAACTAAGGGCACGAATAATACGGTAAGGCTATCATAGTGTTGAAACGACCACGTCGAAGGCGGTGGCCTGATCTCACTTGTCAAGGTTGTTTGGTGACAACCTAGTGCAACACATGGGTGTTTGTTGTGGCGATTACACCACAACAAGTTCAACTGGTGACCCACCCCGGAGGATTCCATATGGATGGTAACCCCGGTGTCTATGGAACAAATCCTCTAACGAATGGTGGTGCATGTGATCCTTAGACTTGAGATCACGGAGTGCCTTGTGCACCGGATTGGTGTAGTTTGACACTAGCCTAACGCGATTCTTTTAGTGTCAATACGGTGGTGATTGGGTGCATCAAGAGTGTATCAAGACTATGGTGGATTGACAGGAGGATTTATCACTCCGGAATGCGGGAGAAAGTTATCTCACGGCGCATTCAGTATATGGCAATGACACTAAAGCGTGGCCCACGGTGGGATTGAGTTGTTGCTATCCAATTTATAATACGGGTCATTGGTCCAAAAGCGAATAAATAATATCGAGTAACGAAGGTTGACACTATTTCTATGCCTTCGTCTCGTCGAGATAGCGTATGATGAAAGGATCGAATTGCACGGTAACCATATCGTTGACGGGTGCTACTTTCTTGAATCGAATCTATCGGGTGGCCATGATGCCTTGCTAGGGGCCAATCTTGGAGTGCATGTATTAGTGAGGCGATTAATTGGTGTTAATCGCAATACGCTACTTGCCGATATGATGAGGAGCCCAAGGGTCACACACATAGAAGACAATTTAAGATGCAAGAAGAAAGAAAGAAGGGCGTTTTTCGTCTTTTTAAAGGCGAAAAGGGTATTTTATTTTAAGGTAATTTCACGGTGCAATTAAATTTCTTTGAGGTCGTAGCCTTTTATTTAATTTGTTAGAAAAATTAAATAAGTGAAATTACGTTTAAATGTGTGTTCGCACATATTTAAATATATTATCATTATTGTTAAATGTTAATATATATTTAAATTTAAATATATATATTAGCGATTTTAATTGAGATAATGATGGAAATTAAAATAAATCAAATTGGGAGTGTTTGGCAACATGGGCGTTTGGGTTGGAGCCCCAAGCCTATTCCGTATGGGATTAGGGCAAATTGTTTTTAAGTATAAAAAGAAAAGTGTGTGATTTTTTAAAAAAGTGAGTTTTTTCTTTGTAAAACCAATATACACAGCACCCCAATCTTTGCCCTCTCCCACGGCGGTAACACAATTGCCTAAAATCAATTCAATTGATTTTGACTTCTTCTTAATCTTGAAGCCAAAGAGGATCTAGCAAATCCCTCTTTGGTTCTTTTAAGGTTGTCTTCGTGTGGACTACGAGTTCGATCCTACACTTGGATCGGTAGCAAACGATTCGACGACAAATTGGGAGGAGCCTTCAACGTGCGTTTGTTTCTCTTAACTCATGTTGTAAATTTATGCAGATTTTATTTAATATAAATTGTTAAAATCATACCCTGATCTTGGCTCTTTGTAAGCGATCCCTGTTATTTTATTTTTAGTTTCCATTTGCGTATACGGGACCGTTTACTAAGCCTGGTATCGAGCCTAAGTGCCCTGAATTTTTACAATTTTTATGTGTATGGTTGATAACATGTATTTGATGATAATATGTTGCCATATTGAATCTGCGTAAATCTGTCTTGAAATATGTTTTTAAAACTGATTAATCGATTAATTTAATTTGTTGATGATCTGGTTTGGTTTGGTTTAATGCATGATGGATTTTTTGTTGAGATCAATGTGTTTGATTGATTGCAAAAATCCCGGTGGTTGAGTGTTTTTGGTTTCTTTGTATGACTGCAATCCAGGAGCTACGAATCTGTACGCGCGCCCAGCGGAGATAATCCATCGCCGGCAGATAAATGCTGTGCGCGGCGATATAACTCATCGCCCCGCGGCGATCGTCCCTTTGACGAGGCCGGATGACAAGCGGCCGCCCGACGATATAACCCATCGCCCAGCGGCGATCGTCCCTTCGGGCGTGCAAGCCTGTACAAAAACCAATGCACGCCGTGGCGATCTAACTCATCGCTGCAAGCGCGCACTTCCAAGTGTGCAGGGGGTAAAATGCAAAGTTTCCAAAACTTTTGGACCAAAGCGTAAATCTGCCAAATTATCGGGGGTAAATTGTAATTAACCCACAAATTTCCAGAAATTGATTGTTTTTGAAATGTATGCTTTGTACTTGTTTGTATATTGCATGGTGCCGGTACATGAGCCTTAGACCTAAGGGGTGAATGTTTTAATTATTTTTAGGGTATGTATGGTTGTATTTTTATTAAATAGGGCTGCGTGTCTGCCTTTCTCCTCTTCTCGATGTATATTCTCTTCTCATCTAATTCCCCTCGAATGTAAATCGGGGTTTCTAAATTTATTGATGTAAAGGGAATTTGTATAATTATTTATTGTAAATTTAGAAAGATATTTTGTAATGTACCTTGAAGTCGGAGCAAAGGGCGATGCAACCATACTTGAAGACTCAAGATTTTTATTACGGGACCCCTAGGTGACCCACCCCGATTCCTCTAGGCTCGAGGAAATCGGTTTTAGTTGGGAGCCATGTACCGGCACGTTTAATTTTTGTTTAGAATGCATGCTAAGGTTGAATGTTTGATAACATGCCAAACAATGTCATTCTAACAAAGATAATAATCCGATGAGACATTAAATAACAAACCCCTCCATTGAATTATATTAAGTCACGTAAGCCTTCCATCACCATGGTTTTAATCAAACCTGTTCATTGAAACCTTGTTCCGCCAAAGCGAAGGGTACACTTCTACCCGGTGGGAGGTTAAAATACATTGGAGTTTTCTTTAATGGTGATGGGTCGGACTTAAAATAGCCGGTTTTGCTTGTTCCGCCAAAGCGAAGGTTGATAAACGCGTCATAGGCATAGTAGAAACGTATACACATATTATGTGTGCGTGGTGACATGTAGTGTCCACTCTGCTGATACTGAGAATCACACTTGAGGAAAATGGTTGGAGCCATTGGATTGTGTGATTGGCTTGTTGGCTTTCTCACATTTGAGGTTGATAGTGGGAGCTATCCCAAGCGGGTGTGAATTAAGTTTGTTGGCCTACCTAATCCAACTCATTTTGGCTTGTTCGCCAAAGCGAAGGTTTGAAATGGGAAGGATGGGATCTCGGTCCCACTAGGAAAGTCAACGGGCTTTCCCCGAGTTAATAGTGAGGGCTATTGGCTTGAGTAAAATAGTGGGAGGCATCGTTTAATAAAAGACCATATTAAACAACAATGAACTTTTATATTAACTTTATATTTTACGCAATTGTAGGAATTCACCAAAATGAGCATTATGAACTGCGGACCGATAATCGAGAAAGAAAACGAGGGTTGGATGGATCCAATTTCTCGGGGCCGGAAATACCGTAATCTTGGATTATACTTTCGAAATCGAGAAAAGAAATTGTATATCCTTGAAAAGCCATACATGGTGAGCGATCTGATGCCACTCGGGAAGTTAAGGATACTTATCAAAAGTTCCTTGATGATCTTGATAGCGTTCAATGCTTGATGTTAGCATCGATGACACCTATCTTTGCAAAAGCGGCATGAGAATATGGATGCTTCTTCCATTATTCTACATCTCAGGAGCTTTATGGAAACAAATGCTCGACATGAGAGGTACAAGGTGTCGAAAGCCAAGCGCTTTGGGAAAGGGGTCGTCGATTCGTGGGGAGGGCCCAAGTTGGTCCTCATGTGCCTCCAAGATAATCGAGCACATAGAGGCTTGAAACTTTGGGATGTGGCTTGGATGCAGAATTACAAATGGATTTAAGTGCAATCCTTGCTGACTCTTATGCTCCGTTCATAATGAATTTCAATATGAACACGATGGAAAAACCACTCGCAGCTTCAACATGCTTAGGGGATCGCAGAGTGGGACTTGAAAAAAGTCCAAGCTTTCGGGCTTTGGTTCAAGTTGTCACCAGAAACCAAAGGGTTACTTAGGCAAGGGTAAGGCCAAGGCCAAATTTCCCAAGCCCAAGCCCAAAGGCCCGGACAGGTTGCTGGGCTTGGGCTAGAGTGGCATAGGGTTGGGGAAGGGTAAGGTAGTCGTTCTTTTGTGGCAAGCTTTGCAAATTTGGAGGGAAACACTTCAAGGCTTTCCTCAAGCAAGAAGAAGTTAGAGGCTACGACTTCAGGTATTTTTATGATTGAGATTAACTTCTCTCCCTCAACATCTTGGGTCATTGACACGGGATGTGGTACTCACATTTGTCTTGATGTGCATGGTCTAAGGCGAGAGGTAGAGTGCTCGCCAAGGGAGAGGTGGACCTACGAGTTGGAAATGGAGCACATGTGGCTGCATTGGGTGTAGGGACTTATTGTTTATCTTTGCCCTACGGGCTTATTATTGGAACTATACTTGTTATCATGTACCTTCCATTTCTAGAAATATTATTTCGGTATCGGCTTTGGATAATATGGGGGTATCATTTTGAGATATCCCTAATGGATTGTTGTCCTTTAGTTTGAATGGTATTCTATTTGGAATTGCAAGGTTATATAATGGATTATATGTTCTTGATTTAAACAATAAAGATATTCTCAATATTGAAACCAAGAAAGCTAAACATAGCGATCAAAACCAAACATATCTCGGCATTGTAGATTGTGTCATGTTAACAAGACTCGCATTGCAAAACTTCAAAGGGATGGAGTTTTGGCCCCTTTTTGACTTCCAGGTCATTTTGAGGTATCCGAGTCATGCCTTTTAGGCAAGATGACCAAGTCTCCTTTCCACGGGACAAAGTGAAGACTCTTGAATGTTAGGCATCATCCATAGTGATGTATGTGGTCCACTTGATTGAAGAGGGAGGTGGATATTCATACTTCATCACATTTCTTGATGATTTCGGTAGATATGGTTATGTCTACCTTATGAGACATAAATACGAAGCCTTTGATAAATTCAAGGAATTCGGGAATGAAGTCCAGAATATGTTGGGCAAAAGTATTAAAGCTCTTCGGTCGGATCGGGGAGGTGAATACTTAAGCTCGGGGGTTTTGATACCACGAAGGAATGTGGGATAGTATCACAACTCACCCCCTCTTATACACCCCCAACACAATGGAGTGTCGGAAGGAGGAATAGGACCTTACTTGACATGGTTAGGTCCGTGATGAGTTTAGTGATTTACGCATCGTTACGGGGTTATGCCCACAGGAAGCTGCGACTCACGTTTTGAACGTGTGCGTCAAAGTCTGTAGATAAGACTCCATATGAGCTATGGAGTGGGCGCCCAACTTGTCTTATCTAAGGATTTGGGGTTGCGAAAGCTTATGTTAAGAAATTGACTTGAACAAGCTAGGCCCCAAAATCCTGTAAATGTATATTTGTGGGGTATCCAAAGGAGACCAAAGGATACTATTTCTACCACCCAGAAGAGCGCAAAATTTTTGTTGCTCGATCTGGTGTCTTCCTAGAAAAGGAATATTTTCTAAGAAGTACTAGTGGGAGAAAAGTAGAACTTGATGAAGTTACAGAACCATAAGGCATACTAGGCGAAGGACGGGATGATGTGCCACGAAGTGGTTGAGGCATCATGAGGAGGTTACTCCAGAACTTATGGATCAAAGTGAACTACCTCAAGTAGCACGGGAGCTACGTAGATGCAGGAGTACGCCATGAGCCGAGATACGGTTATCTCGTGACTCAACATGGTGGACGTCTTGGTCTGCCAAGGACGATGAACCCAATCACGAGACCGGCTATATCGGATCCAGATTCCATTAAATGGCTTGAAGCCATGAAATGCGAGATGGACTCCATGTACGAGAACCAAGTGTGGTCTGCAAACGGTGGAACCACTGAAGGGTAAAACCCATAGGGTGTAAATGGGTCTTCAAGAAGAGGCCTGACATGGATGGTAGCGTGCATACTTATAAAGCACGGTTGCCAAGGTTTCAAACAAATTCATGGCATTGACTATGAAGAAACCTTTTCGCGGTTGCCATGATTAAATCCATCCGGATTATGCTTGCAATTCTTTGCATATCATGACTATGAATTTGGCAAATGGATGTCAAAGCTTGCTTTCTGAATGGAAACCTTGAGGAGGATGTGTATATGACACAACCTGATGGTTTCGTTCTTGATAGTCAAGCTAATAAGGTATGCAAGTTGCGAGAATCCATTTATGGACTCAAGCAAGCTTCAAGGAGCTGGAACATTCGTTTTGATGAAGCCGTAAAAGAATTCGGTTTTATTAAGAGCGAAGATGAGCCTGTGTTTACAAGAAGAAAGTGAGTGGGAGCGCATTAGCATTCCTAGTGTTGTATGTCGATGACATACTTCTGATCGGGAATGATATGCAGAACTTGCGGTCGGTAAAGACTTAGGTTATCCAAGTGCTTCTCCATGAAAGACTTAGGGGAAGCTGACCTACATCCTTGGTATAAAGATCTATCGTGATAGATCGCGTGGGAACCGCTTGGTCTAAGTCGGAGTGCATATATTGACAAAGTTACCGCGATTCAGGTATGGAAGAATCCAAGAAAGGATTTCTTCCGATGTCACATGGTGTTTATCTCTCTAAGGAATTGTGTCCTAAAACACAAGATGAGAGAGATAGGATGAAAGAAGGATCCCATATGCATCGGCCAATTGGATCCATCATGTATGCCATGCTATGTACTCGGATTGATGTCTCATGTGCTTTGAGCACTTGTAGTAGATATCAATCGGATCCGGTGAGCGTCCTTTGGATGGCGGTCAAGAATATTCTTAAGTACTTGAAGAGGACTAAGGATATGTTCTTGGTTTATGGAGGGAAGATGAGCTCAACATAAGAGGATACGGTGATGCTAGTTTCCAAACGGACAAAGATGATTATCGATCGCAATCAGGGTTTGTATTTTGTCTCAATGGCGGTGCAGTGAGCTGGAAGAGCTCCAAGCAAAGCACTGAGCGGTGATTCTACAATGGAGGTGAGTATATTGCATTGTCGGATGCGGCCAAGGAGGGAGTGTACGGATTAAGTTCATTGCCGAACTTGGTGTGGTTCCTACGATTGTTGATCCTATAGACATCTATTGTGACAACAATGGAGCAATTGCTCAAGCCCGGGGAACCAAGGTCTCATGAAATCCTAGGACACATACTCGAACGATTCCATCTCATCAGAGAGATAGTTGAGAGGAAAGACGTGCAGATTATTAAAGTGCATGCGACGACAATCTCGCGAGATCCACTAACAAAGCCTCTGTCGCGGCCCGAAGCATGAGGCACTTGAGATCATTTGGTATTAAATACATGAATGATTGGCTATAGTGCAAGTGGGAGATTGATAGAGTAGATGCCCTAGAGCCAATCAATTATTGTAGAATTGACTCTTTTGTAATAATGTTCATTAATCAATAAAAAGGCTTTTTATTCTATATCGCGTAAACCATTATTATTGCAATATGTATTGATATATGTCCTTAGAATGGTAGAAGCGTGGCGAGGGTATCAAGTGTTTCAAATCTTGATAGTGAGAACCCTATGAGCACATATGGTGGCCATTCTAGAAACGTCCGTAGCCGGTATTATTCGAACTAAGGGGCACGGATAATACGGTAAAGGTATCATAGTGTTGAACGACCTGTCGAAGCGGTGATGATCTCACTTGTCAAGGTTGTTTGGTGACAACCTAGTGCAACACATGGGTGTTTGTTGTAGGCGATTACACCACAACAAGTTCAGGGTGACCCCGACCCACGAGGATTCCATATGGATGGTAACCCCGGTGTCTATGGAACAAATCCTCCTAACGAATGGTGGTGCATGTGATCCTTAGACTTGAGATCACCCCGGAGTGCCTTGTGCACCGATTGGTGTAGTTTGACACTAGCCTAACGCAGATTCTTTTCGAGTTTGTCAATACGGTGGTGATTGGCTGCATCAAGGAGTGTATCAAGACTATGGTGGATTGAGAGGATTTATCACTCCCACACGAGAAAGTTATCTCACTGGCGCAATTCGGTATATGGCAATGACACTAAACCGTGGCCACGGTGGGATTGAGTTGTTGCTCTATCCAATTTATAATACGGGTCATTGGTCCAAAAACTGAATAAATAATATCGAGAGTAACCGAAGGTTGACACTATTTCTATGCCTTCGTCTCGTCGAGATAACGTATGATGAAAGGATCGAATTGCCACGGTAACCATATCGTTGACAGGTAGCTACTTTCTTTGAATCCGAATCTATCGGGTGGCCATGATGCCTTGCTAGGGGCCAATCTTGTGCATGTATTAGTGAGACGATTAATTGGTGTTAATCGCAATACTATACACTGCCGATATGATGAGGAGCCCAAGGGTCACACACATAGAAGACAATTTAAGATGCAAGAAGAAAGAAGGGCGTTTTCGTCTTTTAAGGCGAAAGGGTATTTTGGTAATTTCACAGTGCAATTAAATTTGCTGAAGGTTCGTAGCCTTTATTTAATTTGTTAGAAAAAATTAAATAAGTGAAATTACGTTTAAATGTGTGTTCGCACATATTTAAATATATTATCATTATTGTTAAATGTTAATATATATATTTAAATATATATA
Organism: Pistacia integerrima; assembly: GCA_026225825.1. NCBI lineage: Eukaryota > Viridiplantae > Streptophyta > Magnoliopsida > Sapindales > Anacardiaceae > Pistacia > Pistacia integerrima. Next base: position 17,136,122 of record CM047737.1, on the reverse strand, counting down.
TTAAGCGATTTTTAATTGAGATAATGATGGAAATTAAAATAAATCGATTGGGGAGTGTTTGGCAACATGGGGCGTTTGGGTTGGAGCCCAAGCCTATTCCGTATGGGATTAGGGCAAATTGTTTTTAAGTATAAAAAGAAAAGTGTGTGATTTTTTAAAAAAGTGAGTTTTTCTTTGTAAAACCAATATACACACAGCAGCCCCAATCTTTGCCTCTCCCATGCGTAACACAATTGCCTAAAAATCAATTCAATTGATTTTGACTTCTTCTTAATCTTGAAGCCAAAGAGGATCTAGCAAATCCCTCTTTGGTTCTTTTAAGATTGTCTTCGTGTGGACTACGAGGTTCGATCCTACACTTGGATCGGTAGCAAACGCTTCCGACGACAAATTAGGAGGAGCCTTCAACGTGCGTTTGTTTCTCTTAACTCATGTTGTAAATTTATGCAGATTTTATTTAATATAAATTGTTAAAATCATACCCTTGATCTTGGCTCTTGTAAACGATCCTGTTATTTTATTTTTTAGTTTCCGCTGCGTATACGGGACCGTTTACTAACACCCACTATATGGGTTCACTAGAGATTGCCTGCTTCCCAAGGGAACGATTAATTTGCCAGTAACTCTAGGTGAAGAGCCCCATACAATGAAGGTGATGACATACTTCCTGGTAGTTGATTGCCTGACAACCTACAATGTCGTTCTAGGGAGGCCGCTCTTGGATGACTTAAGAGTTGTCACTTTAGTTCGATGTCAGACGATGAAGTTCCCTACTCCAATGGAATTGGAGTCATTAGAAGCTTACAGAAAGAGTCTAGGGAATGTTATAACAAGGCGATATCCACTGTCGAGAAGTGGCAGCAACCAAGAACCATGGTGACAACGGAGGTTGGATTGCAGCCTAGACCACTCGAGGATACAATTGATCCTTGCATTCTTACAGAGTAACCATCGGCTGGGCCAATAGAATAATTACGCGAAATTCTTGTCAGCAAAGAAGATCTAACTCGCGTCCTAAAAATTGGGAGCAGTTTAGGCAGTGAGCTGTTAGAAAAATTAATCACTTTCTTAAAGTAGAACCTCGATGTGTTCACCTGGGTCCATGCAGGCTTGGGGTGAATCAGTATAGAAGTGATGTGCCATAGGTTAAACATCAATCCTGAAGCTCGACTAATTAGGCAGAAAAAAAGGTCGATGGATTTTGAGCGATCTCAAGTGCTCAAGGACGAGGTCGATAAACTTCATAACATCAACTTTATAAGGGAAGTGAAATATCCGTAATGACTTGCCAACCTAGTCTTGGTGAAAAAGTCGAATGGCAAGTGGCAGACTTGCGCCGATTTCACCGACCTTAATAAAACGCATCTTAAAGGTAGCTTTTTGTTACCCTAGATAGACTAGCTAGTAGATGCAACAGCTAGGAATGCACTACTTAGCTTTATGGATGCTTATTCAGGATACAACTAAATCCCGATGTTCAAGCTGAATGAAGAAAACACCTAATTTATTACTAACTAGGGTCTTTATTGTTACAGGGTTATGCCTTTCGGATTGAAGAATGCAAGGGCGATCTATCAGTGTTTAGTTAACAAGATGTTTACTGATAATCATATTTTACACTATGATTTTGCATTGAATTTTGATAGGATTTAGGATACTTTTCATACACTTTGGGCCATAATTGCTACCTAATTCTATTAATTTGTCTTTGCAGGCCTAAATGATGATTTTGAGCATTAATGACAGTTTTGAGCGTAAATTGTGTAACTTGAGCTTGAAAACTTGGAATGACCTGAATTTAGAATCTTTGGAAAGCTAAGAAGAATAGCTACAACTTTCATGTTTTGGGTTTTTCCTAATTCTGACTGGACAAGGGTGAAAACTTGGCTTGAAGACGTGAAAAGTACGTTGGGAACTGAAGAAAAATGTCTTTGGATGTGCTTCAATATTTCTGCCATAACTTGAGCTGTAGACCTCGGATTGTGCTGATTCTTGAACAATTAGAAATATAATTTAAAGGTCTACAATTCATATGTTTAACACATTTCCAGATTCAGACTCTATCATGCTCAAATTAGGCCCGAAAATTCCTCGCTGCGGCAAGGAAAAAGCGCCGCGGCGAAACCTGCATCAGATGTAAAAATAAAACGACGCATTTTGGTTTGCTAGGGTTTCATCCTTAAGTGAGAGAGGTATAAATTAGAGTGAAAAGGAAGAGAAAAGGGTCTTGGTTCGTCATTTGGAAGGCAGCTCTTGGAAGAAGAAGAGTATTGAAGATTTGGGCTTCAAATTAGAGAAGATTTCTCCATCTTTTGCTTGTTTTTCAATGATGAATCTTGATTCAGTTTGTTTTTGTTATTTTATTTCGTTTTTGAGTATGAACTGAGTTTTTTAGCTAGGGTTTGATGTAACCTTGATACAATGATTCAATTTTATCTGAATTGATTTACTTTGAGTTTTAATTTCATGATTGAGTGTTTATCTCTTTGCTTAATGACTTTTTGATGCTTGATCACCATTCAAATGTGTGTTGTTCACAATGAGACTGAGAAGTGATTTGTGATTGTGCCTCTTGGGATAAATACCATAGATTAAGCAAACGCTAGAGATAGGTTTAGCCATCTATGAAATCTAGATAGAATTCCATAAAGCTTAAAAAACTTTGAACTATTAATCTTCATTTTGTTGGGTGCAGAAGCTTAATAGGGATAAGTAGGGAAATATAGCATGAGAAGGTATGTTTTACAACTTACGAAATTCGATTTTCAATCAAGGAATTAGAATTTGGGTAATAGATTCTATGAATTGGGTTAGCGTATCTAGGTGAAATCAACACCCTAGCATTTTTTAGCATTGTTTAATTAGTTAAGTTGTCGGGTTTTGCTTTAATTTCATTATCATTCATTTATATTTTGTTAATTTGTATTTACTTGTTAATTTTCCATCAATCCAATTTATTGTTGCTTCAATTAGGACTTAAACTAGAGAAATCGGTACTTAGCAACACTATCCTCGTGGGAACGATACTCACTTATCACTTTATTACTTTGTGTGACTAGTGCACTTGCTATTTATGCATGTTGTAATTACAACGCATCAAGTTTTTGGCACCGTTGCCGAGGATAGTTGATTATTAATATTGATAGTATCTAGTGTAGTGCTAAATTGAAGCTTTTATTTCATTTTTGTAGCTAATCGTAAATATTGTATAGTCTTAAGCTTGAGTTCTTTTGCTTGTAGTTTTTATTTTTATTTTGTAGTTAAGCTGAATTAACTGTTTCTTGTAGTGCATGTGGAGATCATGGCAGAAGTACATAGAACGTTGATGGATTATGCCATACCAACAGTGCAAGAATGCAATTATGGTGTTACAAGGCCACTTGTTGCAGTGAACTTTGAGATTAAGCCGACAATAATTCAGATTATCCAACAGTCAGTCCAATTTGGTGGAAATTCATATGAGGATCCAATTTTGCATATCGCTAGCTTTCTAGAGATATGTGACACATTCAAGGTTAATGGAATGACTGATGATGCAATTAGGTTGAGATTGTTCCCATTTTCATTGAGAGATAAAGCGAAAGGTTGGCTCATGTCACACCCAGTTGGGACAATCACCACATGGGATGGATTAGCTCAAAAGTTTCTTGCAAAATACTTCCCACAGAGAAGACGGCAAAAATGAGAAACGACATTATCTCTTTCATGCAAGGCAATGATTAATCACTTTATGAAGCTTGGGAGAGGTACACAGACTTGTTAAGGAAATGTCCACATCATGGTCTACCATTTTGGATACATGTCCAAATATTTTACAATGCTACCAAATGTTCAAACTATGGTAGATGTGGCAGCAGGCAGAGCCTTAAATAACAAGACCCCAGAAGATGCTTATGAATTGCTTGAGGTGATGGCCAACAATAACTACCAAAGACCTAATGGGAGAGCAATTTCGAAGAGAACAATGGGTCTACATGAAGTCGATGTGTTCGCCACATTATCTGCACAAATTGCATCACTTCAAAGCCAATTGGGAGGTATGAATGTAAATTATATTCACTCACCTTTTATAACTTGTGAATTTTGTGCAGGAAACCATGGGAGTGTGGAATGCCAAGATGGAAACCAATTAGTCTTCTCAACAACAGAGCAAGTGAATTACATGGTTAGTTCACAAAGGCTGCAAAATGACCCCTTGTCCAACACCTACAATCCTGGTTGGGGGAATCACCCAAATTTGTCCTAGAGCAATCAAAGCAATGAATTAAATCAAATAACAGTGCCAAACCATCAACCAGTGGTGAATCATCAACCATGTAAGCAAAGAATGTTGAAATTAGAGGATATGTTCGGGAAATTCATGCAAAAAACCACAAGATTTATGAATGAGACACCCTCAAACTTCAAAAATCAAGGAGTGTCCATTCGAAATTTGGAGGTTCAAGTGGGGCAATTGGTTGAACAAGTGATAGAGAGATCTCAAGGTTCTTTGTCAAGCACAACGGTCGTAAATCCTAAGGAACAATTAAATGTCATAACATTGAGGAGAGATATAGTGTTGAAGCAACCCCACAATGAAGAAAAGTGGGAAGAACATGAAGACAAGACTAATGAAGAGGAAAATTTCAAAGCGAAAAGGTGTGCAAGATACTTAGGGGAATTTCAACCAAGCAACTCACCTCACAAGGAACAATTTGAGGAATTTGGTGTAAATGCGCACAAGTCAAAATTGGTGTTGGAAGAGACTCCAAACATTGGACTCAACCAATCACCATCTCATCTCAAAAAAAGAATGCATATACGAATTTGAAGTTTCGAAAAGATGCTTATGAGAATGTCTGAAATTCCAAAGGAAAGACCAAGAGGTGGCAATGGGAAGTGAAGAACCCCATAAGGATCCACATTGATGAAAGAATGAGAAAGTTGAGCTTCTGACTATAAACAAGCGCTTCTTGGGAGGCAACCCAAGTGTTTTCATTTGTTTGTCATTTGTTTGTTGTTTGTTGTTTTGAATTTGTTTATTTTTTTTATGAATTAGAATGATTTTGATTTCGTGTGTTTTCGGGTGTTTCAGGTGAAATATCGAACTAAGGCGAAAAAAGGAAAACTTCCAGTTTTTGCCGTGGCGAAGCATTTTCTTCGCGGAGGCGACTTGCTTTCTGGAATTTTTCGCTGCGGCGAAACAATTTTCTTCGCCGCAGTAGAAAGGGTTTTGTGAAATTGACCTAAGGGAATTTCGCCTCGGCGAAGTGTGTATTTCGCCACGGCGCTGTACGTTCTGGAATTTTTGGTTGCGGCGAACGTGAGAATCTTTATTAACCCACCTTCATTTTCTCCATTTTTGCGATTTCAACCCTGAGCCTCCAAAGAATTTACTTTTCTCCTCTTCAGTTTCTCACCATTTTCCCTCAAAATTCTTGCACCATTCCACTCCCTTACATCTTTAAACAATCATGAACCTTTCAATTGCCCCGGTTTAACCCATTTTGAAGATATTTTTAGCAACCCTTAGGTTTTGAAAATTTGGAGCTTTCTTTGTGATTTTTAATGAAATTGGAGCAATTGAAGGTTGGAAAGCTTGGGCTTGGTAAGGTTAAGAGTTTTTGTGCAATTTATTTGTTCACTTTCAATTATGGATTTGTTTTTGTTTAAAAATTGCTTGAATTTGTTGATTGTGGAGTGTAGAAATTGTTGATTTTGATTTCATTTGGTGTTGAGGAAGTTGGGTTTGTTGTGTTGAAGTGCTTTTAGCAAATTTGGGAGTTGTGTGAAGAGGAAGAAGTACTAGAAGATTATTGCCTGAAGCACTTTTCTTTTTAGTTTTTGTTTTTATTTCTTTATGTTTTGTAAGTAGGAACTGATGTTGATTTCCTGGTTTTTAGCTCTTTATTTGTTTTTGTTTAGATTTTAGGTTTAGTTCAATAAGGTTGAGATCAGGATGTAATTCTTTCATATTAATCGGTGAGGGTATCTAACACATTTGGCACCATAGACTTTCAATTGTTTGATAGATGATGATGAGGAGGAAGCCAAGGAATGTATGCCAGGATTTTGCACAAAAATCGACCTTTATGGATTAATCAGGGGAGTATCTTGTAACCTTTACTTTTGTTTTTCTATTCCTTGGATGTGCATGATGTGACATTGGGGACAATGTCATTTTAACTTTGGGGGTAGGAAAATGTTCAAAATTTTTATGTCTAGTTTGTTTGTGTGTTTTAGCTCGAAATTGTGTTTCTTTTTGTTTTAAGTTTTTTTATTGTTACTTGTTTAGTGTGTTGTGTTGTTGTTGCCTAGATGAATTGCATAAGTCTATGATGAAACTAGAATTGTTGGGATATTATTTTTGGAAAATGTTAAGCATTGCTTCAAGTTTATGTTTATTGCTGAATTTTGATTGAGGTTTGTTGAGTGGTTCAACCACCATTTTCATTTATTTCGGCATGCTTAGATTCATTTTATGTGGTTAGGTGAAGTTTGATAATGTTGGTGGACTCTAGAACCTAGTAGAGAAGTGCTTGAGGCGAAATTCTAGGATTAGACATTGTTGAGGAAATGGTTTAGGCATTTTTCGAAACGTTTGAGCCTTTCCAGCCGACCCATGAATGAATCTTTCCCTAGTCACCCATTTGAGCCTTATGAGATTATCATTGCCTTATTTTCCTTGCAAACCAAAAATTGTCCAATCCCTATACCCTAAACACTTGATCATACCCTGTAGGAGAATTATGGACCTAATGTATGACACAAAAGAGCTTTGAAAGGTGTGTGAATAAGTGATGGACCAAAATTTTAAGTTTGGGGGTTGCAAAAAGGGCAGGAAGAAGGGGCAATAGACCTCAATGGTGTTGTAAATATTTGTTATTGTAAAAAAAAAAAAAAAAATTTCTTTAGTTCAATTCAAAATAAAAAATAAGAAATGCATAAGTTTGAGAGTTGTAAAAAGGTTGACACTTTGATTGGTGGTTGAGAAAGAAAGAAAAGATTGATGTAGCTCTTAGTGTTTGCATGAGGAAAACGGAGTTCTCTTACTTTGTTTATCATATCCTTTTCCTTGGAGCCCACTACCCGAGCCTAATGTTATAAGCTTGCAAAGACCTTTTGATCCTTAGCGATGTTTAGTCTACATTAGTGGAGAGTAGTTTCATACTTAGGCTTATGAAGTCTACCACCATTTGATAAACTTTATATTTCTGCATAAAATAATCTGGGAAGTCAGAATGTGGACTGAAGTGGGGATCACCTACTCGGGGGACCAATAGAGAAAGATAGTCGATGTAACTTATAACTTCTTGGAGTGTTGAACATTTTCTAGTAATAATTTTTCAACAACCTTAGAGAATTGTATAAATTCTAGGCAATTCTTGTGTTGAGTTTAAGTCTAATTTTTGTTTGTTCATTTTCAGTTTTGTTGTTTTGTGTTTTTGGTTGTTTGTTGCTTTTCTTTCTTTGAGTTTTTATTCCTTTTTGCTCGAGGGCGAGCAAATCTTAAGTTTGGGGGTATTTGATAATCATATTTTACACTATGATTTTGCATTGAATTTTGATAGGATTTATGATACTTTTCATACAATTTGGGCCATAATTGTTACCTAATTCTATTAATTTGTCTTTACACGCCTAAATGATAATTTTGAGCATAAATAACAGTTTTGAGCGTAAATTGTGTAACTTGAGCTTGGAAACTCGGAATGACCTGAATTTAGAAGCTTTGGAAAGCTAAGAATAAGAGCTACAACTTTCCTGTTTTGGGTTTTTCCTAATTCTGACTGGACAAGGGTGAAAACTTGGCTTGAAGTCGTGAAAAGTATGTTGGGAACTGAAGAAAAACGTCTTTGGACGTGCTTCAGTATTTCTACCATAACTTGAGCTGTACACCTCTGATTGTGCTTATTATTGAACGAAAGGAAATAAAATTTAAAGGGCTAAAATTAATATGTTTAACACTTTTCCAGATTCAGACTCTATCATGCTCAAATTTGGCCTGAAGTTCCTCGCTGCAGCAAGGAAAAAGCTTCGCCGCTGCGAAACCTGCATCAGATGTAAAAATAAAATGACGCGTTTTGGCTTGCTAGGGCTTCATCCTTAAGTGAGAGAGGTATAAATTAGAGCGAAAAGGAAGAGAAAAGGGGTCTTGGTTCATCATTTGGAAGGCAGCTCTTGGAAGGAGAAGAGTATTGAAGATTTGGGCTTCAAATTGGAGAAGATTTCTCCATCTTTTGCTTGTTTTTCAATGATGAATCTTGATTCAGTTTGTTTTTGTTATTTTATTTCGTTTTTGAGTATGAACTGAGTTGTTTAGCTAGGGTTTGATGTAACCTTGATACAATGATTCAATTTTATATGAATTGATTTACTTTGAGTTTTAATTTCTTGATTGAGTGTTTATCTCTTTACTTAATGACTTTTGGATGCTTGATCACCATTCAAATGTGCGTTGTTCACAATGAAAGTGAGAAGTGATTTGTGATTGTGCCTCTTGGGATAAATACTGTAGATTAAGCAAACGCTAGAGATAGGTTTAGAGATCTATGAAATCTAGATAGAATTCCATAAAGCGTAAAAGACTTTGAACTATTAATCTTCATTTTGATGGGCGCAGAAGCTTAATAGGGATAAGTAGCGAAATGTAGCCTGAGAATGTATGTTTTACAACTTAGGGAATTCGATTTTCAATCAAGGAATTAGAACTTGGGTAATAGATTCTATGAATTGGGTTAGCGTATCTAGGTGAAATCAACACCCTAGCATTTTTTTTAGCATTGTTTAATTAGTTAAGTTGTTGGGTTTTGCATTAATTTCATTAGCATTCATTTATATTTTGTTAATTTGTATTTAGTTTGTTAATTTTCCATCAATCCAATTTATTGTTTCTTCAATTAGGACTTAAACTAGAGAAATCGGTACTTAGTAACACTATCCTCGTGGGAACGATACTCACTCATCACTTTATTACTTTGTGCGACTAGTGCACTTGCTATTTTTGCATATTGTAGTAACAACGCATCACTTTAACCAAATATCTTGCCGAGATAAGGTTTCTTGTAACTAGGAGTGATGAATCCTTTGTTGATCCACCATAGCCATAATGTACTTCCCAATGTAATGTAACATCTACTGAAAACTAGTACAATGCATGCAATTAACAATGGAAAATTGGGCCCAAAATGTTTCTTTTCATTATAATTCACATGTCTTTTATACACAAAGGTTCTTGTTTACAAAAGTGCATTTCAAAAAGACAAAATAGGGGAGCAGTGTAGCTATTGCTCCTCGCGCGCGACGCCCCTCCAACCGCAACATCACCTAGAACTGCATCCAGAAAGGAAAAATAACGGGGTGAGCACAAATAATGCTCGGTAAGTAAAACTCTCTAGCATCTGTCCCCGTGTGTGACTCTTAATTCTTTCCTTTTCTAATCTGTTTCTATTTCTGTTTCTAATAACATCATGGCCTCATCTTACGGATACGGCCGGATAGGCGTTCACAGACACCATCTCACTCTTTATGGCTATTGGGTGGAATTCACACAGTACCAACCCGTTCTTAGTGACTACAGTGAGGATCACAAAGCACTAACTCGGTTCTTTCTAACTATCGGGTGGAGATCACCTAGCACCTACCCGTTCCTCATGAAATTTGGGTACGATCACCAAGCATTTACCCGTCTCTAGTCACTATCGGGTGATGATCACAAAGCATCAACCGCTTCTACTAGCCATTGGATGATGATCACAAAGCATCAACCTACATATCTCTTAATTAATCGGGTAGTGGTCACAAAGCATCTACCCATTTCTATTACTCATTGGGTGACGATCACTAAGCATCGACCCATCTCTTAGGGACCATTCGGATGATGATCACAAAGCATCAATCCGATTCCCATAACGATCGGGTGATGATCACAAAGCATCATCCCAACTATACTACTCTTCTAACTCATTCTATTGTAGCATTTTTCAATGCTCTCTGCCATAGAGTAATTTTACCCACTAAGCTCTCTACTCATAGGGTATTTCTAAACACAAAGTTTCCTACTCTTTCTTAGGTCACTTGTCAATGCATATAACAATGCACATGGATGATTCATCTCTACTAATGCACTTGTGAAATGCCAACATGCAATGTTGCAAGAATTAAGGTTCATTACTCACACTCAAACCTCTATTAGGCATTTCATCAAACAACTCATGTGCATTATAAAACTCTATCATAGCCATGAATCTAAAACTTTTCTTAACCATCCAAAATGGGGAAAAACCCCTTCACAAAGCCATAATAACCTGTCAAACAAAACACTTCCAAAAAGGGTTCCATAATACCCCTTAAATTCCATCTCAACTACCTTGCCAAACCAACAACCCATTTCTCAAATTTGCAAGGTATAAACAATCACAAAGCATAGAAATCTCTATTTAATCCTTCATACATGCTATAATACATGTACATCACATACATACATCATTTCTATCAAAACCCTAATCAAGAAAAATTCATAAATCTCAACTTGGGTTGGGTTTTACTTACTTGTTATGGAGAGACTTCACCAAATCCTCTTTCCACTTGGTTTTCTTGGCTATTCTCTCTACTCATAACCAAAAGAATGAAAACCCTCAAAAAACCAAAATGAACTAAAATCCACAAATCACACAACTTAAGGAGAAATCCTTACCTTAGGAAGCCTTAGGTTGTTTTCTATACCCCAAATCACTTCAAAAACCCTTGAAATTCCTTGAACAAAAGAAAAGAAGTTGAGAGGAGAAGAATGAAGGGTTGCGTTTTTGGAGAAGAAGAATGAGGGTTTGCTAACTCTTAATTCCTTTTAATGAAATATAAACACACTCATTCCCATTTTGCCCTTACTCTTCTTTGGAAATTCCATCCATATCCTTTGATTCATTACAATCTCACCCCCATTACCAACACATTCTCCATGGAAAATCCTTACAATTAACTCCCCCACTTTTCACCTTTAGTTAGGGGTATAAAGGTCAAATAGCCCTTGGGGAAGAAAATATCTAAAACTCAATCAACATTTTATTCGGGATGTCACGCGGCGAAGAAACTACTGCGCGGCCCAGCTGTCAAGGCTGACTTCCCCAGTGGCTTTAACCTCTCTTCGCCCGCGAGCGCAATGACGAAATTCTTGTTTTCAACCAATTTCAGGGGCAACATTCAACATAACACTCAAACAAACAAATATAACAAAAACCAACTCGATTAAGGGAGGGCGAAAGAAACAATAACAACGTACCTCAAGCGGGCGTTACAATTCTTCCCCCTTAAAAGAATTTCGTCCCAGAAATTCAAACAAATAACTCTGGGAAACGATTCTGCATGTCCCGTTCTACTTCCCAAGTGGCCTCTTCCACTTTGTGATTCCTCCAAAGGACCTTCACTAGCGGAACACTCTTGTTAGAAGTTCTTTAACCCTTCGATCTAAAATCTGAGGCGGGCGTTCTTCATATACTAGATTCTGTTACTTCAACGTCTTACGCTCAGGACATGGAGGGGATCACTTACATACTTTCGTAGCATCGAGACATGGAAGACATCGTGCACCCTGTCCATGCTAGGTGGTAGTGCCAATCTGTAGGCCACCTTTCCTACTCGTTGCAAGACCTCAAAAGGACCTACAAACCTCGGTGCTAACTTCCCTTTGGTTCCAAAGCGCATGACTCGCTTGTAAGGGAAACTTTCGAAACACTTTGTCACCCACTTGGAATTCCACCTCTTTCCTCTTCAAGTCGGCATAACTCTTGTCGATCTTGGGCTTGTTTCATTCTATCGGATCACCTTCACATCTTCTACTAGTTTCGGAGTCATCTCGGCCCAGAGCGGTACTCAACTCATCTCTCTCCTACTTCATCCCAGTAGCGGAGACCTACATCGTCTACCATACAAAGCCTCGTAAGGCGCCATTCTAATTGTAGGCGATAAGCTGTTGTTGTAGGCAAATTCTACTAATGGTAACATCTCATGCCGGGATACTATAATCCATGCAACGGGCTCTAAACATATCCTCGAGCACACGATTCGTTCTCTCGGTTTGGCCTTATCTGCTCAGGATGATAGCAGATTGAATGCTAACGGGTACCCAAACTCCTCTGAAACTTGTCCAGAAGGCTGAAACAAATGGAATCCTATCTCGATACTATAGCCTTGGGCACACCATGCAATCGACTATCTCCTTAAGGTAAATGCAGGGCCACGATCTGTAGTGGTACTTATCCTTTCTTTGGGAGGAAATGGGCTGATTTGGTTGGCTTTGTCCCACAATCACCCATATAGCATTATACCCTCTGTACTCTGGGAGGGGGACCCGTGATAAAATCCATCGAAATGCTCTCCCATTTCCACTCGGGATACTCAATGGGTGAAGCAACCACGGCGTTGGTGTTATGCTTTCACCCGTGAGTTAGGCATTTAGCTACAAACTCTGCAATGTCCTTCTTCATACGACCACCAATAGCCTTTCTTGATATCCTGATACATCTTGGTTGCTCCGGATGAGCGGTGTACGGTGTGTCATGAGCCTCAGAGGATTTTCTGTTTCAACTCCTCATATGGAGGAATGCACAACCCGATTTACGAAATAGAGGCACCATCTCACAAAGAACTCGATGTCTTGCCCTCATGCACTTCTTTGAACTATTTTCACGACCACTCATCTACCATTTGCTTTTCTCTAATTTCCCCTAGTAAAGAGAGTGTACCACTAAGGTGGCAATTCTTCCCGGAACCACCTCAATCTGCTCCTTAGACAATTCTTCTATTAACTCTTTGCACAGTAAGCCGGAAAACATGGGCTTTTCTACTCAAAGGCATAGGCTACTACATTGGCTTTCCCAGGTTGATATTTGATCTCACAATCATAATCCTTGACCAGCTCTAACCACCTTCTGCCTCATATTCAACTCCTTTTGAGTGAAGAAGTACTTGAAACTCTTATGATCGGTGTAGATATTACTCTTCACACCATAAAGGTAATGCCTCCATATCTTTAAAGCAAAGACCCACATTTGCTAACTCTAGGTCATGCGTAGGGTATCTGGTCTCATACTCTTTCAATTGTGAGAAGCATAAGCTATAACCCTACCTAACGCATCAACACAGGCTCGAGTCCCGCAAGAGGCGTCAGATAAATGTCAGCAATCTACACCCTCTCCCGTGGTAACACTAGTACGGGAGGCGATGTTAACCTTTTCTTGACTCTTGGAAGCTTTCTTCACAGTGCTGACCGGAGACAAAGGAGTTTTTACGCTTGGTAAGAGCTATCAATGGTTTAGCCAGCTAGGGCGAATCCGCCTACAAATCGCCGGTGTGCTTTGCTAAGCCTAAGAAACTCCTGATTTCTTTCAACTTTGTTCTCGGCTTACGCCATTCCCAGGGGATTGCTCGCACTTTACTCTGGATCACGAAATCCCCTCCTTCGACCACTGGTGATGACCCAGGGGAATATCACTTGGTTCAGCCAAAACTCACACTTGGAAAATTTAGCACCACAACTTCTTTTCTCTCAAGTTGCAATACTAATCCCAAGTGTTTCTCATGTTCTTCTCTTGACTTTGAGTAAATCAGGAATGTAAAGTCGATGAAGACAACAATAAAGCTGATCCAAGTACTCGTGAAATACCTGTTCATCAAGTCCATAAAAGCTGTTGGGGCATTGGTCAAACCAAGCGGCATTACTACAAATTCATAATGCCCATACCTTGTACGAAAGCGAGTCTTAGCCACATCTTGTTCAACCACTCTCACAGATGATACCCGGACCTCAAATCAATTTTGGAGAACTTGCCGCTCCTTTCAAGTTGATCAAAAAGGATCATCTATCGGGGTAGTGGGTACTTATTCTTCAACGTAACTTTATTCAACTCCATATAATCAATACACATCCTTAGTGATCCATCCTTCTTTTTCACAAAGCGTATTGGAGCTCCCCAAGGGAATGACTTGGTCGGATAAAGCCTTTATCTAACGGCTCTTGGAGTTGCTTCTTTAATTCTTGGAGCTCAGTGGGGCCATTCGATAAGGGGCTTTGGATATTGGTGCTGTCCACGGTGCTAGTTCGATACTAAATTCTACCTCTCTCTGGAGGCAAACCCGGTAACTCTTCGGAAACACATCTAGAAAGTCTCGAACTGCGGCACCCTACGGATCTCTAGCGTGGAACATCACCCACTCCACCTTACATGGGCAATATAACCCGAACACCCCTTTCTCAACATCTTCTGGCTTTCACATTACTAATCGGCATGCTCAGTGATGGCCTTCTCCCAAAACTAAACTTATCTCCATATCGAGGTTAAACCTCGCCTTCTTTTCCGGACAGGTCAATCTCTACTCCATACCTCCCTAGGAAATCCATGCCCCGAGAATCACATCAAAGTCGGGCATATCAAAAACTATTAAGTCAAGCTGTTAACTCTCTACTGGATCACTAAGGACTCTCTTAACAAAATCTCTTGAGTCACAACACTAACCCCATCGGGTAGTTCTATCTTAATGGGTGAGTCGCTCTAGTAGGTTTCAAACCTAATCTCTCAAGCATCCCATAAGATATAAATGAATGGGTAGCACCGAATCAATTAAAGCATATAAAGGGACGCATGAAATAATAACCCGACTAGTAACTGGTGATGGGAGGCCTCCTCTGCTTCCCCGTACCACCACAGAAAGACTCGGCGACTGCATACCTCCCCGAACCGACGCAATTGGTGGAAGAGGAGCTTTACAATCCCTCATCATGTGCCCACTGTCGGCACCTATAGCACACTCTCGATCCTTGGAGACTCTCTCGGGTGGTTCTTCCCACACTTAGGGCAAGGAGGAAACCCTTTCGTTCGAGGTTCGCTTATTCCTCCACTCTTTTCTATTCTGTCTATCTTGAAACTTCTTCTTCTGATTCTTCATGTCTTTACCTTTTTTCACCCTCATGTTTCTCTCTGCGGAGGGCGGAGGGTAGCTCCTTCGGTCCTCTGTCGAGGATCCTACGGGGAAGATTTTATTCTCAAAAATCTCGCCTTCATTGCCCGCCTCAAGGCCTCACTTTGTAATTCCGAGGAGGGTTGGAGGGCTTGTCATAATATCCCGGGCTATCTCGGCTTCAATCCATGCACAAACTTATCCCTTCTCAAGGCGGAGTGCTAACTATTCCCGGTGCAAACCTTGCAAGGGCGTTGAACTTCACTTGAGTACTCTTTCACGCGCTAGTCCCACTTTATCGTGGTGATAAATTCTTGGACCTTCTCATGAACTTGGTCCTCGATCTATACTCGCCTCAAACTCTTGCCTAAACTCTTCCCACGTCATTACTATTGCGTCGTGAGTTTCTTCCATCAATTCCCACCAAATTCGGGCATCACCCAGAAACAAGAAACTTCATATCCGGATCTTCTCGGTCGACATGGGAAATAAACCCGTGGCTCGTTCTCTTGACCCAAGCCACTCTTGCTACCTCTTGGATCCGTAGTACCCTTAAACTCGAGGGCGATGCGGCTAGTGGAAAGACCGTAAATCGGTTCCCACTCATTCGGTACTAGGGGAGGTACGGTTGCCCTCTCTCTACGGAGCATGGTGACGGTACTTATCTTTGGGGGTACTACTCTCCCCACGAGTTTCAGCCATAACTTGCTGTACAATTCCCGGATTCTAGCTTCATCCAAGGGAGGGCGTAGACTGTGTGGGTTAGAAGGTTCTCTTCATTCACCACACCTTTACCGCGATTTCGATAACTACGCCTCATCTACAAAATGATCACGCTAATGAACTCGAAACAATTCTGTAAGGAAAGAATTACTCACACAATCGGTTAGGGAGGGACGTCGTGGCGATGAGAATAGTACCTTTGTTCAATCCCAAAATCTTTGCTCACGATACCAAAAATGTAACATCTACCGAAAACTAGTACAATGCATGCAATTAACAATGGAAAATTGGGCCCAAAATGTTTCTTTTCATTACAATTCACATGTCTTTTATACACAAAGGTTCTTGTTTACAAAAGTGCATTTCAAAAGACAAAATAGAGAGGTGTAGCTATTGCTCCTCGCGGCGCCACGCCCCTCAACCGCACATCACCTAGAACTGCATCCACAAAGGAAAAATAACGGGGTGAGCACAAATAATGCTCGTTAAGTAAAACTCTCTAGCATCTGTCCCGTGTGTGACTCTTAATTCTTTCCTTTTCTAATCTGTTTCTATTTACGTTTCTAATAACATCATGGCCTCATCTTACCGGAGCACGGCCGGATGGCGTTCACCACAGCACCATCTCACTCTTTATGGCTATTGGGTGGAATTCACACGGTACCAACCCGTTCTTAGTGACTACGAGTGAGGATCACAAAGCACTAACTCGGTTCTTTCTAACTATCGGGTGGAGATCACCTAGCACCTACCCGTTCCTCATGAAATTTGGGTAACGATCACCAAGCATTTACCGTCTCTAGTCACTATCGGGTGATGATCACAAAGCATCAACCCGGCTACTAGCCATTGGATGATGATCACAAAGCATCGGCCTACATATCTCTTAATTAATCGGGTAGTGGTCACAAAGCATCTACCCATTTCTATTACTCATTGGGTGGACGATCACAAGCATCGACCCTCCCATCTCTTAGGGCCATTCGGATGATGATCACAAAGCATCAATCCGATTCCCATAATGATCGGGTGATGATCACAAAGCATCATCCCAACTATACTACTCTTCTAACTCATTCTATTGTAGCATTTTTCAATGCTCTCTACCATAGAGTAATTTTACCCACTAAGCTCTCTACTCATAGGGTATTTCTAAACACAAAGTTTCCTACTCTTTCTTAGGTCACTTGTCAATGCATATAACAATGCACATGGATGATTCATCTCTACTAATGCACTTGTGAAATGCCAACATGCAATGTTGCAAGAATTAAGGTTCATTACTCACACTCAAACCTCTATTAGGCATTTCATCAAACAACTCATGTGCATTATAAAACTCTATCATAGCCATGAATCTAAAACTTTTCTTAACCATCCAAAATGGGGAAAAACCCCTTCACAAAGCCATAATAACCTGTCAAACAAAACACTTCCAAAAAGGGTTCCATAATACCCCTTAAATTCCATCTCAACTACCTTGCCAAACCAACAACCCATTTCTCAAATTTGCAAGGTATAAACAATCACAAAGCATAGAAATCTCTATTTAATCCTTCATACATGCTATAATACATGTACATCACATACATACATCATTTCTATCAAAACCCTAATCAAGAAAATTCATAAATCTCAACTTGGGTTGGGTTTTACTTACTTGTTATGGAGAGACTTCACCAAATCCTCTTTCCACTTGGTTTTCTTGGCTATTCTCTCTACTCATAACCAAAAGAATGAAAACCCTCAAAAAACCAAAATGAACTAAAATCCACAAATCACACAACAAGGAGAAATCCTTACCTTAGGAAGCCTTAGGTTGTTTTCTATACCCCAAATCACTTCAAAAACCCTTGAAATTCCTTGAACAAAAGAAAAGAGAAGTTGAGAGGGGAGAAGAATGAAGGGTTGCGTTTTTGGAGAAGAAGAATGAGGGTTTGCTAACTCTTAATTCCTTTTAATGAAATATAAACACACTCATTCCCATTTTGCCCTTACTCTTCTTTGGAAATTCTATCCATATCCTTTGATTCATTACAATCTCACCCCCATACCAACACATTCTCCATGGAAAATCCTTACAATTAACTCCCCACTTTTCCTGCTAGTTAGGGGTATAAAGGTCAAATAGCCCTTGGGGAAGAAAATATCTAAAACTCAATCAACATTTTATTCGGGATGTCGCGCGTGAAAAAAGACGTCGCCCGCGGTGGCCCTGCTGCCACGGCTTCCCCGTGGCCTTAACCTCTCTTCGGCGCCGAAGGAATTCTTCTTCGCCCGTGGCTTGCACTGACCCGAAATTCTTCTATTTTCAACCAATTTCAGGGGCAACATTCAACATAACACTCAAACAAACAAATATAACAAAAACCAACTCGATTAAGGGCGAAAGAGGAAACAATAACAACGTACCTCAAGCGGGGCGTTACATGTAACCAATCACCACCGTTTTGGTAATCCCCAAGAGAAACGACGTTAGGTTGGTGTCAAATCACATTGATCTTTACACACGACGCTCTGGTGATCTCAAGTCGAAGGACCACATGCACCACCATCCGTAAGAGGATATATTCCATAGACATTGAGTTACCATCTTGTATGGAATCCTCTTATGGGTCAGTCCAGTGGACTTGCAAAAGCAAACACCCATGCGTTGCACCAGGTTGATGCTCACAACCTCGACATGTGAGACATGTCACTATCTTTCGATAGGGTCATTCAACGTGATGATACTCTCTGTATAATCTGTGTCCTAGGTCAGATTTATACTATGACTATGGATGGTTTAAGAAGGGCTACCATTTGTGCTCACAATTAAGATTTATGACACTTAATACCCTTGTCACTAGTTTCAACCTTTCGAAGGATTACACGCAGTAAATAGATACTATAGTATATTGCTTATAAAGAAGCGTTTGCCTTTTATTCATATAAAATATGAGTTCATAAGAGCTACAATGTTGGCTCTAGTGCACCTACTCTAACAATCTCCCACTTGCACTATAGCTAATCATTTATTTATTTGATCCTAAATGATGATATGTGCTTATCATGCTTCAGCTGCGACTGAGCTTTCGTTAGTGGTATGCGATGTTATCGTCAGTAGGTACTCTATCAATTTGTAAGTCACCTCTCTTCACTATCTCTGTGATGAGACGGTATCGTCAGAGTATGTGCTTGGATCTATGGTGAGATCGTAGTTCTTTAGCCTGAGCTATAGTGCCATTATTGTCGCAGTAAAGCACAACTGGATCAACAATACTCAGAACCACTTCTAATTCAGTCATGAACTTCGTGATCCAAATAACCTCTTCGGCCACATCACCTAATGCGATGTACTCAGCTTCCATTGTAGAATCTGCTATAGTGCTTCGTTTTGAACTTTTCCAACTCATTGCAGCCCCATTGAGACAAAACACGGAACTTGATTGCGATCGATAGTCATCCTTGCTAGTTTGAAAATTGGAATCACTATATCCTCTTACAGTGAGATCATCATCTCCTCCATAAGCCAAGAACATATCCTTAGTCCTCTTAAGGTACTTAAGAATGTTCTTGACTGCTATCCAGTGTTTTTCACCTAGATCCGATTGATATCTACTACAATTGCTCAAGGCATATAAGACATCAATCCTAGTACATAACATAGCGTACATGATGGATCCTATTGCCTAAGCATAAGGAATACCACCTAACCTATCTCTCTCCTCTTGTGTTTTAGGACACATATCCTTAGAGAGATACACACCATGTGACATTGGAAGATAACCTTTCTTTGAATCTTCCATACTGAATCTTTTCAGTACTTTGTCAATGTATGTACTTTGACTTTGACCCAATAACCTACAAAGTCTATCACAATATATCATTATACCGAGGATGTAGGTTGTTTCCCCTAAGTCTTTCATAGAGAAGCATTTGGATGACCAAGTCTTTATCGTTTGCAAGTTCTGTATATCATTCCCAATGATTAATATGTCATTGACATACAACACTAGGAATGCCACTACGCTCCCACTAAATTTCTTATATACACAAGGCTCATCTTTGTTTTGTATAAACCCAAATTCCTTATGGATTTGTCAAAATGAATGTTCCAGCTCCTTGGTGCTTGCTTGAGTCCATAAATGGATCTCTTCAACTTGCATACCTTCCCTGCTTGTGCATCAAGAATGAAAACATCGAGTTACATCATATAGAAGTCCTCTTCAAGGTTTCCGTTCAGGAAAATAGTTTTGAAATCCATCTACCAAATTTCATAATCATGGTATGCAATAATAACTAGCATAATTCTGATGGACTTCAGCATTGCTACTAAAGAAAAGGTTTCATCATAGTCAATCTCATGTTTTTGTTTGAAACCTTTTGCAACCAGCTATGCTTTATAACTTTGAATATTCCCATCCATGTCAGTCTTCTTCTTAACGTCCCATTTACACCTTATGGGTTTAACTCTTTCGGGTGGATCCACCAAATCCCATACTTGGTTCTAGTACATGGAGTCCATTTCAGATTTCATAGCATTAAGGCATTTTACGGAATTTGGATCCGACAAAGCGTCTTTATAGGTTCTAGGTTCATTATCTTGATAGACTAATACGTCACCACTTTGAGTCACAAGAAAACCATTCTCTCGGGCTTTCGATGTATTCTCCCAGACCTACGCAGCTCTTGTGCTAGAGGTTCGCTTTGTTCCACTCCCTGTGTGGCGATCTCCTCATGATGCTCAACCATCTCCGATGGCACATCATCTTATCAGTCGTTTGATGCATCTTGTGCTTCTAGAACTTCATCGAGTTCTACCTTTCTTACATCATCTCTCTTTGAAGGAAATCCTTCTCTAAGAAGACTCCAGTTCGAGCAACAAAATCTTTTTGCTCTGTTGGATTGTAGAAATAGTATCCTCTTGTCTATTTAGGATACCCTACAAAGATATACTTCTCTGATTTTGAGGCTAGCTTGTTCAAAGTCAATTTCTTGACATAAGTGTTACAACCCCAAATTCTTAGATGAGACAAAACAGGTTTTCGCCCATTCCATATTTCATATAGTGTTTTACCCACTGATTTCAACAGTATACGATTCAGTGTATATGTCGTAGCCTTTAGGGTATAGCCCCATAACGATATGGGTAAATATGTGAAACTCATCATTGATCAAACCATATCCAACAAGGTTCGATTCCTCCTCTCAGACACTCTATTGTGCTAAGGAGTGTAAGGATGTGTGAGTTGAGATATAATCCCACATTCCTTAAGGTATGCATCAAACTCTGAGCTCAAGTATTTTCCTTCCCTGTTAGATTGGAGAACCTTGATATTCTTGCCAAGTTGATTCTGTACTTCGTTCTTGAATTCTTTGAACTTGTTAAAGGATTCAGAATTATGTCTCATTAAGTAGACATGTCCAAATCTATTGAAGTCATCAGTAAACGTGATGAAGTAAGAATATCCACCTCTAGCTTGTATTGATAGTGGTCCACATACATCACTATGGATGATGCTTAACAGTTCCTTTCCCCTTTCATTGTGTCCAGTAAAAGGTGACTTGGTGATTTTGCCTACTAGGCACGACTTGCATACCTCATAAGACTTAAAGTCAAATGGGTCCAAAACTCCGTCCTTATAGAGTTTTGCTATGCGAGTCTGGTTCACATGACCAAGCCTACAATGCCATAGGTAAGTTTGATTAAAGCCATCAACCTTGGCTTTCTTATTCTCTAGATTGAAAATCTTATTATTATTTAATTCCAAAACATACAAACCATTATGTAATCTTGCAATTCCATATTGAATACCATTAAAACTAGTTGACATCAATCCATTAGTTATCATAAATTGATATCCAACGTTGTTCAAAGCGAACATAGAAATAATATTCTTTGAAATTGAAGGAACATAAAAACAATTTGCAAGTTCTAATACAAGGCCCGAAGGCAAACTCAAATAATAAACCCCTACAGCTAATGCAGCAATGCATGCTCCATTCCCAGCTCGTAGGTCTACCTCTCCTCGACCAAGTAGTCTACTCTGTCACAGTCCCTACATAGAGGTGCAAAAATGAGAACCACATCCTGTGTCAATAACCCAAGATGTAATAGGAGATATATTGATTTCAATCATGTACATACCTTTAGAAGAAGATGCAGGCTTCTTCTTCTTCTTGCTTGCTAGGAAGGCTTTGTAATGTTTCTTCAAATGACCAGGGATGCTACAATGGAAGAAATAACCTTTCCATCTTTGCTCATAGATTTAAGAGTATCCTAAGGTTTGGATTTTAGCTTGGGTTTGGTGTTAGCCTCACCCTTACTCTTGTTCGCCCCTCATTAAGTGTTAGCGACTACTATCATTACTGGCTTTAGCCTTTTCCTCTATAGTCCTTAAACGAGCTTAGAAAGGGACCTCTCATTCATGCTCATGTTATATATGAACTGAGAATTTGGTAAGGGACTAAATCAATTGCCAAGTCACTGTCCAAACCAGAACCCAAAGTCTCAAATCTCTTGATATACCCAATCATGTCGAGTATATGAGAACTAACTTTGGCACCCTTTTCCATCTTGATGTTTCCAAGTGATGTTATGACCTTGCTCTTGAGGTAGAGCTTGCCCAATGGTGTAATTTACTTTCAAACCCCTAGTACAATCTGAAGATATCAATACATGTATGAAAAAGTACTACCATCCAGCCTGTTTCTTTTGATGATCAATCACAATGGTGTCAACCCATTAAATGGATTTCTACAAGTATAAATTTTAAACAAAGTTAATTTTGTTATTAATCAACAAGGCCTTTTATCAATTAATAAGCTCCCACTATTTTTATTCAAGTTAATAGCCTTCACTATTAAACTCGGGAAGGTCAATCGGTCTTCCTAGTGGGCTGAAATCCTGTCATTCCTAATTTGACCTCTCACGAGGGCAAGTAGATCAAACTAGGATGAGTAGGTAGGCCACAAATTTTAGCTTACACCATTTAATATAACCAAACTTATTAAACTCAAAAGTAAGTAAAGCAGACAAGCCAATTACACAAGGCCAATGGCACCTAGGGGTGTTCAAAAAAATGCAAAAACCGAACCGGCCCCCTCTGCTAGGCGGGGATCAGCAATCAACCGAACCTTTTAAGGTTAATCGGGGGAAAAAACGGTTCAGCATGCTTTCAAAAAATTCAAAAAACCGAATATTCGGTTCGGGAGAAATTAGAAACGGTTAACCGATAACCGGTTTTCAAAACCGGTTTTTCAAATATATATATATATAATAACCTAAACTAAAATAAATCCCTAATTCACTCAATCTAAAATCCCAACCCAAATTTTTTTTCTTAGTTCCCAATGTATTGTCTATATTTACAATTTAATTTAGGACAAAAAAAAAAAAAAAAGAAAAAAAGGGAAAACCGGTTAACCACTTTTTTAAAACCGGTTTTCCCTAAAACCGGTTCGAAAAGCGGTTAACCGGTTCGGTTAACCGCTTTTGAACACCTCTAATGGCACCAACCAATTGGACTCAAGTGTAACTTTCAGATCGCTGAGTTTGGACACTACATGCCTACTTGTGCAACTTTAATGTGGACTACTCTACCATGCCTCTAGTTGTACTTATCAACCTTTCGCAGAGGCGAATCCAACAAAGTATGCCTAGTTAAGTCATAACCCACAACCATTAAGGAAAAACTTTTGGGAGCAGGCAATCTAATTCCTCCAATAGGTTTGTCTCGCTTGTTCTGCATAGTGATGACCTCCAGACGCCAGATGCCACCTTATCTGGATCAGTTTCCCTACCACCCTTGAAAAGGGGAAGGGCCGGGGAAAGCGAGGGCCTAGGCCCAAGTGATTGTATAGCTTGTTTCTATCCCAGTTCCAATGTTAGGGAGTTGGAATATTAGAGGCCTTAACGACTTCTCGAAACAACGCGCGGTGAGCAATTGGATTTTTGATTCGTCTTTCGGTTTGATTGGTTTGTTGGAAGCTAAGGTTCAGCAGTCTCATCTATAGTCGGTGGTCTCGACAATTTGTCCTTCATGGCAGTTTTTGTCAAATGTGATGGACTCTGTTGCCTGTCGAATTCTGGTATGTGTTAGGAGATGATCCATTAAGGTAGCGGATAACAAAATCAATAATAACAAGGATCGTTCCATAGAACCAAGATCAGGGTACAATTTTACAATTTATATCACAATAAGAATCTGCAAAAAATTAATCTAGAGTTTAAGAAACCATACGCACGTTTGGAGGCTCCTCCAAATTTGTCTCTGAATGTATTTTGCTACCGACCCAAGTGTAGGGTCGAACCGACGTAGTCCACACGAAGATAATCGTAAGGAACTAAGGAGGGATTTGCTAGATCCCTCTTTAGGCTTAAGAACCAAGAAGAAATGAAAAGAAATTGATTTTAGGCAAAAACCAATTATGGCGTGAGAGAGTGAAATGGGTGCTGTAGCTTTTCCTTTTACAATGAATGAAATAATGAAAAATTCTCTCTCACTTTTACAATTAAAACATTTCTTTTATAGTAACATTTTAATTGCCCTATTCCCGTATGGAATAGGCTTGGTCTCCAACCCAAGCACCCCATGTTTCCAAACACTCCCAATTAGATATTTATTTTAATTCATCATTATCTCAATTAAAATCAATTAATATATATTTAATATATATATTAACATTTAACAATAATGATAATTTATTTAAATATATGCCAACACATATTTAAATGTAATTTTACTTATTTAATTTTTCTAACAAATTAAATAAAAGGCTACAACCTCAGCAAATTTAATTGCACTGTGAAATTACCAAAATACCCTTTCACCTAAAAAGACGAAAACACCATTCTTTCTTTCTGAGTCTTAAATTATCTTCTATGTGTGTGACCCATAGGCTCCTCATCCTACCGGTAGTGTATAGGATCGCGATTAACACCAATTAATCGTCTCACTAATACACAGGGAACCAAGATTGGCCCCTCAAGAAGGGGCATCATGCCACCCGATAGATTCGATTGACAAAGTAGCTACGCCCAGCGATATGGTTATCATACAATTCAATCCTTTCATCATTCGTTATCTCGACGAGATGAAGGCATAGAAATAGTGTCAACCTTCGGTTACTCTCGATATTATGTATTCAGTTTCTAGACCAATGACCTGTATTATAAATTGGATAGAGTAACAACTCAATCCCACCCCCTGTGGCCACGTTTTTAGTGTCATTGTCATATACTTTGAATTGCGCCCGTGGAGAATAACTTCTCCCATACCCGAGAGTGATGAATCCTCTATCTATCCACCATAGTCTTGATACACTCATTGATCACGCCAATCACCAGTATTGATACTTACGAATAGAAGCTGCGTTAGGTTAGTGTCAAACTGCACCAATTGGTGCACAAGGCGCTCCGGTGATCTCAAGTCTAAGGATCACATGCACCATCATTCATTAGAGGATTTGTTCCATAGACACTTGGGTTACCATCTATATGGAATCCTCTGGTGGGCTTGTCCAGTGAACTTGCTGCGGTGTATTCGCCTACAGCAAGCACCCATGTGTTGCACCCGGGGTTGTCACCAAACAACGTTGACAAGTGAGATTAGTCCACGCCTTCCCGACAGGGGTGGCATTTAACACTATGATAGCCTTATCGTATTATCTCGTTGCCCCCTTACTTGAATAATAATCTTACAGACGTTTCTTGAGAATAAGAATGGCCACCATGTGCTCATAGGGTTCTCACTATCAAGATTTGAAACACTTGATACCCTCGTCACGGTTCTACCATTCTAAGGATATATATCAATACATATTGCAATAATAATGATTTACGCGATATAGAATAAAATGCCTTTTATTATTGATTAATGAACATTACTACCAAGAGTCAATCCTACAATAATTGATTGGCTCTAGGGCACCTACTCCAACAATCTGCCACTTGCACTATAGCCAATCATTTATGCACTCAACATTGAATGACCCAAGTGCCCATTATGCTTCTACTACAATAGAAACTTTAATAGTGGGTTAGTAGGTATTCTGCAAATCTGCATATTCCCTTTCTTATCTATCATTCAGAGCAGATTGAATCAACTAAGTAAGTGTTTGGATTACTGGTGAGACTGTGATTCCTCAGCCACAACAATGGCTCCATTGTTATCGCAGTACAACTATACTGGATTAGCAATGCTTGGAATCACGTCAAGTTCGATAATGATCTTCTTGATCCAAACCGCCTACAGGGCAGCATTAAAAATGCGATACACTTAGCATCAATTGTAGAATTCGCTGCAGTACACTGATTTGGGCTCTTTTAGCTCTCTACAGTTACATTGAGACAAAATTGTGTAATCCCAAATTGCGAACTATAATCACCCTTTTCCTATTTGGAAATAACATCACTTGTATCCTCTTACAGTGACTTCATCTTCCCCTCCATAAACCAAAAACATATCCTTAGCCCTCTTCAAGTACTTAAGAATATTCTTGTCAGCCATCCAGTGACGCTCACCTGGATCCAATTGATATCTACTACAAGTGCTCAAAGCATATGAGACATCAATCCGAGTACATAGCATGACATACATGATGGATCCAATTGCTGATACATATGGAATCCTCTTCAATCTATCTCTCTCATCTTGTGTTCTAGGACACAATTCCTTAGAGAGATAAACACCATGTGACATTGGAAGAAATCCCTTCTTGGATTCTTCCATACTGAATCTTTTTAGTACCTGATAATCCGAGAATTATACACTTTTCATTAGACATTTTTGTCGGATTTCATGTACTTTCTAGTGCATTTTGACCTAAATTATTGCTTAATTCTTTACTTTTCGTGTTTCAGGTTAAAATGGACATTTTGAGCAAATAAGGACAAAATTGGATAGTTTTGACTCATAAATTAGCAGATCTTAGAAGATAGGAGAGTTCCGGAGCAGGATAAAGCACGATGAAGCTTGTTCCCAAAGGAGAGCACCGAGAATCAAGAATCAAACGAAGCAAGCAAGAGGTGGCAGGCTTCTGTAATTTTAGAACTTTTCAGAAGCTTCGCCGAATGAATTGTTCTTCGCCGCGCCCGAAGTAAGCCAATTGGGACGAGCGTGTTCGCTTCTTCTTCCGCGCTTGGACACATTAATTTCATTTTGCTTTTGTTAAACGACGCTGCTCAGCGTGTTTTTGGCCGTTATTTGGGAACGAAGTATAAAAAAGAAAAACTTATCCTTTTGCCTAGGGTGGGGTCTTCGTTTTTCTTTTTAGGGGTTAGCTACTTTTACATTTTTCTTAGTAAAAACTTTGGGAAGAGAATTGGTTTGTTAAAGGGAAGAAGATTCGATTTTTGACTAAAGGATTCATCTTTGGGGAGATTTCTTATCTTTATCTCAGTTTCTTTATGCTGAACTTGATTATTTCTGTTTTTCATTTTTGTATTATTGATTTAGCTATGAACTAATCTATTTTGGGTTAGGGTTTTGATGGTAGTTTGGATTTTAAATTGGGTTCAGTGTTTGATTATGTTATTTTCATATAAATATGCTTTGGTTGTGTGTTACTCTGATTTTTAATACTGTATGTGATGAACATGGTGAGAGTGAGAAATGAATCATGTTAGGCTCCTTGGGTAATCACCATTATAGTATTGGATGCTAGAGATAGATTCAAGAATTAATGAAATCATTATAGGATTCTTTTGCTTAATGAGTTCGGAATTATTAATCTTCAATTTGTTGGGTGCGGAAGGTTAATAAGGATGAATAGGAAAATATAGCCCGAGAGGGTATGTTTAACATATTAGTGAGTTCGATTTACAACCATTGTGTATGAATGTGAATGTAGTGTAATTTTTAGGTTTAACCCATAAAAATCCAAATGAAGTCAAACCCTACCCGTTTTACTTGAATTGATTATCCGTGGTTTTCATATTGCTTTCTTAATTAAGTTTTAATCTTAGTTTAAAATTCATTGTTGTTTTTAATTAGAATTTGCTCCCACCAATCCAAAGAATTCGATTGCTTCAACTTGATAACATTAGGAAACTTCGGCATTTGCTAACAATCCTCATGGGAACGATACTCTACTCATCATATTATTACTTGAGCGACTAGTATACTTGCTACATTTTGCATGTTGTAGTAAACACCAAGTTTTTGGCGCCGTTGCCGAGGAGTGTTTTAAGTTAACATTGAGTTTTTCCTTAAGTTTAGCTAGATTGAAGTTTTAATTTTTGTTTTTAATTTTCTTTAGAATTGTGATCTCACTTTCCTTCACTTGTGTTCGCTTCAAAGGTTATGCGAAGAGCAAGGACGTCAACCAAGTCCTCCCGTTGACCTTGAGCTTGAGAGGACCGTGAGAAGACGTAACAGAGAGAGAAGAGAAAGAGAGAATATGCTATAGAATCTGAAGAAGTTGTTGTTGAAATGGCCCGAAACAAAAAACAAAGACAACGAGGAATTTTCGTTTCCACAAGAATGGTAGTGGGTCGAGTATCACTAGACCTACGGTGCAAGCAAACAACTTCGAGATCAAGCCGACAATCATCCGAGATGATCCAGGCTTGATTGTTAGATTCAACGGTGATTTGAAGGAAGATCCGATCAGCACATTGCAAATTTTCTTGGAAATTTGTGACACCTTCAAGTCAAATGGGAGTTTCGGATGACGCTATTAAGGGTCGCCCGGTTATTCCCATTCTCATTGGGAGATAAAGCAAAGGGGGTGGTTAATGGCATTACCACCGGAACAATAACCCAACGTGGAATGATCTAGCACGTAAATTCTGACCTAAGTTCTTTCCTCCCACCTAATCATAAATTGAGAAATGATATCACATCATTTCTACAAGATGATGCCGAGTCATTGTGTTAGGAAACGACCCGGTTGAGCAGCGGAAAACAAAATTTTTACAACCACGGATCGTTTCCTTAGAACCCAAAATCAAGGCACAGTATTTTGGCGCCCCTTTATGCATAATAAGAATGCAGAAAATAAATCCAAATGTTTAGATACATACCCACGTTTGGAGGCTCCACCAACGTTGTCCCCGAATGTGTTTACACGATCCAAGTGTAGGGATCGAACCCGTAGAGGTCCACAGAAGACAATCAACAAGAACCAAGGAGGGATTTGCTAGATCCTCCTTGGCCTTAAGAAATCAAGAAGAAAAACAAAATTGTAACGACTCGATTCTTATAAAAATATGCACAATGAAAATACACGTAGCTTTAATATAAAAAGTTGGGCCCAAAATTTTTCTTTCATTGAACACATGCATTCTTTATACAAATTTATACAATGCTTATGACATATGCAAAACTATCAAAAAGGAGGGACAAAGTAGCCATTTCTCTTCGTGTGCCGATGTCCATCCAATCGTGTCCATCATCTAGAACCTGCAAAAACATAGGGAACAACTGGATGAGCACAAACAAGGCTCGGGAAGTAAACCCCTAAACTCGGGATTATTCCCGTAATCCTTTCTTTACTCCTTGTCTAATTACTCTTTCGTAGCTTCTCTATACTAACTTCCTTTCTAGTAAGTCACGGCCCCATCTCGACCGAGGCACGGCCGGGACTTGCTCCCACCCCTCCTGACTTCTACTCATTCTAGCCGATCGGACTTGGTTATGCATGGATTCGAACCTTTGGCCATGTGAGTGCATAGAATCTCTCGGGTAAACTTGGGTATAGCCCTCATCCGCATGTACACTACGGGCTACACCACTACTCTTTCGATATTCGCCGCTTTATCGACAGGGGCGTACATGCGGGAATACTCTACCCGTACTCATAGGTTCCCCATCGCACAACCTACACTATTCTCTTATTAAGCACTACTCTCTTATTAAGCACTACTCTAGCTTTACTCTATAGTGCTCATTCTCTTTTCTTTCTACTCTTAGAGTAGTCTAAACTCATAAGTCTCTACTCTTTTCTAATGCATAAGTAAAGCATAATTAATGCACATCAATGACTCATACTCATTAATGCATTTATGAAAGGGAACTATAACATATAGCAACAATTAGGGCTTTTACTCTTACTTATTGTTCTCTTTGAGCATTTCATCATACAACTCATGTGCATGAATAACTCTACTCTAATTCTAACTTTTCTGTTTTCTTTAATCAACCAAATGGGAGAAAACTCCCTCATAAACCCTAAATTCCCTATCAAAAAAGAAACACTTCCATAAGCTTGCTCAAAACTTCCTCCAACTTCTATCAAACTCAACCCAACAACAAGCAAATAACACACTTCTCATAACTCATAACTCAAACATAATTACTTCTCTCATTCAACAATTTAAAGAAAGCACATATGTATTTCAATCCACTCAAAAGAGTCCTTAAATCTCAACTTAGGTTGAGTTTACTTACCTTATGAGAAATTGGCTTCTTTAACACTTCTCCTTTCCTTTGGAAGCTTGCTTTTCCTCTACAACTTAGCCAACAATCACAACATGAGACTCTAGTCAAAACATAAGAAAACTCCCAACTAAAGTACAAATCCTTACCTTAGGAAGCTTTAGGTTAAAAACCCCACAAAAAGTTACTCAAAAAGGCTCTTGGAAATCCTTGAAAGATTGAAGGAAATTTGAGAGAGTTTAGGAGAATGAAGGAGGCGGTGGAATTGGAAGAATGAAGAACAATCAAAGGCTAAACCCTTTTTAATACCTCTTAAAACTCATTCTTCCCAATTTGTCCCTTGCTCTTTTATGGAAATTCCATCCATATCCTTTGATTCCTTACTAACATATTCTCCTTGAAATTTCCTTACAATTTACTCCCCACTTTTCCTGCTAATTAGGGGTAGAATGGTCAAATTGCCCTTAGGGAAGAAAATATCTAAAACTTAACAAACATTTTAAACGGCCTGTCAAGCGGCCGGCTAACGTCCAAACGCCCAGCCCTTCCCCGCGCTTCAACACCTCTTCGCCGGCGGGCGAAGATTCTTCGCCCCGTGGCCAAGCACCTGCATCAACTTCTTCTCGTTTTTCAACCTAATTTCAAGGCAATTATTCAACACAACACTCGTACTAATGTTAATCAAACAATAATACCAACGATACCAACTCAACTAAGAGCAACCGAAAGAACAAGAACTATGTACCCCTGCGGGCGTTACAATTCTCCCCCTTAAAAGAATTTTGTCCCCAAAATTCAAACAAATAACTCGGGAAGCGATTCTCGCATGTCCCGCTCTACCTCCCAAGTGGCCTCTTCCACTTGTGATTCCTCCATAGGATTCTTCCACTAACGGAACACTCTTGTTCCGAGCTCTTTTAACCCTTCGATCTAAGATCCGAACCGGACGTTCTTCATATACTTAGGTTCTCCTTCCGTCACTTCAATGTCCTCTACACTCAAAATATGGAGGGGATCACTTACGTATTTCCGTAGCATCGAGACATGAAAGACATCATGCACCCTATCCATACTAGGCGGTAATGCCAACTGTAGGCCACCTTTCCTACTGTTGCAAGACTTCAAATGGACCTACGTATCGCGGTGCCAACTTCCCTTTGCCTTGGGCGCATTACCGCTTGAAGGGGGAAACTTTCAAAAACACTTTATCACCCACTTGAAATTCGACTTCTTTCTTCTTCTTCAAGTCGGCATAGCTCTTTTGTCGATCTTGGGCTTGCTTCATCCCCGCTTCGATCACCTCACATCTTCTATCAATTTTTTGAGTCACCTTCGCCCAAGAGCCGCACTTAACTCATCCTTTTCACCTACCTCATCCCAATGTAGCGAGACCTACATCGTTCGCCATACAAAGCCTCGTAAGGCGCCATCTTAATCGTAGATCGATAACGTTGTTGTAGGCAACCTCACCAAGGGTAACACTTCGTGCCAAGATGCTCTATAATCCATACAAGAGCTCAACATATCCTCAAGCACCCGATTTGTCCTCTCGCTTGGCCATCCGTCTCCGAGGATGAT
This sequence comes from Pistacia integerrima, assembly GCA_026225825.1. Taxonomy (NCBI): domain Eukaryota; kingdom Viridiplantae; phylum Streptophyta; class Magnoliopsida; order Sapindales; family Anacardiaceae; genus Pistacia; species Pistacia integerrima. Next base: position 17,104,527 of record CM047737.1, on the reverse strand, counting down.
AGGCAAGCTGAATGCCAATTTAGTACCCAAGTTCTCTCAGAAACTCATCCGTAAGGCCGAGACAACCGAATCTCTATCGACACTTATTGTTTTAGGCACACCATGTAACCTCGACGATTTTCCTTAATGTATCTCAGCAATGATCCGTATAGTGCTTTCCTTTATCGGAAGAAAATGGGCTGATTTGGTTAACCTATCCACAATCACCCATAAAGCATTATACCCTCTCTCGACTCTAGGGGAGACCGGTGATGAAATCCATTGAAATACTCTCCCATTTCCACTCGAACACTCAATGGTTGAAGCAACCCCGACGGCCGTTGATGTTCTCGCTTTCACTTGCCGACAAGTTAGACATTTAGCTACTAACTCCCGCAATGTCTTTCTTCATACCGTCCCACCAATAGCTTTTTACGCCCCGATACATCTTAGTTCGCCCTGGAGGGATGAGCAAGCTATGGTGTGCAGCGCAGCCTCCAAAAGAATTTTCTCGCTTCAACTTCACCGCTCAAGGAATACACAACCGATTCCTCAAGTAAAGAGCACCATCTCTCACACAAAACTCTGCCTTACCTCCAAGTACTCGTTGAACTATTTTCCCTCGACACCACTACTCCGGCCATTTGTTTTTCTTTCACTTCCCCCAAGAAAGTAGTTTGAATTCTAACCTTGCGATCCCTCCCTAATCACTTCAATTTGCTCTCTACACAACTCTTCTATCAATTCTCTTTGCTTAGTGAGTCGGGACAAATAGGCTTTTCTACTCAGTGGCACGGCAATACGTTGGCTTTCCCGCTGATATTTGATCTCGCACTCATAATCTTTAACCGCTCTAACCATCTCCCTCTCGCCCTCATATTCAACTCCTTCGAGTAAAGAAATACTTCAAACTCTTATGATCGCATAGATGTTGCTCTTTTGCACCATAGAGGTAGTGCCTCCAAATCTTCAAGGCAAAGACCACGCCGCCAACTCTAAATCATGCATAGGTATCTCATTTCATAATCTTTCAATTGCCGAGAGGCATAAGCTATCACCCTACCTAATTGCATTAACACCGAACCAAGTCCTTGCAAAGAGGCATCTCGTATAAATGTCATAATCTACACCCCTCCCCGCAAAGCCAACACTAACACTGGGGCCGTGGTTAACCTCTTTTTGCAATTCTTGGAAACATTTCTCACAAGCTTCTCACCATACAAAAGGAGTCTTCTGCTTTGGTAAGAGTTGTCAATGGTTTGGCTAACTGAAGCTAACCCTTCCACGAATCGCCTCGTAGTAACCCGCCAAGCCTAAGAAACTCCCGACCTCTTTACCTGCCCCTGGCCTCGCCACTCGAGGATCGCTTGCACTTTACTCTGCCCACAGGAGATCCCTTCCTTCGATACAAGATGGCCCAAGAATATTCCCGATCGAGCCAAAACTCACATTTTGAAAACTTAGCATACAACCGCTCTCTTTCAACCGTTGCAAAGATTTGTTCTCAAATGTCCCTCATGCTCTTCTCTTGACTTAGAATAAACCAGGATATCGTCTATGAAAACCACTATGAACTCGATCTAAACAATCATGGAATACCTACCATCAAGTCCATAAAACTCTCGGGCATTTGTCAAACCAAACGGCATCACTACGAACTCATAATGCCCATACCTTCCGAACGAAAGCGCCTTAGCTACATCTTGCCCAAACCCACTCTAACCTCGATGGTACCCTGAACTCGAGTCAATCTTAGAAAATACCGCTGCCCCCTTCAATCGATCAAACAAATCATCTATTTGGGGTATGGTACTTATTCTTCACAAATACCTTATTCAACTCTATAATCAATACACATCCGAAGCGATCCGCCCTTCTTTTTTGACAAACAAAATCGGGGCTCCCTGAGAGAATGACTCTGCGGGATAAAACCCTTGTCCAATCAGCTCTTGGAGTTGCTTCTTCAACTCTGAAGCTCGGGCCGGGCCATTCGAGGCAAGGGGCTTTAGATATTGGCGTTGTCCCTCCCCGTGCTAGTTCGATTACTAAATTCGACCTCTATTTCCGGTGGCAAACTCCGGTAAATCTTCCGAAACACATCCACAAACTCTCGAACTATAGGCATCTTCTCAATCTCCCTGGTCCGAGGACATCACCACTGCAATACATGCGTAATATATCCGTAACACCCATTTCTTAACATCTTTCTAGCCTTCACACTACTAATTAACATACTCAACCGATGGCCCTCTCCAAAACTAAATTTATCCGTATCGAGAATTAAATCTCGCTTTCTTTCGACAATCGATCTCTACTCCATACCTCCCCAGGAAATCCATGCCCAAAATCACATCAAAGTCGGGCATATCAAAGACTATTAAATCGATTGCTAACTCTCGACCATGGATCACTATAGATTCTCCTAACAACATTTCTTGAGTCCACACACTCACCCCATCGTGTAACTCAATCTTAATAGGTTGACTCACTGCTAGGTTTCAAACCTAATCTCCCGATCATCCCATGCGATATAAAAAGAATGGGTAGCCCCGAATCAATTAAAGCATATAAAGAAACAAAGATGGAATAGCAATCGACCATACTGATGGATCGCCTCGCTTCACCTCCCCAGCCACCATAAAAACTCCGGCATTAGCACCCTCTCGGACCTCCCCCGAGCCGCGGGTGGAAACGGAGCTTTACAATCCTTCTTCGATGCCCCGGCCGACGCACTGTAACACACATTTCTATCCCTTAAACATTCCCCGAATGGTTCCTTCCGCATTTGGCACAAAGGGGCAACCCTTCGGGCCTGGGGCCGCTTTGTCTCCGCCAATCCCTCTTGTTATTCTTGGGTTGGAACTTCTTCTTAACCCTTACTTCTCTATTCCTTGATGCATCCAGCCTCTCCCTCCCGCAACGCAGGGATGGTTCATGAGTACCTAACGATGACTCGTCCGCGATGTGCTTATTCACATAAATCTCCGCCCTTAACGCACGCCCTTGTTAAAGCCTCACCCGTAGGTATGGAGGAGGCTCAACTCCCCGTCATCACATCTCGAGCAATATCGGATTTCAACCCCCGTACAAACTTGTCCCTCCTCAACACTTTGGAGTGTACACTATCCCGGGTGCAAATCGGGCGAGGGAATTGAATTTACCGAATACTCCTTCACCGTACTAGTCCCTGTTTCAAATTAATGAACTCTTGGACTTTTTTCATGTACTCGGTCTTCCGTTCGATATTCCTGGCTTCAAATCTTTTGAATTCTCGCCAAGTCATTAAAGCCGAGTCGTGAGTCTCTTCCATTAGTTCCCACCAAATTCGGGCATCTCCCGAAATAGAAACTAGCATATCTAATTTCTCTCTGCTTCATGGGAAACAAGGCCACTATCCGCCTACGACTTAAACCACTCTTCGCTTGCGGCGGATCCCTTGTGCCCTTAAACTCGATGGCGGGTGTTGACTTGCAAGCCCCTGAACCCGATCAACTCGATGCGGTACTACCGAGGTACCGGCCCTCACGTTCTTGTCTTGCGGGCCGCCCTCGGTCAGTGGGTCTCGCTTCTTTTTTCGGGTGCAACTCGACTCTCGCTAACACCTCTTGAACAATATTCCGAATCAATGTCACATCAAGAGTAGGGGGGTTTGGTTCTGGGGGGTTAGAGGATTCTCCCTCATTCATCACCCTCTTACCCTTATTACGGTTACTACGCCTCATCTACAAAACGATCATATCGGATCAATTTAAAAGAACACTCTACATAAGGAAATAATTTAACTTACACAGTCGGCTATTGGACATCGTAGCGATGAGAATGGTACACTGTCAAATCCCAAAATCTTTGTTCTGATACCATAAATGTAACGACTCGATTCTTATAAAAATATGCACAGTGAAAATACACGTAGCTTTAATATAAAAAGTTGGGCCCAAAATTTTTCTTTCATTGAACACATGCATTCTTTATACAAATTTATACAATGCTTGTGACATATGCAAAACTATCAAAAAGGAGGGACAGTGTAGCCATTTCTCTACTTGTGCCGATGTCCATCCAACTGTGTCCATCATCTAGAACCTGCAAAAACATAGGGAACAATCGGATGAGCACAAACAAGGCTCAGAAGTAAACCCCTAAACTCGATTATTCCCGTAGCCTTTTCTTTACTCACGTCTAATTACTCTTTCTCGTAGCTTCTCTATACTAACTTCCTTTCCTAGTAAGTCACGGCCCCCATCCCCGACCGAGGCACGGTTGGGACTTGCTCCCACTCCCAGTGACTTCTACTCATTCTAGCCGATCGGACTTGGTTATGCATGGATTCGGAACCTTTGGCCATGTGAGTGCATAGAATCTCTCGGGTAAACTGGGTATAGCCCTCATCCGCATGTACACTACGGGCTACACCACTACTCTTTCTGATATTCGCCGCTTTACGGATGCGGCGTACATGCGGGAATACTTCTACCCGTACTCACAGGGTTCCCCATCGCCACAACCTACACTATTCTCTTATTAAGCACTTCTTCTTATTAAGCACTACTCTAGCTTTACTCTATAGTGCTCATTCTCTTTTTCTTTCTACTCTTAGAGTAGTCTAAACTCATAAGTCTCTACTCTCTTTTCTAATGCATAAGTAAAGCATAATTAATGCACATCAATGACTCATACTCATTAATGCATTTATGAAAGGGAACTATAACATATAGCAACAATTAGGGGCTTTCTACTCTTACTTATTGTTCTCTTGAGCATTTCATCATACAACTCATGTGCATGAATAACTCTACTCTAATTCTCTTTTCTTTTTCTTTTAATCAACCAAATGGGAGAAAACTCCCTCATAAACCCTAAATTCCCTATCAAAAAAGAAACACTTCCATAAGCTTGCTCAAAACTTCCTCCAACTTCTATCAAACTCAACCCAACAACAAGCAAATAACACACTTCTCATAACTCATAACTCAAACATAATTACTTCTCTCATTCAACAATTTAAAGAAAGCACATATGTATTTCAATCCACTCAAAAGAGTCCTTAAATCTCAACTTAGGTTGAGTTTACTTACCTTATGAGAAATTGGCTTCTTTAACACTTCTCCTTTCCTTTGGAAGCTTGCTTTTCCTCTACAACTTAGCCAACAATCACAACATGAGACTCTAGTCAAAACATAAGAAAACTCCCAACTAAAGTACAAATCCTTACCTTAGGAAGCTTTAGGTTAAAAACCCCACAAAAAGTTACTCAAAAAGGCTCTTGGAAATCCTTGAAAGATTGAAGGAAATTTGAGAGAGTTTAGGAGAATGAAGGAGGCGGTGGAATTGGAAGAATGAAGAACAATCAAAGGCTAAACCCTTTTTAATACCTCTTAAAACTCATTCTTCCCAACTATTTTCTATTCTGCCTATATTGAAACTTTTTCTTCCACTTCGATCTCGCATACTTCTATTAACTCTTTTCGCCTCGTAAGCCCGAAAACATGGGCTTTTTCTACTCAAGGCATCGGCCACTTACATTGGCCTTCCCGGCTTGATATTTGATCTCACAATCATAATCCTTGACCACCTCTAACCACCTTCTCGCCTCATATTCAACTCCTTTTGAGTGAAGAAGTACTTTAGACTCTTATGATCGGTGTAGATATTACTCTTCACACCATAAAGGTAAGGTGCCTCCAAATCTTTAAGGCAAAGACCACTGGCTGCCAACTCTAAGTCATGCGTAGGGTATCTGGTCTCGTACTCTTTTCAATTGAGAGAAGCATAAGCTATAACCCTACCTCCTAACCGCATCAACACACACCAAGTCCCCGCAAAGAGGCGTCGTATAAATGTCATAATCTACACCCTCCCGTGGGTAAACACTAGCACAGAGCGATGTTAGCCTCTTCTTCAACTCTTGAAAGCTTTCTTCACATGCCGCCACTGCATAAAAGGAGTCTTCGTTTGGTAAGAGTCCACAACTGTTTCGCCTAATTCGAACCTGGCAATAATCGCTACAAATCGCCGGTAGTAACTCGCCAAGCCTAAGAAACTCCCGATTTCTTTCACTGTTTCTCGGCTTCGCCACCTCAGGGATTGCCCTGCACTTTACTCGGATCTACCAAATCCCTTCCTTCGACACGGTATGACCCAAGAATATCACTTGGTTAAGCCAAAACTCACACTTGGAAAATTTAGCACACAACTTCTTTTCTCTCAACCGTTGCAATACTAATCTCAAGTGTTTCTCATGTTCTTCTCTTTGACTTTGAGTAAATCGAATGTCGTCGATGAAGACAACAATGAACTGATCCAAGTACTCATGAAATACCCCTCGCTTCATCAAGTCCATAAAAACTGCCTGGGGCATTAGTCAAGCCAAAAGGCATCACTACAAATTCATAATGCCCATATCTTGTACGAAAGGCGCCTTAGCCACATCTTGCTCAACCACTCTTACTTGATGATACCTGCGACCTCAAATCAATTTTGGAGAACACTGCCGCTCCTTTCAACTGATCAAAAAGGTCATCTATCCGGGGTAGCGGGTACTTATTCTTCACTGTAACTTTATTCAGCTTCCTATAATCAATACACATCCTTAGTGATCCATCCTTCTTTTTCACAAACAGATTGGAGCTCCCCAAGGGAATGACTTGGCCTGGATAAAGCCTTTATCTAAAAGCTCTTGGAGTTGTTCTTTAGTTCTTGGAGCTCACTGGGGCCATTCGATAAGGGGCTTTAGATATTGGTGCTGTCCCCCGGTGCTAGTTCGATACTAAACTCTACCTCCCTCTCTCGGGAGGCAAACCCGTAACTCTTCCGGAAATACATCTAGGAAGTCTCGAACTACGGCACCCTCGAATCTCCCTAACCTGGGAACATCACCACTTTGCACTACATGGGCAATATAACCCGAACACCCCTTTCTCAACATCTTCCTGGCTTTCACATTACTAATTAGCATGCTCAACTGATGGCCTTCTCCAAAACTAAACTTATCTCCACTATCAAGGTTAAACCTCGCCTTCTTTTTCCGACAACAATCTCTACTCCATATCTCCCTAGGAAGTCCATGCCCAGAATCACATCAAAGTCGGGCATATCGAAAACTATTAAGTCAACGATTAACTCTCTACCCTGGATCACTAAGGACTCTCTTAACAAAATCTCTTGAGTCACAACACTAACCCCATCGGGTAGTTCTATCTTAATGGGTTGAGTCGCTTTAGTAGGTTTCAAACCTAATCTCTCAAGCATCCCATAAGATATGAACGAATGAGTAGCACCTGAATCAATTAAAGCATATAAAGGGATCGCATGAAATAATAACTCGACTCAAGAATAACAATGGATCGGTCCTCTGCTTCACCTCGTGCCACAAGAAACACTCCGGCATTCGCAGCACCTCCCCAGAACCCCGAGTAGTTGGTGGAAGAGGAGCTTTACAATCTCTCATCATGTGCCCCGCCGCCGGCACCTATAACACACTCGATCCCCTCGACACTCTCCGGGTGATTCTTCCCGCATTTAGGGCAAGGAGGAAACCCTTCCGTCCGGGATCGCTTATTCTTCCACTCTTTTCTATTCTGCATATACTGGAACTTTTTCTTCTGATTCTTCATGTCTTTACCCTTTACATCCTCATGTTTCTCTCTATGAGGAGCGGAGGGTAGCTCCTCCCGGTCCTCCCCTGCCGAGGATCCTACGGGAAGATTTTATTCTCAAAATCTCCGCCTTCATCGCCCGCCTCAAAGCCTCACTATAATTCCGAGGAGGGTTGGAGCTTGTCATTATATCCCGGGCTATATCCGGCTTCAATCCATGCACAAACTTATCCCTTCTCGCGGAGTGCTAACTATTCCCGGTGCAAACCTTGCAAAAGAGCGTTGAACTTCACCGAGTATTCTTTCACAACGCTAGTCCCTTGCCGTAGATGATAAATTCTTGGACCTTCTCATGAACTTGGTCCTCTGTTCTATACTCAAAGGGCCTCAAACTCTTGCCTAAACTCTTCCCACGTCATTCTGTCGTCATGAGTTTCTTCCATTAATTCCCACCAAATTCGGGCATCACCCCGAAACAAGAAACTCGCATACCGGATCTTCTCTCGGTCCGACATGGGAAATAAACTTGTGGCTCGTTCTACTGACCCAAGCCACTCTTCTGCTATCACTTTGGATCGTAGTACCCTTTAAACTCTGAGGGTTGATGCTGGCTAGAGAGGCCGTAAATCGGTTCAACTACATTACTGCGTAGGGGAGGTACCGTTTGTCCTCTTTCGACATGTGTGGCGGTACTCAGGCAGGGGGTACAACTCTCCCCCGAGTTTACGCCATAACTTGCTGAATAATTCCCCTCCCCCGGATTCTAGCTTCATCCAAGGGAGGGGGCGTAGACTCTGGTGGGTTAGAAGGTTCTCCTTCATTCACCACACCTTTACCGCGATTCCGATAACTACGCCTCATCTACAAAATGATCACACTAATAAACTCAAGGAACAATTGCTATAAGGAAAGAATTACTCACACAGTCGGTTAGAGGACGTCGTGGGCGATGAGAATAGTACTTTGTTCAATCCCAAAATCTTTGCTCGATACCAAAAATGTAACATCTACCCCGCGTACAATGCATGCATAATAACAATAGAAAAGTTGGGCCCAAAGTTTTTTCTTTTCATTACAATTCATGTGTCTTTTATACATAAAGAGTCTTGTTTACAAAAAATGTATTTTAAAAAGACAAAACAGGGGTAACAGTAGCTATCTCTCGGCTTGCCGACGCCCTCCGATTGCATCACCTAGAACTCCGCATCCACAAAGGAAAATAACGGGGTGAGCACAAAATAATGCCTCAAGTAAAACTCTCTCGTCTGTCCCCCGTATAAATAACTCTTAATTCTTTCCTTATGCTATTTCGATTCTCCTTGCTCCTAGTAATCTCATGGCCTCATCTTACCGGGAGGTACGGCCGGATGGCGTTCACACAAGACCATCTCACTTCTCTATGGCTATCGGGTGGAATTCACACAGTACCAACCCGTTCTTAGTGACTACCGAGTGAGGATCACAAAGCACCAACTCGGTTCTTTCTAACTATCGGGTGGAGATCACCTAGCACTTACCCGTTTCTAGTCACTATCGGGTGATGGTCACAAAGCATCAACCCGCTTCTACTAGCCGTTGGATGATGATCACAAAGCATCAACCTACATATCTCTTAACTAACCGGGTAGTGGTCACAAAGCATCTACCCATTTCTACTACTCATCGGGTGACGATCACAAAGCGTCGACCCATCTCTCTAAGGGCTATTCGGATGATGGTCACAAAGCATCAATCCGATTCCCATAACGGTCGGGTGATGATCACAAAGCATCATCCCAACTATACTACTCTTCTAATTCACTCTATTGTAGCATTTTTCAACGCTCTCTACCCTTAGAGTAATTTTACCCACTAAGCTCTCTACTCATAGGGTAATTGCATAAACCATTTCCTTACACTTTCTTAGGTCACTTTTCAATGCACAATTAGTGCCTACGAATGGTTCATCACTACTAATGCACTTATGAAATGCCAACATGCAATGTTGCAAGAATTAAGGTTCATTTCTCATACTCAAACCTCTATTAGGCATTTCATCAAACAACTCATGTACACTATGAAACTCTATCATAGCCATGATTCTAAAACTTTTCTTAACCATCCAAAATGGGGAAAAACCCCTTCACAAAGCCACAAAACCTGCCATAGAAAACACTTCCAAAAAGGGGATCCATAATACCCTTTAAATTCCATCTCAACTACCTTGCCAAACCAACAACCCATTTCTCAAATTTGCAAGGTATAAACAATCACAAAGCATAGAAATCTCTATTTAATCCTTCATACATGCTCTATTACATGCACATCACATACATACATCAAGTCTATCAAAACCCTAATCAAGAAATTGCACAAATCTCAACTTGGGTTGGGTTTTACTTACTTGCTATGTAGAGACTTCACAAATCCTTCCTTTCACTTGCTTAGCTTGACTTTTCCTCTTATCTTAACCAAAAGAAGGAAAACCCTCAAATTTCAATATGGGTTGAAACTCCCAAATCACACAACTTAAGTAGAAATCCTTACCTTAGGAAGCCTTAGGTTACTTTTCCACCCCCAAATCACTTCAAAACCCCTTGGAATACCTTGATCAAAAGAGAAGAGAAGTTGAGAGGAGTAAGGATGGGAAGTTGCGTTTGAGAAGAAGAGAATGAGGGGTTTCTTTGATTCTAATTCCTTTTAATGAAATATAAACACACTCATTCCCATTTTGCCCTTATTCTTCTTTGGGAATTCCATCCATATCCTTTGATTCTTTACAAACTCACCCCCATAACAACATATTCTCCATGAAAATTCCTTACACTTAACTCCCCACTTTCCCTGCTAATTAGGGGTAGAAAGGTCAAATTGTCCTTAAGGAAGAAAATATCTAAAACTCAATCAACATTTTATTCGGGCTGTCGCCGCGGCGAAACTGTCCAGCAGCTTCCCCCGTGGCTTCAACCTCTCTTCGCCGCGACGAAGATTCTTCTTCGCCCCGGCGAAGCACGGCAGATGAATTTCTTCTGTTTTCAACCAATTTCAGGGCAACCATTCAACACAACACTAAATCAAACAATAACACCAAAATCAACTCAAAATAAGAGCGAAAGAGGAAACAGTAACAACGTACCTCAAGCGGGGCGTTACAATAATGGAATATTGGGGACAATGTCATGTTTAGTTTAGGGGTAGGGAATAGAATTTAAAACCGAGTTTAAGGGTATATTGGCTGGAAACCAGTAACCGCCTTAAAAACTGCCTAGCAGCACTTGGCGACCTTAGGTTTAACAACGCCACGTACACCTTAAACTGATTGAAAAAAAAAAAAAAATTTGTTGGTTGTTTCGTTTTTGCCGATGATGATTTGTATAAATCAATGATGAGAATAAGGCTGTTGAATTTTTATTGTTGAGAAATGTTAAGCATTGCTTCAAGTTTATGTTTATTGACTGGATTTTGATTGAGGTTTGTTGAGTGGTTCAACCACCATTTTCATTTTGTCGGCATTCTTAGATTCATTTTATGTGGTTAGGTAAAGTCTTGATAATGTTGGTGGACTCTAGAACCTAGTTGAGAAGTGCTTGAGGTGAAATTCTGGAATTAGACATGGTTGAGGAGATGATTTGGGCATTTTTCGGAACGTTTGAGCCTTTCTAGCCAACCCATGAATGAAATTTTCCCTAGTCACCCTTTTGAGCCGTATGAATTTTATTGCTTTATTTTTCTTGGAAAACAACAAATTTGTCAAATCCTTTTACCCTAAACACTTTATCGTACCCTTAGGAGAATTCGATCCTAGTGCAAAACAAAGAACGGGAAGAGTGTACGAATGAGCAAAAGAATAGTTTGGGGGTTGAGAGAAGAAAAATGATGAAGAGACCAAAAGAATAGTTTGGGGGTTGAGAGAAAAGAATAAAAACAAAAGAGGTAATCACCTCATTTCAATTCAAAAAAAAAAAAAAAAAAAAAATCGCCTAGTTTAAGGGTATCACTGAAACCGACAACCCACCTTAAAAACTGCCTAGCAGTGGCGACCTCGGGTATAACAACGCCACGTACGCCTTAAATGAATCTCCTCCCCCCTCCTCCCTTCCCTATTTATGGTATCCCTAAAATAAGAAAGGTACGTGTTTGAGGGCTGTGAATTAGTGGACATGTCGATTGGTGGTTGAGACGGTATGGGTTTCGTTGTGATTTTAGTTTTGCTTTAGGACAACCGAGTTCTCTTACTTTGTTTTCCTATCCTTTTTATTGGAACCCACTACCCGAACCTAACGTTATAAGCTTTTAAAAGACCTTTTAATTCTTATCTGTGTCTAGTCCTCATTAGTGGAGAGTAGTTCGATATTTAGGCCTATGGAGTCTGCCACCATTTGATAAACTTTACAATTTTTGCATAAAATAATCCGGGAAGTTGGAATGTGGATTGAAGTGGGGATCACCTACTTGGTGGACCAATTGAGGAAGACAGTCGATGTAGCTTATAACTTCTTGGAGTGTTGAATATTTCCTGATAATAATTTTTCAACAACTTTTGAGACATGTGCAAATTCTAGGTAATTCTTTGTAGAGTTGAGCCTTGTTAGTTTTTGTTTTTCAGTATTGTTGTGTGTGTTTTGTGTGGTTGTTTTTGTTTGTTGTCTGTGTTTTCGTCAGTTTTGTATTGTATGCTCGGGGACGAGCATATCTCTAGTTTGGGGGTAGTTGATAATTTGTGAATTATACACTTTTCATTAGACATTTTTGTCGGATTTCAGGTACTTTCTAGTGCATTTTGACCTAAATTATTGCTTAATTCTTTACTTTTCGTGTTTCAGGTTAAAATGGACATTTTGAGCAAATAAGGACAAAATTGGATATTTTTTACTCAAAAATTAGTGGATCTCAGAAGGTAGGAGAGTTCCGGAGCAGGATAAAGCACGATGAAGCTTGTTCCCAAGGGAGAGCACCGAGAATTGAATAATCAAACGAAGAAGCAAGCAGAGTGACAGTTTTGTAATTTCAGAACTTTTCAAGAAGCTTCGCCTCGGCGAAGGAATTGTCTTCGCCGCGGCGAAGTAAGCTAGGGACGAGCGTGTTTGCTTCACTCTTCGTCTTCTTCGCCGCGGCGACAGTCATTAATTTTAGTTTTGTTAAACGCACAGTTTCGTTCTGTGAGTGTTTTGGCTGGGTTATTTTGACGAAGTATAAAAGAAAAACTTATCCTTTTGCCCAGGGGTCTTCGTTTTTCTTTTAGGGTTAGCTACTTTTACATTTTTCTTAGTAAAAACTTTGAGAGAATTGGTTTGTTAAAGGGAGAAGATTTGATTTTGACTAAAGGATTCATCTTTTGGGGAGATTTCTTATCTTTTATCTCAGTTTCTTTATGCTGAACTTGATTATTTCTATTTTTCGTTTTTGTATTATTGATTTAGCTATGAACTAATCTATTTTGGGTTAGGGTTTTGATGGTAGTTTGGATTTTAAATTGGGTTAAGTGTTTGATTGTGTTATTTTCATATAAATATGCTTTGGTTGTGTGTTACTCTGATTTTTAATGCTGTATGTGATGAACATGGTGAGAGTGAGAAATGAATCATGTTAGGCTCCTTGGGTAATCACCATTATAGTATTGGATGCTAGAGATAGATTCAAGAATTAATGAAATCATTATAGGATTCTTTTGCTTAATGAGTTCGGAATTATTAATCTTCAATTTGTTGGGTGCGAAAGGTTAATAAGGATGAATAGGAAAATATAGCCCGAGAGGGTATGTTTAACATATTAGTGAGTTCGATTTACAACCATTGTGTATGAATGTGAATGTAGTGTAATTTTTAGGTTTAACCCATAAAAATCCAAATGAAGTCAAAACCTTACCCGTTTTACTTGAATTGATTATCCGTGTTTTCATATTGCTTTCTTAATTAAGTTTTAATCTTAGTTTAAAATTCATTGTTGTTTTTAATTAGAATTTGCTCCCACCAATCCAAAGAATTCGATTGCTTCAACTTGATAACATTAGGAAACTCAGTGCTTTGCTAACAATTCTCATGGGAACGATACTCTACTCATCATATTATTACTTGAGCGACTAGTATACTTGCTACATTTTGCATGTTGTAGTAAACACGCATCAGTACCTTGTCAATATATGCACTCTGACTTAGGCCAAGCAACCTACGTGATCTATCACGATAGATCTTTATACCAAGGATGTAGGATGCTTCCCCTAAGTCCTTCATGGAGAAGTGATGAGAATGCAAAATGTCATATTTATCCCCCTTAATGTCTAGTATTTTATACATACTTATTTTTTGCCTAAATATACTCATTATTATTCTATTTTGATTTAGGATGCAAATGGAGGCTTTAAAGGCAAAACGGAACTAATTAGGTGAATTCGAACAGTTTCGATATTGCTTCGTAATCTGGGCATAACTCTCTCATCCGAGCTCCGATTGAGATGATTAAAAATGCTATGGAACCCTAAGAAAGAGATCTACAACTTTAATATTTTGAGTTTGGAGAGATATGTTAGAGTAGATGCCCTAGAGCCAATCAATTATTGTAGAATTGACTCTTTGTAATAATGTTCATTAATCAATAAAAGGCATTTTATTCTATATCGCGTAAATCATTATTATTGCAATATGTATTGATATATGTCCTTAGAATGGTAGAGCCGTGACGAGGGTATCAAGTGTTTCAAATCTTGATAGTGAGAACCCTATAAGCACATATGGTGGCCATTCTAGAAACGTCCGTAGCCCCAGTATTATTCTGAACTAAGGGCACAGATAATACGGTAAGGCTATCATAATGTCAAAAGGCAGTGAGTGATCTCACTTGTCAAGGTTGTTTGGTGACAACCTGGTGCAACACATGGTTGTTTGTTGTAGGCGATTACACCATAGCAAGTTCACTAGACCGACCTACCAGAGGATTCCATATGGATGGTAACCCCAGTGTCTATGGAACAAATCCTCTAACGAATGGTGGTGCATGTGATCCTTAGACTTGAGATCACCGGAGCGCCTTGTGCACCGATTGGTGTAGTTTGACACTAGCCTAACGCAGTTCTTTTCAAAGCTGTCAATACGGTGGTGATTGGCTGCATCAAGGAGTGTATCAAGACTATGGTGGATTGACAGAGGATTCATCACTCCCGGGTATGGGAGAAAGTTATCTCACGGCGCAATTCAGTATATGGTAATGACACTAAAACTGTGGCCATAGTGGGATTGAGTTGTTGTTCTATCCAGTTTATAATACGGGTCATTGGTCCAGAAACTGAATAAATAATATCGAGAGTAACCGAAGGTTGACACTATTTCTATGCCTTCGTCTCGTCGAGATAACGAATGATGAAAGGATCGAATTGCACGGTAACCATATCATTGACAGGTAGCTACTTTGCTGAATCCAAATCTATCGGGTGGCCATGATGCCTTGCTAGGGGCCAATCTTGGTATGTGTATTAGTGAGACGATTAATTGGTGTAAATCGCGATACTATACACTACCGATATGATGAGGAGCCTATGGGTCACACACATAGAAGACAATTTAAGATCCAAGAAGAAAGAAGGGTGTTTTCGTCTTTTGAGGCGAAAGGGTATTTTGGTAATTTCACATTGCAATTAAATTTGCTGAGGTCGTAGCCTTTATTTAATTTGTTAGAAAAATTAAATAAGTGAAATTACGTTTAAATGTGTGTTCGCACATATTTAAATATATTATCATTATTGTTAAATGTTAATATATATTTAAATATATATTAATCGATTTTAATTGAGATAATGATGGAAAATAAAATAAATCAAATTGGGAGTGTTTGGCAACATGGGGCGTTTGGGTTGGAGCCCAAGCCTATTCCATATGGGATTAGGGCAACTTAATTAACTATAAAAAGAAAAATGTGTTAATTAAATTATATAGGATTTTCTTTGAAAAAAAACAGCAGCCCCTCTTTGATAATACACTCCCACGGCAGTAACATTTGTGTGCCTAAAATCAAATCAATTGATTTTGTTTTCTTCTTAATCTTGAAGCCAAAGAGGATCTAGCAAATCCCTCTTTGTTCTTTTGAGATTGTCTTCGTGTGGACTACACAGGTTCAATCCTACACTTGGATCGGTAGCAAAACATTCGTCGACAAATTTGGAGGAGCCTCCAACGTGTGTTTGTTTCTTTAAACTCATGTTGAATATTTATGCAGATTTTATTTAATATAAATTGTAAAATTATACCCTTGATCTTGGCTCATGTAAACGATCCCTGAGTTATATTATTTTTGTTTCTGCTGCGTATACGGGACCGTTTACTAACAGTGGTATCAGAGCCTATGATTTGGAAAATGAAAGAAACGTTTGACCAATATTGGGGAGAATATAATCTATTGATGATTGTGTTGCTGTTTTGGACCCCAGACTGAAGATGAGGGTGATTCAATGGTCGTTCCCTAAGATGTATCCTGAGCCTCGTGACATATTAGCCATCCCTATCACTACGGTTGCTTCTGATTCTGCTTTCAGTGCCGGTAGTAGGGTTATTGACACGTACCAATCGTCGTTGTCTCTCGACACGGTGGAATGCTCTTATGTAGATGTGATTGGTGCCAGACTTTGAATGGGGTGAAGAAAGGATGCAAAGTAGGTTATATACTTATATTGAATTTTGTTTTTATTAAATTTAATTATTACTTTATATTTATACTAACTAAACTTCAATTACTCCTCCTTTGTCATTTTCAGGAAGAGCAGCAACCGTTGGAGAATAGCCTTCCTATCTCGTAAGTTCCTGGGATTCAGTGCATGGTTTGGCTGTGGTAGGAGACGACATGCATAGGTAAAAGTTTGATTCATTTTGCTTTTGTTTCATGATTATGCATATTTTTCTCTTGTCGTAGTTACCTTAAAAGATACTTACTAAATTGAAAATTTTATACAACCAGGGGGAAATGGTGGTTTTGATCGAAGACAGCCTTGCTACAAACTACTGGTGGATAGTTTTTTTTATTGTTGGACTGCATTTTCATGTATTGGACTATTATTTGTATATATTCGAAACTATTTTTTGATTTTGTAAAGTAATAGGCATTTTGTAAAGTCAGAAACTGTCATGGTTAATATGGTTGAAAATATGGAATAGCCATTTTTTTATGCAAATTTCTGTATTAAAATGGGATCAGGACCAAAAAAACAGGCCAGATATACTTAATAGCATAGCAATGTGTCTGAATTTTAACTCTATCTCTTTCTGTGTTGTCTCTGTGTCCTGAGTGGTGTTTGGTTTGCTTTTGTTCTCTCTCTGGAGTGAAACTCTTGAGGTTAAGGACTGAATTTTAAATGATGGGTTGGTTTCCTTGTGGTGGAAAATCAAATAAAAATGCAAAGAATAAGCTAAATAGAAAGCCTGACAATTAGATCCCGTCAACTTTAGGTACATTTATTTATGTTTATATCAACAACTCTCTTAAATAATTTTGATTACTTTTGAATTTTTGTTTTATGCTTTTTGAGGTTAGTTTTTGCGCATGGTTTGGATTGATAAGGAAATTAAGTTCATTTGCTTGACTGTTTTGATCTGCTTTGAATGTTGTGGTTATGATTTGAGGATAATGTTCTTTGTTGATGCTTGTTTATTACTTTATTTAAGCTCCGTGGGTCTGCTTCTAATCAAAAGTGTAATGAAAAGATAATTTTTTATCTCGGGCTTGGGGGAATTTTATTTCTTTATATATTAATTTAAGATTGGTTTCTATTGATACTTGTTAATGATTGATGTCTTTTGAGTTGGCATTTGGATTTCAATTGTTCAAAATTTCAATTCTTTGGACATACCTGTTTATGAAGTTTGAATTGTGCTTATTTATGTGACTTTTTTTTTTTTTTTTTTTTTGTAAAGGAGCATGGAATGCCTGATTCCATATGCGATTTAACCCTTTTAGGTGCTTTCAGTTTCATTTCTTTGGACACTTGCATATTGTGCAAGTTATAAAGCTAGTTTTACTTGGGTCAACTTAATGTTTGTTGCACACTGATTTTAATTATTTTGGTTCTTAGTGAAGTTTGAGTTAGGGAAAGATAGTTTGCCTTGGAAAAATATGTTAGGGATTCCACCCAGTCAGAAAGCATTCGTTTTTCATCAGTGTCCTATAATAAACGATGTTGATGGAAGCAGTAAACATTATTAATTATGAATATGAGGTTTTTTTTCTTTTTCTTTTTGTATTGTGTGATAAAAAAACATTTTATCTGCAATTGTCTTGGCTATTTCCTATTGTAATATTTTTGAATGAAAATCCACATGTGGCTTTTACTGTCATGATAGTAAATTCAACATTGGATGTAAAGAAGGAAGGCTCTAAACAGGGGGCAAATTGGCTCAGTCAAACCTAGGTTTGACTACGCCTTAACGAGCTTGAGCTCGATTAGGGCTCACGAGCTCGAGCTCGATCAAGCTCAAGTTCGAGTCGCTTTTCCCAAGCTCGTCAAGCTTAGGCTTGAGCTCGAACTCAAGCGTGACCCTGTAGCAAATAAGCCGAGCTCGATAAGTCGAAAACTCAACTTGACTCGGCTCGTTTACAACCCTATCAAGAATCCTTAAAATTGGGACATTTTTGTCACTTAACAAAGTCTCACTAGCTACAACGAATTTGAACTTGCTACAGTAAACCCAAATTCTTTATTAGCCAGAAAATTCTTACTATAGCTATTTATCTTTTGGAATTTGGTAGTGAAAACCATCGCTACAGCAAGGGGATTCGCTGTAGTGAAACCTTCGCTAGGCCTCCAATGGCCTCAACAACCGATGTGAGGCCTAAAAAGGCCATTAGCAACAACGAAAGCCATTGGAGGTTATTTGTGTCAACAACATTTGGATTTTGAGATGGTGGAGTTTTTTTGCTCTTTATAGATGGTGGATTTTATGCTATTTGGCGATGGTGGGGGGTTTTGGTAATTTTAAGTAAGTTGACTAAGGGCACAAAAGACATTTCGCATTGTAACCAGTTTTTATTAACGTAATTAAATGGAATAGGGGATACCTATGTAATAATTAAAGGAATTAGCGGGTGCTTGCTATGATTACTTGAAACCTAAAGGAACATTGTAAATGACTAGTGGTATTAAATGACAAATCATATATTGACCGCCCACTCAATCTACATCTTAGCACCATTTCACCCCATTAGTTTTAGAAACTAAAATCATTATTTTTTGACATCCAGATGTTGTCGTTAACAGTAAAATGTTATTGATACCAATTTACCTAAAAATTGACACTAAAATGAAAAAGACAAAAATCTAAACTTAATAAAACCCCAGTAACGCTCATTTGAACTCCTTATAATTCAAATTCAAACCATAACTCTTAAAAACAACAAAACAATTAAAAAAAATTACAAATAAATAGAGCTTCACCACTCGTAGTCACTAAATGTTTTTAAGGTAAAATCAGTAGTATTATTCAAATGTAGTGTTTTAATTGGTTAATATGACCCATAGTTTGATAATTTGTGCAAGAAATATAGAAAAAAAAAAAAAAAAACAATATTATGGGTTGACAATTAACAAACATGTGACCACCTTGGTGATGCATCAATTAATACCATAAAGTAGTGAAATGGACTCGGTGGATGAATAGGCACACACATATCCCCTTAAATTCTTTGTAAAAGCGAGGATCCTAGACTAACTTTAAAGAGTAATGGTCTACTACCAGTTTCCGTTGTGAGCAAGCATTACAAGCACCCTCATCAAGCAATGGATTCTTTTGGTTCTTTAATGGGTCCACATGTGAGTTTTTAGTAACACATCATTATAGATCCTGGGTGACCAAGGCACTCATGTCAAAGCATGAAAAATTTTAGATCAATGAACTTCTAGTTCACAACTGCATAAGTCTTAATTGTCTTTATAAAAGTGTCATATAACCTTGATAATAAAATAAGAATCTTCTCCAATATGTGCTTTTGGCTCGAAATATTATAAGTGATACATAGATATTCTATATTGTTCTCGCTCAATAGAGTATTTATTGAGTCGTATATCTTTGAACCGAAGTGATAAGTTGCATAAATTTAGTGTTTTCAGGTTTGTTTTCATAGCCATTTAGTTAATTTCTCAATTGTTTTATTTGTTTTGATGTTAGTTTTTGTTAAGTTTGAGATGTGAATGGCCAGCTATTGATTTGGAATTTTTTTTTTGATTTTCACGCTTTAATTGAGTAGATTGGAGCATTGGAATGAAATTGGGATTTAAAGTTTGAAGAAATTGAGATGAGCTGAGAATTTAGAAGGCCATGGCCCTGCCTTGTTGGTTCACCACGGCTGTAATGACTCTCTTTCTAGCTAGTATACTCGTAAAATAATAGTAAAACTTACTAAATATATATAAGAAAATATATACATATAAACAAGTATAAAATTATGGGCCCATGTTTAATTTTCTTTATACACAAAACTTACATAATATAATAAAGTCTCAAAATATTAACTTGATAGTTTTGCCCAACCCTTCCACTACGCGATGTTCCAAGTGACCGCATCTCACCTGTTACCTGCAAAAACATTGAAAACAACGGGGTGAGCACTAATTGCTCAGTAAGTAAACCCTCTATTCTCTTTCCGTTGCTTAAATTCTGAATTTATTTCCTTACTTCATACTTCCCCATTCTTCTTTATTCTTTCTCTACTCTTACTCTGTTTTTCTCTCTGTTCTTTCTCTATTCTAATTTCCCACTACTCAGATAATGGGCATGGTATTATGCATATATATAATGCAAATGCACAAATGTATAAAATATGCATTTTCTTTTCTATTTTTCTTATTTTGTTTTTTGTTTCTTTTCTCTGTATTTCATTCTTTACTTCCTTTTCTAGTCTTTCTTTCTTTCTATTCTTTCTTTTCTTTTCTAATCTTTCTTTTCTTTCTTTCTTTTCTTTCTTTTCTTTCTTTCTATTCTTTTCTTTTCTTTCTTTTCTTTCTTTCTATTCTTTTCTTTTCATTTCTTTCTTATTCTTTTGCCGATCGGACTTGGTTGAGGCTTGGATTTGGAACCTTAGCCGTGTCAGTGTATTCTTCTTTCTTGGGTACAGCCCTCATCCACATGCATTCTTACGGACTGTACCAATTCTTCTTTCTTATTCTTAGGCTGCTCACTAAAGACGGCGTGCATGTGGGGAAAATTCTTCTTGTCACTCACGGGTTCCCCATCACAACAACCTTTTCTTCTTTTTATCTTTTTACACTTCTTTAAATAAAATTCAGATTTGAACTTCTTTAATATTCACATTTCTTTCTATTTACTCTTTAACATTCTTTAGTGCTTTTTCATGCTCTTATGAGTATGTATGCATGTAGCTGATTTCATGCTTATAATTCTTTCTAAATTCACTTGTATAAATGCAATTATGCAATATGGAATGCAACATGTCATTCTCTACCATCTACAAACTCATCTCAATATAACACATAATCATACTCATACAAACACTTCTCTTTGACATTTCATCAAAAAACTTATGTGCACAAAGTAACTCTAATTTGGCTATACTTCTATCTCTTTTCTAAGCCACCAAAAATTGGGAATAAAACCCTCCATATTTAACGCCAAACGTGTCCAAAATATACACTCCAAAATTTCCACTCCAATTCTTCCAAACTTCATCCAGACATTCATCAAACATCAAGTACACCAACACAACTTCTCATGGATAAGTTATAATCATCATTCAACACCAAATCCATTAACAATTCTTCATATAAAACATATATATGCATAAAAGAAATTCTTTACAGAATATTACTTAAATCATACTTAGGGTAGGATTTACTTACCTTATATGTGAGCAATCCAACACTTTAAAAATCTTCTTTGATCCAACTCTCTTTCTCTTAAATCCTATGAACACAAATCATCAAAATTCAACACTTTAAAAATTAAAACTCACTTCTTAGTGCAAGGATCTTACCTAAGGATGCTTGGGATTGAAAATCCACTCAAAAGTACCCAAAATCTATGAATTTCCCTTGAAGAAGAATTGAAGAAATTGAGAGAATATGAAGGTGAAAGTGGCATGAAAATGGATGAAGAATTGCTAGGGTTTCATTCTTCAATTCTTGATATAACGTATTATTATTTATAGTTTCCCATTTTGCCCTTGCACTTTCTTTAAAATTCCATCTATGTCCTTAGTCAATTACCATAATGCCCTCATTTATTGCATTCTCCATGAAATTATATCATGCATTCTCCATGAAATTCTATCTCTTTTCGCTCTCCACAATTTTAACTAATTTTGAGTGAAAAGACCATTTTACCCCTAATGAAATTTTAAGGCATTTTCTTCACATTTTCTCAAAATAACTTTAACAAAAATCAACTAAGGGTATAAGAGCGTAAGTTAAGTTACGTACCTCAATGTGAGCGTTACAACGGCCATGGTGGGGGAATGAGGATAAAATATCGAGGGCAGGAATCACCTTGGCCTAGGCCATGGTGACGTAAATTTGGACACGGCCAAGGCCATGTCGGACACTTTTGGGGTTTTATTTTAGTTTTTCTCTCCTTGTTTGCTTAGGACTCTTTTGGGTATTTAAGTGTGGTTGAGATTACTTGTTAGGGGTCGAAATTTGGCATATTTTGGAGAGTTTACTTTTGTAACAAAGAAAAAAGAGAATAAAAAATGAAATTCATCACTGAGTTTGTCTTTACTTTTTCAATATGATTTATTGCTTGAATTCTGCTCTTATTTCTTTTATTATAAACTAATTTTCTTAGGCTAAGACTAGGGCTAGTCTATTTATGGATCTGTGATGAATCTTTTGCTCATGGTTATTGAATTGTTTTTCTAATGATGAGCTTATATTATGTGCTAAATGCTATAAGGAACCTGATCAATTTCTGATAGAATTGTTTTGTGTGATTGAGACCGAAAGGAGATATCACATGAGTGCTCTAGTAATATAGGCCATGGATTTCTTAGATATAGAGATATATGAATTGATACATGTAATTGTCATAGGTAGGATTAACTTGTGCTAAAAGCTAGAGGATTTCATAAAGCTTAATGCTCGTCCATTTCCTTAAATCTACATAGACATATCTCGGTTGGGAGATCGAAGTAGAATTAATATTGTTTGAGAAAAAATATTGGTTAACCTAGGAAATCCCGTTGTCACATTAATTAAATAAATGTATTGACCATAGTAAATTGAGGGGTGCATAGAAGTTATAGATGAGCTGGAAGTCTTAGCAGTTTTCTCTCATTGAATTCTTAAGTTTAGTTTTTAATATTTTTAGTTTTAAAGATCAACATTCTAAGTTTTGTTTATCTAGATAAAGTTAAAATTAACTAACATTTCAGTACTTGTTTATGCAATCCCTTGGGTACGATAACCTATACTTTGTTACACTATATTACTTGAGACAAGTGCACTTGCTAGTAGTTGTTTCAAATGACACAACAAGTTTTTGGCACCATTGCCGAGGATTGCAGTTAGGCAATACTGAAATCATTAGTTTAGCTTTACTTTAGATATTGTTTCATATATATATTCAAGTTCTCTTGTTTTCATATTTTCTAGTGTATGACACACACTAGACAAAGATTAGAGATTCTTGAACCTTTTGACCCAGAAATTGAGAGAACACTACAAGCATTGAGAAGAAGGCAAGCAAGCAAGATGACAAACGACAACAACAATAATAATCAAGTGATTTTGGAGGATCTCGCAGAAGCTGGAGCCTCACATTCTTTAATGGATTATACGATGACGTCATTGGGTGGCACTGCTTCCAGCATTAGGACTCCAGCCATTGCAGCAAATAACTTTAAAATTAAATCTACGATTATTCAGATGATTTAGTCAACTTTCCAATTCAGTGGTTTAGCCCACGATAATCCAAATGCTCACATTGGACATTTCATGGAGATATGTGATACATTCAAGCAGAATGGTGTCATAGACGATGCAATTAGATTGAGACTGTTCCCTTTTTCATTGAGAGATAAAGCCAAGATTTGGCTAAATTCTTTGTTGGCAAAATCTATTACAACTTAGGATGCATTGGCTTAACGTTTTCTAGCTAAGTATTTTCCTCCTTTTAAAATTGCAAGGATGCGTAACGATATCACTAATTGTATGTAGATAGATGAAGAGTTGTTATACGAAGCATGGGAGCGTTATAGAGAGTTGTTGAGAAAATGCCCGCATCATGGATTACAAGTTTGGTTATAGGTACAAACTTTTTATAATGGTTTAATTCCTGCTAACCATTCTATGATTGATGCAGCTTCAGGAGGCACTTTAATGAAGAAGACACCAAAAGAAGCGTATGAATTATTGGATGAGATGGCTTCAAACAGTTACTAGTGGCAATCTGAGAGAGTGCCACAAAGGAAGGCTGCAAGATTATATGGAATGGATGCAATCACACCAATTTCTAATTGTTAGAGTAGGTGCCCTAGAGCCATCAATTATTGTAAAATTAACTATGTAGTAAATGTTTATTTATCAATAAAAGGCATATTCTACTATATCACATAAATGATATTATATGTATTGATATATGTCCTTAGGATGGTAGAACCGTGACGAGGGTATCAAGTGTTTCAAATCCTGATAGTGAGAACCCTATGATCACATATGGTGGCAATTCTAGAAACGTCTATAGCCCCAGTATTATTCCGACCAAAGACACAGCTAATACGGTAAGGCTATCATAGTGTTGAATGACCTTGTCAAAAGGCAGTGACTGATCTCACTTATCAAGGTTGTTTGTTGACAACCTGGTGCAACGCATAGGTGCTTGCTAGAGGCAAGTTCACTAGACAGACCCACCAAAGGATTCCATATGGATGGTAACCCCAGTGTCTATGGAATAAATCCTCTAACGGATGGTGGTGCATGTGATCCTTAGACTTGAGATCACCGGAGCACCTTGCGCACCAATTGGTGTAGTTTGACACCAGCCCAACGTAGTTCTATTCAGAGCTATAATACAATAGTGATTGGCTACATTGAGAAGTGTATCGAGACTATGGTGGATCGACAATGGATTCATCACTCCTGGGTACGGGAGAAGTTATCTCACTGGGTAATTCAGTAAATGACAATGACACTAAATCTGTGGCCACAGTGGGATTGAGTTGATGCTCAATCCAATTTAATATTCCTGTCATTGGTTCAGTAACTGAATACAAACATATCGAGGATATCTGAGGTTGACACTATTTCTGTACCTCAATCTCGATGAGATAGCAGTTGATGAAAGGATTTGATTGCACGGTAACCAAACCGTTGACAGGCTACGATTTCTTTGAATCCGAATCTATCGGGTGGCCATGATGCCTTACTAGGGGCCAATCTTGGCCTGTGTGTAGTGAGACGATTAATTGGTGTTAATCGCGATACTACACATTGCCGATATGATGAGGAGCCTACAGGTCACACACTTAGAAGATAATTTAATAATCAATTTGTGAGAAGGGTATTTTTGTCTTTCAGGACGAAAATGTATTTTGATAATCTCACAATGCAATTAAATTTGCTAAGGTTGTTGCCTATATTTAATTTTAATATTAAATTAAATTAGTAAGATTATATTTAAATATATCTATGTATATATTTAAATGAATTATTATTATTAATTGAATGTTAATATATTATTATATATTAATTGATTTTAATTATAATAATAATTAATAAATTAAAATACCATAAAGGGTGTATTTGGTAGCAAGGGTGAACTAGGGTTGGAGCCCATAGCTATTCCTAAGTGGAATAGGGTTTTAATTGTTGCACTATATAAGTGCAACTTAAAATTAAAACATTATAGAATTATTCATTCAATTAAAACCCTAGCTGTAACATCTACTGAAAACTAGTACAATGCATGCATAATAACAATAGAAAATTGGGCCCAAAGTTTTTCTTTTCATTACAAATCATGTGTCTTTTATACATAAAGGGTACTGTTTACAAAAATGCATTTTAATAGACAAGACAGGGGAAACAGTGTAGCTATTCCTCTTCGCTTGCCGACGCCCCTCCAACTGCTATTCCTCTTCGCTTGCCGACGCCCCTCCGACTGCGTCATCACCTAGAACCTGCATCCACAAAGGAAAATAACGGGGTGAGCACAAAATAATGCTCAGTAAGTAAAACTCTCTCTCGTCTCGTCCTCCCCGTATGAATAACTCTTAATTCTTTCCTTATGCTATTTCTGATTCCGCTTCTGTTCCTAATAACATCATGGCCTCATCTTACCGGAGGTACGGCCGGATGGCGTTCACATAGCACCATCTCACTCTTTATAGCTATCGGGTGGAATTCACACAGTACCAACCCGTTCTTAGTGACTACCGAGTGAGGATCACAAAGCACCAACTCGGTTCTTTCTAACTATCGGGTGGAGATCACCTAGCACCTACCCGTTCCTCATGAATTTTGGGTAACGATCACCAAGCATTTACCCGTCTCTAGTCACTATTGGGTGATGGTCACAAAGCATCAACCCACTTCTACCAAATGTTAGGTGATGATCACAAAGCATCAACCTACATATCTCTTAACTAACCGGGTAGTGGTCACAAAGCATCTACCCATTTCTACTACTCATCGGGTGATGATCACAAAGCATCGACCCATCTCTTTAAGGGCTATTCGGGTGATGATCACAAAGCATCAGTCCGATTCCCATAACGGTCGGGTGATGATCACAAAGCATCATCCCAACTTTACTACTCTTCTAATTCATTCTATTGTAGCATTTTTCAATGCTCTCTACCCTTAGAGTAATTTTACCCACTAAGCTCTCTACTCATAGGGTAATTGCATAAACCATTTCCTTACACTTTCTTAGGTCACTTTTCCATGCACAATTAGTGCCTATGGATGGTTCATCACTACCAATGCACTTATGAAATGCCAACATGCAATGTTGCAAGAATTAAGGTTCAATACTCACACTCAAACCTCTATTAGGCATTTCATCAAACATCTCATGTGCACTATAAAACTCTATCATAGCCATGATTCTAAAACTTTTCCTAACCATCCAAAATGGGGAAAAACCCCTTCACAAAGCCATAATAACCTGTCAAACAAAACACTTCCAAAAAGGGTTCCATAACACCCCTTAAATTCCATCTCAAACTACCTTGCCAACCTAACATCTCATTTCTCAAATTTGCAAGGTATAACAATCACAAAGCATAGAAATCTCTATTTAATTCTTCATACATGCCATAATACATGTACATCACATACATACATCAAGTCTAACAAAACCCTAATCAAGAAATTTCATAAATCTCAACTTGGGTTGGGTTTTACTTACTTGTTATGGAGAGACTTCACAAATTCTTCATTTCACTTGTTTAGCTTGACTTTTCCTCTAATCTTAACCAAAAGAAGGAAAACCCTCAAACTTCAATATGGGTTAAAACTCCCAAATCACACAACTTAAGTAGAAATCCTTACCTTAGGAAGCCTTAGGTTGCTTTTCTACCCCAAATCCCTTCAAAAAAATACCTTGGAGAACCTTGATCAAAAGAAAAGAGAAGTTGAGAGGAGTGAGGATGGGAAGTTGCGTTTGAGAAGAAGAAAATGAGGGGTTTCTTTGATTCTAATTCCTTTTAAAGAAATATAAACACACTCATTCCCATTTTGCCCTTATTCTTCTTTGCGAATTCCATCCATATCCTTTGATTCATTACAAACTCACCCCCAAATCAACATATTCTCCATGAAAAATCCTTACAATTAACTCCCCACTTTTCCTGCTAATTAGGGGTAAAAATGTCAAATTGCCCTTAGGGAAGAAAATATCTAAAACTCAATCAACATTTTATTCGGCCTATCGCCGCGGCGAAGAAACTCCTGTCCGCGGCGAAACTGTCCAGCAGCTTCCCCCGTGGCTTCAACCTCTCTTCGCCGCGGCGAAGATTCTTCTTCGCCCCGGCGAAGCACGGCAGACTGAATTTCTTCTGTTTTCAACCAATTTCAGGGCAACATTCAACACAACACTAAATCAAACAATAACACCAAAAACCAACAGAGCGAAAGAGGAAACAATAACTACGTACCTCATATGGGGCGTTACACTAGCCACCCTATCTCTCTCTCTAAGAAGAAAATTTTTCTTGTTCTTCTTTCTTGATTCTTGAAGCCTTTGATTGTTCTAGCAAAATAATCAAGGGTTCTTCAGATTATCTTCGTGTGGACTTCCGTGAGTGCGATCCTACTTTGGATCAATTGGCAAAAAATCATGTGAACAGTAGACCGTGAACAGTGTTCATATCCGAAATCAGAGATATTCGAAGGATCCTCCAAACGTGTAACGACCACATCAAGGTACGTAGCTTTATTTATGCCCTAATACCCTTAGTTGAATTTTGTTAAACTTATCTTGAACAAGTGTGAAGAAAATTCCTTAAAACTTTATTAGGGGTAAAATGGTCTTTTCACTCATAATTAGTTGAAAAAGTGGGGAGTGAAAGGAAATAGAATAACATGGAGAAGTTAATAAAATGAGGGCATTCTTGTAATTGGCTAAGGGACATAGATGGAATTTTTAAAAAGTGCAAGGGTACAATAGGAAACTATATATATTATTATGTAGTAATAAGAGTTCAAGAAGAGAAACCCTAGCCACTCCACCCATAATTCACACCACCTTCACCCCAAATTCTCTCAAATTTCTTCACTAAATTTTTAAGAAAATTCATAGGATTTTGGTTAGATTTTGATAGATTTTCAATCCTGAGCACCCAAAGGTAAGATTCTTACACCAAGATGTGAGATTAAATTTTAAAGTTTTGAATTCTTATGGTTTTATATGCTTAGGGTTTAAGAGGTAAGGAGAATTCTACCAAAGAGAGATTATGGTGTTGGAATTGCTCAAATTCAAGGTAAGTAAATCCAACTTTAGCTTTTATGGGATAAATACTTGTGTAGTGAAATTTCTTATATGTTGTATGTGTGCTTGGATGATGAGAATTATGGATTGGAATTGAGATTGTTTGATATGTGAATCTCATGGTTATGAGAAGTGATGATTTGTATGTGTTGAGTTGATGAAGTTTTGTATGAATTATGGAAGAATGGATAATGAGTGGTGGAGTTGAATTTTCAGCTAGGTTGGATGTTGGCTTTAGAGAGTTATTTGCTCTAATTTTGGTAGCTTGAGAAATATGTGGAAGTGTAACCAATTTCGGGTTTGTATATGCATGTAAGGTGTTTGATGAAATGTCAAAGAAAGTGCATATATATGAGTATGTTAGATATGAAAGTGTTGTTGGTAGAGAATAGTAGTTCCATAATGATATCTTTATATGTCATAATGCCTTCTTACATTTGAGCGTTTGCATTTAGAAAGAATAGCAAAGAATGAGCATATTCACATGCACACGTACATGTATGAGAACATTAAATAATAAAGAGAAAGAAAGAAAAGAAATAAATTGTAGAATCATCCTCTAAAGAATATAATTAAAGAATACTTCAAAACTGAAATTTTACTTAAAGAAATATAAAATGATAAGAGAAGAGAAGGTTGTTGCGATGGGGAACCCGTGAGTGACAAAGAAGAAGAATAGCCCTATGTAATAGCCGCTTTCTACTCAAATACTCATAAAAATGTACATAATAAAATACATATAAAGTAACATAAATAGTTGGGCCCAAATGTTTTCTTTCATTAAACATATATATGTACATAAATATTCTTTTCACAAACATTGTAACATGTACAAAACATCAAAAATAAGATGGACAGTGTAGCCATTTCCCTTCGCTTGCCGACGCCCATCCGACCGTGTCCTCACCTAGATCCTGCAAACCATGAAAAACAATAGGGTGAGCACAACTAATGCTCAGTAAGTAAATCCTCTACGAATCTATCCCCGTAACTATCTCTCTCTAATTCTTTCCTTACAGTTCTCAATTACTCTCTATTTATACTTCTCTCTACTTTCTCTTTCTCATAACTCTTTTCTACTAACTCTCTTTAGTAGTCACGGCCTCATCTTATCGGAGGCACGGCTGGGACTCGCTCCCACTCTACGTGACTTCTACTCATTCTAGCCAATCGAACTCTGTTATGCATGGAGTTGGAACCCTTGGCCATGTGAGTGTATAATCTCTCTCTCTCGGGTACTCTCGGGTATAGCCCTCATCCGCATGCACTCTTATGGGCTACACCACTTTTCTCTCTCTCATACTCATGCCGCTCTCTCAATGCGGCATACATGCGGGAATACTCTACCCATAACTCACGGGTTCCCCATCGCACAACCTACTCTATTCTCTTTTCTCTTTGTTCTCTAGTGCTCATTCTCTCTTTCTCTTTACTCTTAAGGTAGCTTATACTCAAATTCTCTACTGTGTCTCAAACTACTTCTTAAGTGCATAAAAAATGCATATGGACAGCTCATGCTCACTAATGCACTTATGCAAAGCACAAATGCAATGGTACATCAAAGACAGTAATTCTGCGCAGGTCACACTAAAAAGGGAATAACTTGCGTTATACACATCGGATTGCAACGGTTTTGGTCTCGTTTTAAATCTTAAGAACAGGGCTACAACTTTGATGCTTTGGTCTCAGCCCAGTTCAATCCGTAAGATGCCCAAAATTCACTTATAAAGTCACGGCTGTGACAGGGCAGATTTCACTTAGGCATTTCCTCAAACAACTCATGTGCATACCAAAGCTCTACTTATCTATAACTCTACTCTTCTCTTTAATCATCCAAAATGGGAGGAAAACTCCCTCATACACTCTAATTTCCTGTCAAGGCAAAACACTCCCATAGGGTTTGCTCAAAACTTCCTCCAACTTCAATCAAACTCAACTCATCATTATGCAATCACAACACTTCTCATAACTCAATTAAATTCATAACAACATACATAAATATTCATGACATCTCAATTTCTCAGCAAGCATAATACATACATATACATACACAATCTCTACTCAAATAAATTCTTAAATCTCAATTTAGTTTGGATTTACTTACCTTGTGAAAAAGTGACTTCTCTAGCACTTTTCATTTCCTTTGTTGTCTTGTCTCCTCTCTACAACTCAAAACAACAACAAGAACAATAACAACCAAATAAGACTTCACTATAACTATAAGCAAACTCACATCTAAAGCATGAATCCTTACCTTAGGATGCTTTAGATGAAATCTCTACTTAAAAATTCCCCAAAAGCTCTCTAAACTCCTTAGAAATCTTAGAAGATTGGATGGAGAAATTCAGAGAAATTAGACAATGGAAGAGGCGGTGGAAATGAATGAATAAAGGGTTTCTCTACACTTTAACTCTTTTTAGCTCATATTATAACCATCATTTCCCATTTTTCCCTTGCTCTTCCTTGGAAATTTCATCCATATCCTTTGATTCTTTGCAAATACACCCTTATTACCAACACATTCTCTACTTAATTTCCTTACATTTTACTCCCCACTATTCCGACTAATTAGGGGTAGAATGGTCATTATGCCCCAAAGGAAGAATTCTCTAGAAAACTCAAGAAACTTTTTGTTAGGCTCTTCGCCGCGGCGAAGAACTTTCCATCGCCCCGGCGAAACAGGGCAGAACCTACCCGTGGTTGCAGCACCTCATCGCTGCGGCGAAGATTCTCCTTCGCTCCGGCGAAGATTGGATTTCCAAAATTCACCAAATCTCAACTAAAACCAAGGCAAACACTTAACCAATACAACATACAAACTCAATTGAAACTGAATCAATGAACTTTTAAGTAATACAGCAAATCTTAAGTACGTACCTCAAGTGGGGTGTTACACCCCACATGCACGCTACCTTTAGTGAGCGGCCTAAGAATAAGAAAGAAGAATTTGTACAGTCCGTAAGAAGTGCATGTGGATGAGGACTGTACCCAAGAAAGAATTTAAGAATACACTCACACAGCCAAGGCTCCAAATCCATGCCTTAACCGAGTCCGATCGGCAAAGAAATAAAGAATAGAAAAGAATAGAATAGAATAGAAAAGAAAAGAAAAGAAAGAAAGAAAAGAAAAGAAAAGAAAGAAAAGAATAGAAAAAAAGGAAAAAAAGAATAGAAAAAAAAGAAAAGGAAAGAAAAGAATAGAAAAGAAAGAAGAGAAACAGAAAAAGAAAGAAACGCAGAAAAAGAAAGAAACCAAAATAAGAAAACAGAAAAGAGAATGCATTGCATAGAAAAAGTTTATGCTTTTGTGCATATGCATCATGCCATTTCTACTATCCTGAGATAGTTTCCCTATTTGTGCTTGTAAGTAAATGATCCATATACGCAGCGGAAACAAAAAAATTATAATACAAGGATCGTTTACATGAGCCAAAATTAAGGGTATAATTTTACAATTTATATTAAAGTAAAATCTGCACAAAAGGTTAATCAAGAGTTTAGAATAACATACGCACGTTTGGAGGCTCCTCCAAAATAGTCTTTGTACGAATTTGCTACCGACCCAAGCGTAGGATCGAACTTATGAAGTCCACATGAAAACAATCACAAAGAACCAAAAAGGGATTTACTAGATCCTCTTTGGCTTTAAGATTAAAGAAGAATTAAATCAAAATGAATTGATTTTAGGCAAAATGGGTTTCTGCCATGGGAGAGAAATGGGGTTGCTGTGTATTTGGTTTTACAATGAAAAATGAGCTAATCAATTAATTGTTTCATTTTACAAATAAACATTTTCTTTTATAGTAAAACTTTAATGCCCTATTCCCATATGGAATAGACTTGGACTCCAACCCAAACACCCCATGTTACCAAACACTCCCTAATTAGATATTTTATTTATTTCATCATTATCTCAATTAAACTCAATTAATATATATTTAATCTATATATTAACATTTAACAATAATGATGATTTAATTAAATATATGTGAACACATATTTAAACGTAATTTCACTTATTTAATTTTTTCTAATTAAATAAAGGCTACGACCTTCAGCAAATTTAATTGCACTGTGAAATTACCAAAATACCCTTTCGCCTTAAAAAGACGAAAACACCCTTCCTTCTTCTTGGATCTTAAATTATCTTCTATGTGTGTGACCCATAGGCTTCTCATCATACCGGCAGTGTATAGTATCGCGATTAACACCAATTAATCATCTCATTGTACACAGACCAAGATTGGCCCCTAGCAAGGCATCATGGCCACCCGATAGATTCAGATTCAGCAAAGTAGCTACCTGTCAACGACATGGTTACCGTGCAATTCGAACCTTTCATCATACGTTATCTCGACGAGACGAAGGCATAGAAATAGTGTCAATCTTCGGTTACTCTCGATATTATGTATTCAGGTTCTAGACCAATGACCTGTATTATAATCCGGATAGAGCAACAACTCAATCCCACTATGGCCACAGTTTTAGTGTTATTGCCATATACTAAATTGCGTCGTGAGATAACTTCTCCCATACCCGGGAGTGATGAATCCTTTGTCTATCCACCATAGTCTTGATACACTCCTCGATGCAACCAATCACCACCGTATTGATAGCTCTGAAAAGAACTGCGTTAGGCTAGTGTCAAACTGCACCAATCGGTGCACAAGGCGCTCCGGTGATCTCAAGTCTAAGGATCACATGCACCACCATTCGTTAGAGGATTTGTTCCATAAACACTGGGGTTACCATCCATATGGAATCCTCTGGTGGGCCAGTCCAATGAACTTGCTGTAGTGTGTTCGCCTACAACAAGCACCCATGTGTTGCACCAGGTTGTCACCAAACAACCTTGACAAGTGAGATCAGTCACTGCCTTTTGACAGGGTCGTTCAACACTATGATAGCCTTACCGTAGTATCTATGCCCTTACTTCATAATAATACTGGGGCTACGGACGTTTCTAGAATGGCTATCATATGTGCTCATAGGGTTCTCACTATCAAGATTTGAAACACTTGATACCCTCGTCACGGTTCTACCATTCTAAGGACATATATCAATACATATTGCAATAATAATGATTTACGCGATATAGAATAAAATGCCTTTTTATTAATTAATGAACATTATTATAAAGAGTCAATTCTACAATAATTGATTGGCTCTAGGGCATCTACTCTAACAGTGATTACATATCGGTAAGTGAGAAACTAAAATCTTATAAAGAGCAGAGAAGAATTGAGAAGTTTGGTGTAAGGAAAGAAAATCTAGGATTTGAGTAACGGAGAAAGAATAGAAGTATTGTGGGTTTACTTACTGAGCAAGTAGTGCTCACTTCGTTGACTTCACTGTTTTTGTAGGTAGTAGATGAAATGTGGCCGGATGGGACATCAAGTAGCGGAGGAGAAAGGCAACACTATCTGACCGTATTGTGGGTTTACTTACTAAGCAATTACTGCTCACTCTGTTGATTTCACTGTTTTTGCAGGTAGTAGATAAGATGCGGTCGGATGGGACGTCAAGTAGCAGAGGAGAAAGGCAACACTGTCTGACTGTATTTTTTAGTTTATTTTTGTGACCTTATTACTTGATGTAGTATATAAAGAAAAATTAGTTGTGGGCCCTCTATTTCATACTTATATATATTTTTTCTATAATATGTTTAGTGAGTTTTACTTATATTTTTTTCCAAAGAACTACTAGGTAGAAAGAATATTACAAAATGTACGTAAGTATTCTAATCCTTGAATGGATTTACTTTATACATATTTTTGTTTATAAACATGTATACGGTAAAATCTATACTCGGATCTAGGCAAAGAAAGGTAATTGATTTACCGATTGAATTTTTGTTTTTCACTACGTATGGTAGATCAATTACTTACACAGCTCAACTGGAAGTATTGAACAAAAAGACTTATAATATGAGTTCCCCAGTCATGCAAGTGAAGAGCATGAGTTGTGATCTATGTGGAGGAGACCATCCTAACAATGAATGTCAGGTAGGTAATCCATTTGCTAATTCTGTTGAAGGTGCTAATTATGTTGGTAATTTTCACAGGCAACAACAAAATAATCCTTACTTACAAACCTAGTTGGCGAAAGCACCCAAATTTTTCTTGGAGCAATGAAAATGCAGTGAAATCGCCACCTCTAGGTTTTCCTCCTCATGAAAAGAAGCCCAAATTGGAGGAACTAATGACGAAGTTCGTAAGTTCAACTGAAACAAGATTTCAGAATCAAGAAGCTTCAATCAGAAATTTGGAGACTCAAATGGTGCAGTTGGCGAATTTGATATCAGGGAGAGCTTAAGGAACGTTGCCTAGTGACACATAGAAGAATCCCAAAGAGCATGTGAAGGCAATTGCACTAAAAAGTGGCAAAGAAATTGGGCATAAAGAGCAAGAGAAAAAGGAAGCACCTAAAGTGCAACCAGACAACACTGCTTAAAAGTTGCTTGAACCTAAAAAGATAGTTATTTAGCCTCTTTTCCCTTTTGCATCGAAGAAGTAGAAAGTTGATCAACAATTTGCAAAATTTTTAGATATTTTTAAGAAATTGCATATTAATATTCCTTTTGCAGATGCTCTTCTTCAGATGCCCAGCTATGCAAAGTTCTTAAAGGAGATCCTTTCCAACAAGAAAAAACTAGAAAAGCAAGAAACAGTAAAACTCACTGAAGAATGTTCAACAATTTTGCAAAATAAATTGCCACCAAAATTAAAAGATCTTGGGAGTTTTACAATACCTTGCATTATTGGTTCACTTTCATTTTCCAAAGCTTTATGTGATTTAGGTGCTAGCATTAATCTAATGCCTTTATCTATTTTTAGGAAATTGGGACTTGGAGAACCAATGGTCACCACAGTATCTCTACAGCTGGCTGACATATCGATTAAATGTCCAAGAGGTATTGTGGAGGATGTGCTTGTCAAGGTAGATAAGTTTATTTTTCCTGTAGATTTTCTTGTGTTGGGTATGGAAGAAGATGTTGAGATATGTCTCATTCTAGGACGACCTTTTTTAGTGACAGGTAAGACATTGATTGATGTGCAAAGAGGTGAGTTAATTCTTAGGGTAAGAGATGAAAAAGTAACATTTAATGTTTTTAAAACTATGAAACACCCTTTAGAAGATAACACGTGCTTTAGAATCGATGCTTTTGATCCTTGGGTTCGTGAGTATTTTCAAGATAATAGGTATGAAGATCCATTGGAAGCTTGCTTGGTTGATTCAAAAGAAGATGGAGGGAAGAATAAGCACTTAATTGAGATTGTGGCAAGTTTGGAGGCCAATCCACTCGGTCATGCGACAAAAATTTGAAACATTGGAAAGGCCAATATTGTCTCGAACAAAGCTCTCAATTGAAGAGCCACCAAATCTTGAACTGAAACCCTTACCTACTCATTTAAAATATGTATTTCTTGATGAGTCTTCTTCTTTATCTATTATTATTTCATCTTCTTTGACGGTTTTGATGGAAGAGAAATTATTAAGGGTGTTGACGGAGCATAGAGAAGCATTTGGCTGGACAATAGCTGACATAAAGGGAATATGTCTTTTGATTTGCGTGCACAAAATTTTCATGGAAGACAGATACAAGCCGATAGTTTAGCCTCAGAGGAGACTGATAATCCGAAGATTATGCTAGTTTATTTAAGCTTTTAGGCCAGATTTTAGATACTTCTTAGTCTATTTTTGCCTGAATTGCTACTTAATTCCTTACATTTCGTGTTTCAGGTTAAAATGGAAATTTTGAGCGAATAAAGGCAGATTTGGAGTTTTTGGACTCAGAAGCAAGCAGAAGGCAATTCTGGAATTTCAGAATTCTTTAGGAAGCTTCGCCGCGGTGAAGGTTGTTCTTCATCACGGCGAAATGGGCCAGTGACGCACCAGATTTAGCTTTTTCTTCGCCGCGGCGAGATTCTTTCTTCGCCTCGGCGAAGTTTGCGTACTCCACTTTTTGTAAAACGTACAGTTTCATGTTTAGGCTAAGTTGTAATATTTTGGGAGAGGTATAAAAGAAATACTTAGTCTTTTTGTTTAGGGCATTCGTGGAGAGATAGAGAGAGTTTTTTCACATTATTTTAGATTGATTTTTGAGTGATTTTGGATTAACAAAGTTAGAAGATTCGAGGAAACCAGTGGATTCATCAATTTGGGGAGATTCTTTTCCTTTTCTTTTGTTTCCATTATGTTGAACTTGGAGTTTTTCATTTCTTTTAATTGTTTTATTGATTTAGCCATGAACTAACCTATTTTGGGTTAGGGTTTTGATGTAGTTCGGATTCTAATGGGTTAGAAAGTTGATGATTATTAATTTCATATGACTTTGCTTTGATTGTGTGATTATTCTGTATTTATTGTTTGTATGTGATGAACATGATGAGATTGAGAGATAATTCATGTTAAGCTTCTTGGGTAATCACCGTTGTATTATTGGATGCTAGAGATAGATTCAAGAACCGATGAAATCAATCTAGGATTCTTTTGCTTAATGAACTTAGATTTATTAACTTTCATTTTGTTGGGTGCAGAAGGTTAATAGGGAAGAGTAGGACAACATAGCCTGAGAAGGTATGTTGGACACTTTAGAGAGTTCGATTTACAATCAATGCATGTGACTATGATTTTAGTACGTCACCATGTTGAGTCACGAGATAACCGTATCTCTCGGGCTCATGGTGTACTCTCCCAGATCTACGCAGCTCCTGTGCTACCTGAGGTGGTTCACTTTGATCCACAAGTTGTGGAGTAATCTCCTCATGATGCTCAACCACTTCTTGTGGCACATCATCCCGTCCTTCGTCTAGTATATCTTGTGGTTCTAGAACTTCATCGAGCTCTACTTTTCTCCCACTAGTACTTCTTAGAAAATATTCCTTTTCTAGGAAGACACCAGATCGAGCAACAAAAATTTTGCGCTCTTCTGGGTGGTAGAAATAGTGTCCTTTGGTCTCCTTTGGATACCCCACAAATATACATTTATAGGATTTTGGGCCCAGCTTGTTCGAAGTCAATTTCTTAACATAAGCTTCGCAACCCCAAATCCTTAGATAAGACAAGTTGGGCTTTTGCCCACTCCATAGCTCATATGGAGTCTTATCTACAGACTTTGACGGCACACGGTTCAAAACGTGAGTCGCAGTCTCTAAGGCATAACCCCAGAACGATGCAGGTAAATCACTAAAACTCATCATGGACCTAACCATGTCAAGTAAGGTCTTATTCCTCCTTTCTGACACTCCATTGTGTTGGGGTGTATAAGAAGGGGTGAGTTGTGATACTATCCCACATTCCTTCAGGTACTCTGAAAACCCTGAGCTTAAGTATTCACCTCCCCGATCCGACCGAAGAGCTTTAATACTTTTGCCCAACATATTCGTACTTCATTCCCCGAATTCCTTGAATTTATCAAAGGCTTCAGATTTATGTCTCATAAGGTAGACATAACCATATCTACTGAAATCATCAGTAAATGTGATGAAGTATGAATATCCACCTCTGGCTATAACTGTTAGTGGACCACATACATCACTATAGATGATGCCTAACAGTTCAGTAGCCCTTTCACTTTGTCCTGTGAAAGAAGACTTGGTCATCTTGCCTAAAAGGCATGACTCGCATACCTCAAATGACCCGGAAGTCAAAGGGGTCAAAACTCCATCCCTTTGAAGTTTTGCAATGCGAGTCTTATTAACATGACACAATCTACAATGCCAGAGATATGTTTGGTTTTGATTGCTATGTTTAGCTTTCTTGGTTTCAATATTGAGAATATCTTTATTGTTTAAATCAAGAACATATAATCCATTATATAACCTTGCAATTCCAAATAGAATACCATTCAAACTAAAGGACAACAATCCATTAGATATCTCAAAATGATACCCCATATTATCCAAAACGGATACGAAATAATATTTCTAGAAATAGAAGGTACGTGATAACAGTTATGTAGTTCTAATAACAAGCCCGTAGGCAAAGATAAACAATAAGTCCCTACAGCTAATGTAGCCACATGTGCTCCATTTCCAACTCGTAGGTCCACCTCTCCCTTAGCGAGCACTCTACTCTGCCTTAGTTCCTGCACATCAGTACAAATGTGAGTACCACATCCTGTGTCCATGACCCAAGATGTTGAAGGAGAAGTTAATCTCAATCATGAAAGTACACAAGTCGTAGCCTCGACTTCTTCTTCCTTGCAAGGAAAGCCTTGCAGTGTTTCCTCCGGCGTGGGCTTGCCACAAAAGAAGCAGACTACCTTGCCCTTTCCTATGCCACTCTCAGGCCCAAGAGCAACCTGTCCTTTGGGCTTGGGCTTGGGTTTGGCCTTGGCCTTACCCTTGCCATTACCCTTTGCTTTACTGGCAATAACCAGTAAAACAGGCTTGGACTTTTTCAAGTCTTGCTCTGCAGTCCTCAGCATGTTTAGAAGTTTTGATAGAGTTTTCTCCATCGTGTTCATATTGAAATTCATTATGAACAGAGCATATGAGTCAGGCAAGGATTGCAGAATTAAATCCATTTGTAATTCTGCATCCAAGCCACATCCCAAAGTCTCAAGCCTCTCAATGTGCTCGATCATCTTGATCACATGAGGACCAACTTGGGCACCCTCAGTCAGACGACTCCCAAATAATGCTTTCGACACCTTGTACCTCTCATGTCGAGCATTTGTTTCAAATAGCTCCTTGAGGTGTAGAATAATGGAAGAAGCATCCATATTCTCATGCTGCTTTTGCAGCATAGGTGTCATCGATACTAACATCAAGCACTGAACGCTATCAGCATCATCAAGGAACTTTTGATAAGTATCCTTAACTTCTTGAGTGGCATCAGGATCAGGCTCAGCCATGTATGGCTTTTCAAGGATATACAATTTCTTTTCTGACTTAAGTATAATCCGAAGATTACGATGCCCGATCGAGAAATTGGATCCATCCAACCTGTTTTCTTTTTCGATTATCGGTCGCAGGTTCATAATGCTCATTTTTGGTGAATCTACAATTGCAGAAAAGATAAAGTTATTATAAAGTTCATTATTATTTAATATGGTCTTTTATTAAACGATGCTCCCATTATTTTACTCAAGCCAATAACCCTCACTATTAACTCGGGAAAGCCCGTTGGCTTTCCTAGTGGACCGAGATCCCATCCTGCCCATTTCAAACATTCGCTTTGGCGAACAAGCCAAAATGAGTTGATTAGGTAGGCCAACAAACTTAATCCACACCAGTTGATAGCTCCCACTATCAACCTCAAATGTGAAAAAGCCAACAAGCCAATCACACAATCCAATGGCTCCAACCATTGTCCTCAAGTGTGATTCTCAGTATCAGGAGAGTGGACACTACATGTCACCATGTACACATAATATGTGTACTGCTTTACTTTGCCTATGATGCATTTATCAACCTTCGCTTTGGCGAACAAGCAAAACCGTCATTTTAAGTCGACCTATCACCATTAAGGAAAACTCCAATGAATTTTAACCTCCCACTGGTAGAAGTGTACCTTTCGCTTTGGCGAACAAGGTTTCGACTAACAGTGGTTTGATTAAAACCATGGTGATGGAAGGCATTCGTGACTTAATATACTTTAATTGAGGGTTTGATATTTAATGTCTCATCAGATTATTATCTTTGTTAGAATGACATTGTTTGGCATGTTATTCAACATTCAACCTTAGCATGCATTCTAAACAAAATATTAAACGTGCCGGTACATGGCCTAACTAAAACCGATCTCCTCGAGCCTAGAGGAATCGGTGGGTCACCTAGGGGTCCTGTAATAAACAGCTTGAGTCCTCAAGTATGGTTGCCACGTCCTTTGCTCCGACTCCAAGTACATTACAAAAACATCATTCTAAATTTACAATAAAATTAATATTACACTAATTTTACATCAACAAATTTAGAAACCTCGATTTACATTCGAGGGGAATAAGATGAGAAAAGAATGTACATCAAGAAGAGGAGAGAAGGCAGGACACGTAGGCCCTATTTTAAAATTATTACAACCATACATACCCAAAATAATTTAAAACATTCACCCTTAGGTCTAAGGCTCATGTACCGGGCACTATGCAATATACAAACAAGTACAAAGCATACATTTCAAAAATAATCAATTTTTGAATTGGGTGGGTTTATTAATAAATTACCCTCTTAAATGTGCAGAATGTACATTGGCTTTACAAGTTATTAAAAACTACAAATTAGACCCTTTGCAAAAAATACAGAATTGGGAAAGCTACAGGCTTCGGCGCAGCAAAGGTTTTATCTTCGCCGCGGCGAGGAAGCCTGAACTAAAACCTTAAAACCGCCAGGCGGCAGGTATCTGATATGTACTTCGCCGCGGCGAGGTAAATGCGGTCATGCGTTTTTGCAGTTTTTGTGTATAAACACGAATCCAAATCAAATCAAACGCACATACGTTCAACCAGGATATTAACCAACCAATATATCAATCATCGACACATTATTAAACCAGTTTATCATTTGAATCATTCATCCTTAAGTGGATTTACTGATTTTTTCAGATTTAACAAAATCTAGGTTTTCATGGCAGATTCATCAAGGCAACATGTTATCAACAAACACATGTAATCAACCATTCATAAAAACCGTAAAATCTAGTACCCTAGGCTCTGATACCACTATTAGGAACGACACAGTTCAAGCAATGGAAAACAAAATTTTATACAATCCGTAGATCGTTCCTTAAAGCCCAAAATCAAGGCACAAATTTTACAGTTTATGTATAATATCAAGAATCTGCAGAAAAATAAACTAAATCTAAAGTTTAGATTCATACCCACGTTAGAGGCTCCACCAATATTGCCTCTGAACGTGTTTGTTACTGATCCAAGTGTAGGATCGAACCAAGAAGTCCACACGAAGACAACCACCAAGAACCAAGGAGGGATTTGCTAGATCCTCCTTGGCCTTAAGAAATCAAGAAGAAAAGAAATATTTGATTTTTCAATCAAATAGTGAAAGGGGCGTGGGAGAGTGTATAGGGTGTTGTGTTTTCTTTTCTTTTATTAAAAAGGCAAAATGAATTAATTAAAAAACACACAAACACTATTCTTTTTATAGGCAAACCAAGTTGCCCTATTCCCACATGGAATGGGCTTGGGCTCCAACCCAAACACCCCATGTTGCCAAACACTCCCAATTAGATTTTTTTTTAATTTAATTCATCATTATCTCAATTAAAATCAATTAATATTTAATTAACATTTAACAATAATGATGATTCAATTAAATATGTGCGAACACACATTTAACCGTAATTTCACTTATTTAACTTTTCTAACAAATTAAATAAAGGCTACGACCTCAGCAAATTTAATTGCACTGTGAAATTACCAAAATACCCTTTCGCCTAAAAAGACGAAAACGCCCTTATTTCTTCTTGGCTCTTAAATTATCTTCTATGTGTGTGACCCATAGGCTCCTCATCATACCGGCAGTGTATAGTATCGCGATTAATACCAATTAATCGTCTTACTAATACACAGACCAAGATTGGCCCCTAGCAAGGCATCATGGCCACCCGATAGATTCGGATTCAGCAAAGTAGCTACCTGTCAACGATATGGTTACCGTACAATACGATCCTTTCATCATTCGTTATCTCGACGAGACGAAGGCATAGAAATAGTGCCAACCTCCGGTTACTCTCGATATTATGTATTCAGTTTCTGGACCAATGACCTTTATTATAATCCGGATAGAGCAACAACTCGGTCATTTGTAGGCCTGATTTTAGTGTCATCGTCATATACTGAATTGCGCCGTGAGATAACTTCTCTTGTACCCGGGAGTGATGAATCCTCTGTCAATCCACCATAGTCTTGATACACTCTTCGATGCAGCCAATCACCACCGTATTGACAGCTATGAAAAAAGCTGCGTTAGGCTAGTGTCAAAGCGCAAATCCCGGTGCACAAGGCGCTCCGATGATCTCAAGTCTAAGGATCACATGCACCACCATTTGTTAGAGGATTTGTTCCATAGACAAGGGGTTACCATCCATATGGAATCCTCTCGGTGGATCATTCCAGAACTTGCCCGTCATGGTGTAATCGCCACAAGAAACACCCATGTGTTGCACCGAGGTTGTCACGATAATCCGTAAATTATACGCTTTTTATTTGATCTTTTTGTCGGATTTGTGGTACTTTCTAGTGCATTTTTACCTCGAATTGGTGCGTAATTCTCTACTTTTCGTGTTTCGGAGTTAAAATGGACTCTTTGGCGAATAAGAACAAAATTTGATAGTTTTGACTCGAATTGAAGGATTTCAGAAGATAGGAGAGTTGGAGTAGGACAACGCACGATGAAGCTTGTTTCCAAGGTGGAGAGTCGAAAATCGAAGAATCGGACGAAGAGGCAAGCAGAGTGGCAGTTCTGTAAATTTCAGAACTTTTGAAGGAACTTCGCCCCGGCGAAGAAATTGTCTTCGCCGTGGCGAAGTTAGGCAGACTCGAATTGGGATTTTTCATTCTTTGCCGCGGCGAAGAATTCTTCTTCGCCGCGGCGAAAGTCAAAGTTTTCAGTTTTGTAAACGCACAGTTTCGGGTGTGCGTGTTTTGGACGGGTTTTTAGGACTAGGTATAAAAGAAAAAGAAAAACTTTTTACCAGGGTCCCGAGCTGTTAGGTTTAGCCGTCTTCTACATTTTTCTTAGAGAAAAAGCTTGAGTTTTTCGGATTGTTAAAGAGAAGGTTGATTTTGATTTGGAGGATTCATCTTTTGGGGAGATTTCTATTCTTTCATCTCGGTTTCATTATGTTTATTCTATTTTACTTTTATTTTCCGTTTTTGTTATGTTAATTTAGCTATGAACTAATCTTCTATGGGTTAGGGTTTTGATTGTAGTTTGGATTTGAAATGGGTTGAGTATGTGATTGTGCTATTTCCATGTGAATAAGTTGTGGTTGTGTGTTACTCTGAAATTAATTGTTTTATGTGATGAACATGATGAGATTGAGAAATAATTCATGTTAAGCTTCATGGGTAATAACCATTATAGTATTGGATGCTAGAGATAGATTCAAGAATTAATGAAATCAATTAGGATTCTTGTGCTTCATGATTTAGAATTATTAACCTTCAATTTGTTGGGTGCGGAATGTTAATAAGGATGAATAGGAAAACATAGCCCGAGAGGGTATGTTATCATAGTAATGAATCCGATTTACAACCATTGCACTTGAATGTGAAAATAGTGTAATTCTTAGGTTTAACCCATAAATAATCCAAACGAAGTCAAAACCCTACCCGTTTTACTTAAATTGAATTTACGTGTTTCATTTGCTTCCCTTTTTTAAGAATTAATTCTTTGTTAAATTTTATTTTGTTTTCGTTTAATTACAAATTGCTCCCACAAATCCAAGATTTTCGGTTGCTTCAACTTGTTAACGTCAGGAAACTTAGTGCTTTGCTACCAGTCCTCGTGGGAAGCGATATCCTACCCATCACTCTATTACTTGAGCGACTAGTGCACTTGCTAGTTTTGCATGTTGTAGTAAACACGCATCAAGTTTTTGGCACCGTTGTAGGAGGGTCATTTTTAAGTTAACATTAAGTTTTTCCTAGAGTTTAACTAGATTGAAGTTTTACTTTTGTTTTTAATTTTTTGTTATTTTTGTGATTTCACTTTTCTTTCACTTGTGTTCATTCGGTTTATGCGAAGAGCAAGACGTCAACCAAGTGGTACTGTTGACCTTGAGCTTGAGAGGGTGTACGAAGACTAAACGAGAGAGAAGAGAAAGAGATACACTACTGAGAAACGGAAGAAGTTGTAGTTGAAATGGTGAACCGAGAAAATAGGACACCGGGGAATTTTCGGTTCCCACGGTGAGCGGAAGTGGGTCAAGTATTACGAGACCTACGGTACAAGCTAACAACGAGATCAAGCGGCAATCATCCGGATGATCCAGTCGGTAAGATTTAACGGTGATTTGAAGGAGGATCCAAATCAGCACATTGCAAATTTCCTGGAAATTTGCGACACCTTCAAGTCGAATGGAGTGTCGGATGATGCTATTAGGCTGCGTTTATTCCCATTCTCATTGGGAGATAAAGCAAAGGGGGTGGTTAATGGCATTACCACCACACGATAACAACATGGAATGATCGGCACAAAAATTCTTGACCAAGTTCTTTCCTCCAAATGAAGTCGGTGAAGTTGAGAAATGATATCACATCATTTCTACAAGATGACGCAGAGTCGTTGTACGAGGCTTGGGAGAGATACAAGGAATTGATGAGGAAGTGCCCACATCATGGTTTGCCTGTTTGGCTTCAAGTCCAAACATTTTATAATGGGTTGATGGGTAACGTGCAAACCATGGTGGATGCAAAGGCTGGGAGGAGCTTTGCGGGAGAATAAGACACTGAAGAGGCTTATGAGTTGCTTGAGGTTTTGGCAAGCAACAACTATCAAAGACCGAATGAGAGAGTAACTACGAGGAAATCTTCGGG
The DNA here is from genome assembly GCA_026225825.1 of Pistacia integerrima. NCBI lineage: Eukaryota > Viridiplantae > Streptophyta > Magnoliopsida > Sapindales > Anacardiaceae > Pistacia > Pistacia integerrima. The sequence continues at coordinate 17,059,559 of CM047737.1, read as the reverse complement.
TCTTCATGAAGTGGATGCTTTCAAAACCATCTCAGCCCAACTCACTGCCCTCCAAAAACAGTTGGGAACTATGCAGGTAAATTCTATACAAGCACCTCAATTAACATGTGATTTTTGTGCAGGAAATCATGTGAGCAGCGAGTGCCAAGTCGGAAACACATTTGCACCGTCGTCTTCATCAACGGAGCAAGTAAATTACTTGGCAGGAAATCAAAGGCAATAGAACAATCCGTTCTCCAACACATACAACCCGGGGGTGGAGAAATCATCCGAATCGGCTTGGGGAAATCAAAACCAACAGGGTAACCAATGGAACCAGAGGCAAGTCCCAAATAACCCACCAGGGGTGACCAATCAACCGGGAGATCCAAGAGTGTCGAAGTTGGAGGATTTGTTTGGTAAATTCATGCAAGAGTCTACAGGGTTCATGAATGAGACGAGGACAAACTTTAGAAACCAAGGGGCGTCTATTCGGAATCTTGAGGTACAGATGGGCCAATTGGCCGAAAAGCTGAATGATAGGCCACAGGGTTCTCTACCAAGCAACACAGTGACCAACCCACGTGAACAAGCAAATGCCATCATTTTGAGAAGTGGGACAGTTTTGGAAGAAGTAGGCCAGTCTACGAAAGAAGGGGAGCAACCCGGAAAGGAAGAGTTGGAAGAGAGAATTGATGAAGAGATTAATTGTGAAGAGAATTCAGGAGCCGTAGGGGAAGAGAACAAGAAAGAGGATGAAAAGCAAAAGAAAAAGGAGAAATTGCCATTCCCCGAGATACCACCAGAATTAGCTCATCACACTCCATCCGTACCTTTTCCTCAGAGATTGAAGAAGAAGAATCAGGATAAGCAATTTTCGAAATTCATAGAAATCTTTAAAAAATTGCATATTAACATTCCTTTTGCAGATGCAATACAGCAAATGCCGAGTTATGCGAAGTTCCTGAAGGAGATACTTTCGAACAAGAGGAGGTTAGAAGATGAGGAAACGGTGATGCTAACGGAAGAGTGTAGTGCAATCCACTAGAAGAAACTACCCCCGAAGCTCAAAGATCCAGGGAGTTTTACTATTCCTTGTGTTATAGGGGATATTACTTTTGATCGTGTGCTTTGTGATTTAGGAGCTAGTATAAATTTGATGCCCTTTTCTGTTTTCAGGAGATTAGGGATTGGTGAAGTGAAGCCAACGACAATGTCGTTGCAACTGGCGGATCGGTCGATAAAGCACCCGAGGGGGATAGTTGAGGATGTATTAGTGAAGGTGGGGAAGATTATTTTTCCAGCGGACTTTGTAGTGCTGGACATGGAAGAGGATAAGGAGATTCCTCTCATTTTAGGCCGACCATTCTTGGCCACGGGAGAGCACTGATTGACGTGCAAGAAGGAAAGTTGCTGTTAAGGGTTCAAGATGAAACAGTAACTTTTAATGTGTTCGACGCAATGAAGTTTCCGTCGGAAGCAGATTCATGTTTTAGTGTGGACGTGGTGGATGAACTCATTGTGGAGTCCATGGAAGAAAACAGCCCAGAATTGCCTTTAGAAGCGTGTATAGCAAAATCGAAAACAGTAGAGGTTGAAGAATCAGCAAGGAACGATTGTGCTAGAATGTTAGAAGCACTCCAACCAATTGAGGAGAGTCAAGATGCAGAATTTGAGGAATTTGACTTTGACAAAGAGAAGGCAAAGGAAAATAATAAAGAAGCTCCAAAGCTTGAACTGAAACCTTTACCGCCTCACCTCAAATATGTCTATCTTGGAGATTCAGATACTTTTCCGGTGATTATTAGTGCAGATTTGAGTGCCTTAGAGGAAGAGAAGTTGATTAGAGTGTTAAGAGAACATAGACTGGCGATTGGATGGACCATTACGGACATTAGAGGTATCTCACCCTCATTTTATATGCATAAGATTCTCATGGAAGATGACTTTAAGCCGAGGGTACAACCACAACGGAGATTAAATCCTTCAATGAAGGAAGTAGTGAGAAAGGAGGTGGTGAAACTTTTAGATACGGGGATCATCTATCCGATTTCCGATAGTCCATGGGTGAGCCCGATACAAGTTGTTCCAAAGAAAGGAGGGATTACCGTTGTGAAGAATGAAAGTAATGAGTTGATTCCAACAAGGACGGTAACGGGTTGGAGAGTATGCATTGATTACCGTAAACTGAACGAGGCGACAAGGAAGGATCATTTTCCATTGCCCTTCATCGATCAAATGTTGGAGAGGTTGGCAGGACATGCATATTACTGTTTCCTGGATGGCTATTCAGGATATAACCAAATTGCCATCGCTCCGGAGGATCAAGAGAAAACGACCTTCACTTGCCCTTACGGCACCTTTGCCTACCGAAGAATGACATTTGGGTTATACAATGCACCAGCAACGTTCCAAAGATGCATGATGTCAATCTTTGGAGACATGGTGGAAAGATTCATAGAAGTCTTCATGGATGACTTCTCAGTTTTTGGGTCATCATTTGACAATTGTCTAACAAATTTGTCTCTTGTTTTGCAGCGATGCAAGGAAACGAATTTGGTGTTGAATTGGGAGAAATGTCACTTCATGGTCCAAGAGGGAATTGTGCTCGAGCATAGAATTTCCAAGGATGGGATTGAAGTTGATCGGGCGAAGACAGAAGTAATTGAGAAGCTACCACCGCCATCAAATGTCAAAGCGATCAAGCTTCTTGGGGCATGCGGGGTTTTATCGCCTTCATAAAGGATTTTTCTAAGATCTCTAAACCCCTTTGCAATCTATTGAATAAAGATGTTGTTTTTGATTTTGATGATGATTGCATGCATGCTTTCTTAGCTTTAAAAAAATTGGTAGTTTCTGCACCCATTATTGCGGCCTCGATTGGGGACGCCATTTGAACTAATGTGTGATGCTAGTGACTTTGCTTTAGGGGTAGTATTAGGTCAAAGAAAAAATAAAGTGTTGCATGTAATTCAGTATGCTAGCAAGACACTCGTTGATGCGCAACTGAATTACACCACCACCGAAAAAGAATTATTGGTGTGGTGTTTGCTTTTGACAAGTTTCGTTCTTATTTATTAGGTGCGAAGGTGATCGTAGCCACGCACTTATTCAAGACTCGGACACCCACTGGGCAAAGCAAAGAAGCAAAGCGTTGATAAGATGGATTCTACTACTTCAAGAGTTTGAGTTGGAGATTCGAGACAAAAAGGGGTCGGAAAATGTAGTAGCGATCATTTGTCAAGAATCGAGACCAATCAAGGGAGATGAGGTGGAAATGCCAATTTTAGAAACATTTTCCGGATGAGAAGTGATGAGTGGAAGAAGCACCATGGTATGCGGACTTTGCAAATTACCTATCATCAAGGGTGCTCCCAAGTGGTATGACATTTCAACAGAAGAGAAAATTTTTCTCTGATTTAAAATACTATTTTTTGGGAAGAGTCCATTCCCTGTCTGACACCTTATCTTGACCAAATGATACGGAGATGTGTCCCGGAGGAAGAAATGGAGAGCATTTTAAGGCATTGTCATGAGAAGGAAGTAGGTGGCCATTTCGGGGGAGCTAGAACAGCAGCGAAGGTGCTACAATCTGGGTTTTATTGGCCAACCCTCTTTAAGGATTCCTTTCGGATGATCCAGGAGTGTGACCAATGTCAACGGATGGGGAGTATTTCAAAAAGAGATGAGATGCCGTTGAACAACATCCTGGTGGTTGAAATTTTTGACGTTTGGGGGATTGATTTCATGGGTCCTTTCCCAAGTTCCTATGGGAACACGTTTATATTGGTAGCTGTGGACTATGTGTCGAAATGGGTTGAGGCAGTTGCATTACCAACTAATGATGCTAGGGTGGTGATTAATTTTGTGAGGAAGAATATTTTCTCAAGGTTTGGAGTACCACAAGCAATTATTAGTGATGGAGGAACGCATTTTTGCAATAGGCAAATGGATGCATTGCTGAGTAAGTATGGAGTGACACATAGAGTGGCAACACCCTATCATCCACAAACGAGCGGGCAAGTAGAACTGTCAAATAGAGAACTGAAAGGGATTTTAGAGAAAACAGTCAATGCCTCGAGGAAGGATTGGTCACGGAAGTTGGACGATGCATTATGGGCTTATCGCACTGCATTCAAATCTCCAATTGGTATGTCTCCGTTCAGATTGGTGTATGGGAAAGCATGCCACTTGCCGGTGGAACTTGAACATAAGGCATATTGGGCCGTCAAGCAGTTGAACATGGACTTAAAAGCCGCGGGAGAGGAGAGAATGCTGACTTTGAACGAGCTGGATGAGTTTCGTCTGGAAGCATATGAAAACGCCCGGAATTATAAAGAGAAAACAAAAAGGTGGCACGACAAGCACATCCGGGTTAAGGCTTTTGAAGTTGGGCAGAAAGTGTTGTTGTTCAACTCTAGACTTAGGCTTTTCCCTGGAAAACTTAAGTCTAGATGGTCCGGGCCATTCACGATAAGGAGGATTCATGCATCCGGAGCAGTGGAAGTCACACATGAGGAAAAGGGAACTTTCACGGTTAATGGACAGAGGTTGAAGCCATACATTGAAGGGGTGATGAGTTGCAAGTTCACCCCAATCCGTCTTGAAATTCCAACCTAAATGATGGAGAGAGTCAAGCTTCCGACTATAAACAAGCGCTTCTTGGGAGGCAACCCAAGCGTTTTTAACGTTTTGATTTTAAATTTTTGCTGTTTGAATTCTTCTTATTTCATTATGAGTATGTATAAAATTTGATGTTTTTATTGTTTCAGGTGAAGTCTAGAGCCAAAGGAAGGTATAAAATTTTTCCAGACTTCGCCGGGGCGAAGAATTTCCTTCGCCGCGGAAGAGACATGAAGAAACCAGGTTAGCTCCTGGACGATTTCGCCGGGGCGAAGTAATTGTCTTCGCCGCGGCGAAGAAAAGGAATAAAATTGTGGAAATTTGGCTAAGGCATTTCGCTGCGGCGAAGAAGTTTTTTTCGCCGGGGCGAAGTAAGCCTTGTGCTCTCGGGAATGTTTCGCCCCGGCGAAGAAATTGTCTTCGCCTAGGCGAAACCTGGGAATGTTTTAGGGTTCATGAATGAAAAGTTTTGCCGGGGCGAAGAAGTTTCTTCGCCGCGGCGGAACCTAGGAAATTTTTAGGGTTTATGCGTGATGAACTTCGCCGCGGCGAAGAGCCTTTTCTATAAATATCAACTTTTCTTCTTTCATTTTTCACGCCGCCTTGCATCTTGAGTTGAGAGCAAATTTTCCCTCTTTCAATCTTTCACTTCTATTTTGCTTTTCCAACCAAAATAATCACTCCACAACATTCCTAAACACCAAATCAACCCATTTCAACAACAATTTTCACAAAAATTTCACGAAAATTTTTGGATCAAAAATTTGGGGTTTTCTTGTTTGGATCGTTTCAGGGTCAATTGGTGGTGCAAACGACTTCATATTGGTAAGATTTCGAAAACCCAAAGCTTTATTTTGGAAGATTTTTAGTCTATATTCGTAGATCTAGAAATTATGTGAACTTTTAACTTGAGATATTTTGGGTTTGTTGAGTTGTGATGTGATTCATGTTGAGAAGTTTGTATGCCAATTGATTGTTAGAAGTGTAGTTGTTGATTATTTGGAGTGTTTGTGTTGAATTGAAAAATCGTAGTTTGGGGGTGGAATTGCGAATTTTTAGAAGTGTGGATTGTTTTGAAATTGTGATGTGGAATTTCCTTTAAGGGTATATTAGCTGGAAACCAGAACCCGCCTTAAAAATCAGCTCGCAGCATTGGCAACATATGGTATAACAACGCCGCGTACACCTTAAAGTATAAAAATTGTAGTTTGGGGGTTGAATTGCAAATTTTTGGAAATGTGGATTGTTTTTGCAGGTTGGACATGGTTATGTTTTTACAGGGGAAATTCCTTGTGTTTAACAGTTTGGATTGAATTTCAGAAAATCAATGGCTCCGAAAATTAAGCATACGGGCAAGGGGAAGAACGTTGACAAACGTTTTGTAAACGAGGCCGCCGTCAACGCGGATGAGGGCGTGATCAAAGAAAAGGATAAGGGTTTCATCCCTGAACGTGGATTAACAGCACCACAATCTGTGGAATGGAGTAGGGGTAGACGTTGGAACATGTTCATGAGTGCTCCTCGATCTTGGGTGTAGAACCGTTGGTAAGAGAATTCTATGCCAACTTCCCGAGAGTCGGGGATGGTATTGTGTTTGTGCGAGGGGAGGATGTGCCATTCTCAGCAATAGAAATCAACAAATTCTATAACTTGCCCGCAATTCTTATTACAGTGGATGAGTTTGTGAAGTTCAAAAGATCAGGCTATGACCATGATATTATCTTGCCGGTCATAGCAAAACCTGGGACAGCATGGGAAGTGTCTAAAAAACAGAAAAAGACGCTCAAAGGAACACGGGTTGACACCAATGGCTCACCCGTGGCGTGCTTTATCTGTGCTAAACTAATGCCGGAGCGCACTGCACGTGACTCATGAGAAGGCGGAATTGCTCTACTCTATTGCCACAGGGAAGAGTATGGATGTGGGAGACATCATTTTTAACAAGGTCGAGGGATAGCATCCCAAAAGGGGCGATCAAGTTACTGTTTCCCGCATCTCATCACAGCCATGTGTGGCAGAGTCAAGGTTCAAGATGATGAGCCGCGTATTAATCCGCTCCTCACTCTAGATGCCGACTATTTCAAGAAACACCTTGACCGACGAGTGCCCAACCAAGAGCGAGGGCAAAGAGGCGGAGAACGAGCATGGCCACATCATCCCGGCTCACGGGTACACAAAAAGAGATGATGCAAGAAATGATGAGCATGATGAAATACATGAAGAGAAGACAGGGGATTGGATGATGGAGCGGACCAGAGCATTCATGAATTCGTTGACACGAGGCTTCAAGGCGAAGGTTGACACTTCCGCGTATCATTGGGTTGACTGGAACTCAGATGATTGGCCGGAATCAGAGGAAGAAGAGGAATCAGAGGAAGAACAAGACTGAACCCGAGCACCTGTTTGTGTTTGGTTTAATTGCTTTCATTTAATTTTCTTGTCCAGTTGAAACTAAAACTCATTTTTTTTTTTTTGGTTTTGGATTTTGTTTATTCGGTTATTTGTTAGTTAATGTTTTTAGTTAGTAGTTGTTAAAGGGCGAGATTAGGTTGTAATACTTTCAATATTAGTTGCGAATTCGTTCTAACATGAAGGACACCACAGTTTTTGTTTTGACAGAACTTGGATGATGAAGAATCCGAGCACGGGTGCACATTGTGGAGCCACAATTCATGACTTATAAAGGGAGCATTCTCGTACCTTTATTTTTTTCTTTAGTTTTTCTTTTGTTATTTTGTGCTCTATTCCTGACTTGTACATAATGGAACATTGGGGACAATGTCATATTGAGTTTGGGGGTAGGGAATAGATTTTGAGTTTAAGGGTATATTGGCTGGAAACCGATGCGCCTTAAAAGCGCCTAGCATATTTGGCGACCTCGGGTTTAACAACGCCCGCGCCTTAAACGTAAAAGCTAAAATCTATTTTAAGGGTATATTGGCTAAGCCTTAAAACGCCTTAGCGGTATTTGGCGACTTCGGGTTTAACAACGCCGCGTATGCCTTAAAATTGAAGAAAAAAAATAAATAAATAAATAAATAAAACGTATTTTTGTGTTGCATTTTTCTTTCAGTTGTTCTGTTTTGCCGATGAGTTGTATAAATCAATGATGAGAATAAGATTGTTGAATTTTTATTGTTGAGAAATGTTAAGCATTGCTTCAAGTTTACGTTTATTGACTGGATTTTGATTGAGGTTTGTTGAGTGGTTCAACCACGATTTTCAATTGTTTCAGCATGCTTAGATTCATTTTATGCGATTAGGCAAAGTCTTGATAATGTTGGTGGATTCTAGAACCTAGTTGAGAAATGCTTAAGGCGAAATTCTAGGATTAGACATAGTTGAGGAGATGATTCAGGCGATTTTTGGAACGTTTGAACCTTTCTAGCCAACCCATGATTGAAATTGTCACTAGTCACCCATTTGAGCCATTGGAACGTTGCTTTATTTTTCTTAGAAAACAACGGATTTGTAAATTCCTGTGCCCTAAACACGTTATCATACCTTTAGGAGAATTCGGTCTTAGTGTAAAACCGAGAACGAAAAGAGTGTACAATTGAGCAAAAGATTAGTTTGGGGGGTTAAGAGAAGAAAAATGAAGAAGAGATCAAAAAGAATGATGTGGGGGTTGAGAGAAAAGAATTAAAACAAAGGAGGTAGTCACCTCAATTCAATTCAATTCTAGTGTTGTGTTTGTTTGAAAAAAAAAAAAAAAAAAAAAAGGAGATAAAATAAAAATTTGTCGAACACAATATAGCCTAGTTTAAGGGTATACCGGCTGGAAACCAGAACCCGCCTTAAAAACTGCCTAGCAGTATTTGGCGACCTCGGGTTTAACAACGCCACGTACACCTTAAACAAGTCTCCCCTATATTTATGGTCTCCAAAAGTTAAGAATACGCGTATGAAGACTGTGAATGAGTAGACATGTCAATTGGTGTTGAGGAAGTGTGGGTTTCGATGTGATTCGAGTTTTGCTTTAGGACAACCGAGTTCTCTTACTTTGTTCCCTATCTTTTATTGGAGCCCATGACCCGAGCCTAACATTACAAGCCTTTAAAGACCTTTTGATTCTCATCTGTGTTTAGTCCTCATTAGTGGAGAGTATTTCGATATTTAGGCCTATGGAGTCTGCCACCATTTGATAAACTTTACAATTTTTGCATAAAATAATCCGAGAAGTTGGGATGTGGATTGAAGTGGGGATTACCTATTTGGTGGACCGATTGAGGAAGACAGTCGATGTGGCTTATAACCTATTGGAATGTCGAACATTTCTTGATAATAAACTTTCAACAATTTATGAGATCATGCAATGTCTAGGCAATTCGTTGTAGCATTTGAATTCGTTTTATTTTGGTTTTTCAGTTTGTGTGCATATTTTCATATTTGTTTTTTTTTTGTTTCTCGTTATGGTCTTTGTTTCCGTTATTTTTGTACTGTATGCTCGGGGACGAGCATCTCTTTAGTTTGGGGGTAGTTGATAATCCGTAAATTATACAGTTTTTATTTGATCTTTTTGTCGGATTTCGGGTACTTTCTAGTGCATTTTTACCTGAATTGGTGCGTAATTCTCTACTTTTCATGTTTCAGGTTAAAATGGACTCTTTGAGCGAATAAGAACAAAATTTGATAGTTTTGACTCGAATTGAAGGATTTCAGAAGATAGGAGAGTTCCCGGAGTAGGACAACGCACGATGAAGCTTGTTTCCAAGGTGGAGAGTCGAAAATCGAAGAATCGGACGAAGAGGCAAGCGAGTGGCGTTACGTAAATTTCAGAACTTTTGAAGGAACTCCCGGCCGAAGAAATTGTCTTCGCCGTGGCGAAGTTAGGCAGACTCGAATTGGGATTTTTCATTCTTTGCCGCGGCGAAGAATTCTTCTTGGCCGCGGCGAAAGTCAAAGTTTTCAGTTTTGTAAACGCACAGTTTCGGGTGCGCGTGTTTTGGACTGGGTTTTTAGGACTAGGTATAAAAGAAAAAGAAAAAACTTTTTACGGGGTCCCGAGTATTAGGTTTAGCCGTCTTCTACATTTTTCTTAGAGAAAAAAGCTTGAGTTTTTCGGATTGTTAAAGAAGGTTCAGGGATTTTGTGGAGGATTCATCTTTTGGGGAGATTTCTATTCTTTCATCTCAGTTTCATTATGTTTATTCTGTTTACTTTTATTTTCCGTTTTTTGTTCTGTTAATTTAGCTATGAACTAATCTTCTATGGGTTAGGGTTTTGATTGTAGTTTGGATTTGAAATGGGTTGAGTATGTGATTGTGCTATTTCCATGTGAATAAGTTGTGGTTGTGTGTTACTCTGAAATTAATTGTTTTATGTGATGAACATGATGAGATTGAGAAATAATTCATGTTAAGCTTCATGGGTAATAACCATTATAGTATTGGATGCTAGAGATAGATTCAAGAATTAATGAAATCAATTAGGATTCTTGTGCTTCATGATTTAGAATTATTAACCTTCAATTTGTTGGGTGCGGAATGTTAATAAGGATGAATAGGAAAACATAGCCCGAGAGGGTATGTTATCATAGTAATGAATCCGATTTACAACCATTGCACTTGAATGTGAAAATAGTGTAATTCTTAGGTTTAACCCATAAATAATCCAAACGAAGTCAAAACCCTACCCGTTTTACTTAAATTGAATTTTTGTGTTTCATTTGCTTCCCTTTTTAAGAATTAATTCTTTGTTAAATTTTATTTTGTTTTCGTTTAATTACAAATTGCTCCCACAAATCCAAGATTTTCGGTTGCTTCAACTTGTTAACGTCAGGAAACTTAGTGCTTTGCTACCAGTCCTCGTGGGAACGATATCCTACCCATCACTCTATTACTTGAACGACTAGTGCACTTGCTAGTTTTGCATGTTGTAGTAAACACGCATCATCACCAAACAACCTTGACAAGTGAGATCAGTCACTGCCTTTCGACAGGGTCGTTCAACACTATGATAGCCTTACCGTATTATCTGTGCCTTTACTTCAGAATAATACTAGGGCTACGGACGTTTCTAAAATGGCCACCATATGTGCTCATAGGGTTCTCACAATCAAGATTTGAAACACTTGATATCCTCGTCACGGTTCCACCATTCTAAGGACATATATCAATACATATTGCAATAATAATGATTTACGCGATATAGAATAAAATGCCTTTTATTATTGATTAATGAACATTATTACAAAGAGTCAATTCTACAATAATTGATTGGCTCTAGGGCATCTACTCTAGCATATGTAATTTATTATTTTACATATAAATGGTTTATTCTAAAACCCTAACACATTTTTTATCACAACAGCACTTCTTCTCCTTTCTTTTCTCTTTCCTTTTTCTTCTCCTTTCCTTCTTCTTTCCCTTTCCTTTCTCTTTCCTTCTTCTTTCCTTTAGCTCTTCTACCTCAAATCTATGGCATTACAAATCTTGTCTCACTCTCCCTTCTTCAAGCTGCTTTTTCTTCTTAAAAAATGAGGCTATTGCTTTTACATTATCGTTAAGGTTTTGAAGAATCTAGTGAGTTGACTTTGGATTTTTTTTATTTTTTTAAAGATTATTAGTGGGTTGCTTTGGATTAAAGCCTGTTAAACGAGCCGAGCCTCGAGCTCAACAAATCATCTCGAGCCGAGCTTCGAGCTTGGTTTCTAGAGCTCGTCGAACCCAAGCTCTAGCTCGAGTTCGTTAAATTTTCTTGAGCCGAGTGTCGAGTCCTACAGTGTTCGGCTCGGCTCGGCTCGTATACATCCATATTTTCAATGTTTTCTTCTTTTTCTTTTTTGTTATGACGCTTTTAGATGCTAATTGTGTTTTCAAGAAAAAATTGACTTAACGAAAAAAAGCAAACTTTGATCCATTATAGCACCAAACTATGTGCAGCCAAAATGCTATTTCATCCAGGAAAATTACGGAAAGGAAGAAATTAAGTGGTTGGAGGGCAAAACACAACCTTGTAATCAGTTCCCAAAGGGCAAGTAAATACATCGGTTTTATCGACAAAGGCGTCAAGTGTAAGCATTTGGGCACAAATCCTTAAAAAACATGGAGTATGCCGATGCACGACAAGTCTCAGGGGCAGTACACAAATTGTCAGTATTCAAAACTGTACATGGATGATTACAGCCACCGGGGTCCCTTAACTCAGTTGGACACAAACGATTGATGTCAGCCGCACACTTAATCACCGAGTAGATGTTGCTCTAAATTCCATGGGAACGTTGAACCCATTCATCACAGTGATATAAAAAAAATCAATGCTTTTATTGCCAACGCCGGTGCCAAAGGTATATTCTGCTAAGGTGACGGGTTCCTTACCTAATTGTGACGCACAGTAGAGAAGACCGTCACAGTCTCCGCTCTCACATGTGCCCATCCCGTTTGCATTGAAGTTGCAGTTGGTTCGAGCCCATATGCGGCCAATGTCGTTGAAGTTAGGATCCGTGTTGATAAACCATGATTAGCCTTGACGTAGTTCCCTGCCCCCACCAGCAGGGGCGGATCGAGCATGTCTACCCTTATATTTTGAAAAAAAAATTATAAATATTTATAATTAATTATTTTTATATCAAAAAAGTATATATATATATATATATATATATATATATATATATGCCCACAATCAAAGTAATTGTGATAATAGGTTAATATCCCTTACCAATCATAAATATTACGGCTATGTTGGCCTAACAGTTTTATTATTATAAATATATTTATATATATACAGCTAATTAATCTTCACAACTTTTTTGTGTCCTTAATTTTATTTAGTGAGTGTCTCTTTGTCTTCGTCGCTCAGTTGGAGTTAACTTTAGAAGACCCAAATTGTTTAACATTTTAGTATTCAAGGTGTCACATTATTTTCTGTTTTATTAGTTTTAAGTATGTATATTATTAATTTTAATTTAGTTTATTTTAAGGTTGAATCATGTTTAATTTTTTTTTTTTTTTTTAGATTTTTTATTATGACGAAGAAAAACATGAATCTTATGAGTTTGTTTTGTGTTTGTTTGATTTTATAATTGGTTGAAAATATTATTATCAATTTGACTTTAGATATAACAAATTAATTTATAAAATTAATTTTTTATATAATTAAAGGACAACTTGATTTGCACCCATCATGTAACGACTCGATTCTTATAAAAATATGTACAGTGAAAATACACGTAACTTTAATATAAAAAGTTGGGCCCAAAATTTTTCTTTCATTGAACACATGCATTCTTTATACAAATTTATACAATGCTTGTGACATATGCAAAACTATCAAAAAGGAGGGACAGTGTAGCCATTTCTCTTCGTGTGCCGATGTCCATCCAACTGTGTCCTTCATCTAGAACCTGCAAAAACATAGGGAACAACTGGATGAGCACAAACAAGGCTCAGTAAGTAAACCCCTAAACTCGATTATTCCCATAACTCTTTCTTTACTCCTTTGTCTAATTACTCTTTCTCGTAGCTTCTCTATACTAACTTCCTTTCTAGTAAGTCACGGCCCCATCTGACCGGAGGCACGGCTGGGACTTGCTCCCACTCCCGGTGAATTCTACTCATTCTAGCCGATCGGACTTGGTTATGCATGGATTCGGAACCTTTGGCCATGTGAGTGCATAGAATCTCTCGGGTAAACTTGGGTATAGCCCTCATCCGCATGTACACTACGGGCTACACCACTACTCTTTCTGATATTCTGGCCGCTTTGCGATGCTGCGGCGTACATGCGGGAATACTCTACCCGTACTCACTATGGGTTCCCCATCACACAACCTACTCTATTCTCTTATTAAGCACTACTCTAGCTTTACTCTATAGTGCTCATTCTCTTTTTCTCTCTACTCTTAGAGTAGTCTAAACTCATAAGTCTCTACTCTCTTTTCTAATGCATAAGTAAAGCATAATTAATGCACATCAATGACTCATACTCATTAATGCATTTATGAAAGAGAACTATAACATATAGCAACAATTAGGGCTTTCTACTCTTACTTATTGTTCTCTTGAGCATTTTATCATACAACTCATGTGCATGAATAACTCTACTCTAATTCTAACTTTTCTGTTTTCTTTGATCAACCAAATGGGAGAAAACTCCTCATAAACCCTAAATTCCCTATCAAAAGAAACACTTCCATAAACTTGCTCAAAACTTCCTCCAACTTCTATCAAACTCAACCCAACATCAAGCAAATACCACACTTCTCATAATTCATAACTCAAACATGATTAATACTCTCATTCAACAATTAAAAGAAAGCACATATGTATTTCAATCCACTCAAAAGAGTTCTTAGATCTCAACTTAGGTTGAGTTTACTTACCTTATGAGAAATTGGCTTCTTTAACACTTCTCCTTTCCTTTGGAAGCTTGCTTTTCCTCTACAACTTAGCCAACAATCACAACATGAGACTCTAGTCAAAACATAAGAAAACTTCCCAACTAAAGTGCAAATCCTTACCTTAGGAAGCTTTAGGTTAAAACCCCACAAAAAGCTACTCAAAAAGGCTCTTGGAAATCCTTGAAAGATTGAAGGAAATTTGAGAGAGTTTAGGAGAATGAAGGAGGCGGTGGAAGTGGGAAAATGAAGAACAATCAAAGGCTAAACCCTTTTTAATACCTCTTAAAACTCATTCTTCCCAATTTGTCCCTTGCTCTTTTATGGAAATTCCATCCATATCCTTTGATTCCTTACTAACACACCCCCATACTAACATATTCTCCTTGAAATTTCCTTACAATTTACTCCCCACTTTTCCTGCTAATTAGGGGTAGAATGGTCAAATTGCCCTTAGGGGGAGAAAATATCTAAAACTTAACAAACATTTTAAACGGCTGTCGCCGCGTGAAAACAAACTGCGCCGCGGCGGCTGCAGCCCAGGCTTCCCGTGGCTTCAACACCTCTTCGCGCGGAAGATTATTCTTCGCCTCGGCACGCAGATCGAACTTCTTCTTCGCTTTTTCAACCAATTTCAAGGCAATTATTCAACACAACACTCATACTAATGTTAATCAAACAATAATACCACGATACCAACTCAACTAAGAGCAACCGAAAGAACAGTAACTACGTACCTCAAGTGGGGCGTTACAATTCTCCCCCTTAATAGAATTTTGTCCCCCAAAATTCAAACAAATAACTCTGGGAAGCGATTCTGCATGTCCCGTTCTACCTCCCAAGTGGCCTCTTCCACTTTGTGATTCCTCCATAGGATCTTCACTAACGGAACACTCTTGTTCCGGAGCTCTTTAACCCTTCGATCTAAGATCTGAACTGGACGTTCTTCATATACTAGGTTCTCTGTCACTTCAACGTCCTCTACACTCAAGATATGGAGGGGATCACTTACGTATTTCCGTAGCATCGAGACATGAAAGACATCATGCACCCTATCCATACTAGGCGGTAGTGCCAATCACTGAGGCCACCTTTCCTACCCGTTGCAAGACTTCAAATGGACCTACGTATCGCGGTGCTAACTTCCCTTTGCTTCCAGCGCATTACTCGCTTGAAGGGAAACTTTCAAAAACACTTTATCACCCACTTGAAATTCGACTTCTTTTCTCTTCAAGTCGGCATAGCTCTTTTGTCGATCTTGGGCTTGTTTCATCCCTGCTTCGATCGCTCACATCTTCTATCAATTTTTTGAGTCACCTCCCCGGGAGCTGCACTTAGCTCATCTTTTTCACCTACCTCATCCCAATGTAGCGGAGACCTACATCGTCGCCATACAAAGCCTCGTAAGGCACCATCTTAATCGTAAGGCGATAAGCATTGTTGTAGGCAAACTCCACCAAGGGTAACACTTCGTGCCAAGATGCTCTATAATCCATACAAGAGGCTCTCAACATATCCTCAAGCACCCGATTTGTCCTCTCGGTTTGGCCATCCGTCGAGGATGATAGCGTGTTGAATGCCAATTTAGTACCCAAGTTCCTCTGTAAACTCATCCAAGGTGAGACAAATCTGGAATCTCTATCGGACACTATTGTTTTGGGCACACCATGTAACCTTTGACGATTTCCTTAATGTAGATCTGAGCGGCTGATCCGTAGTAGTGCTTTCCTTTCTTTGGAAGAAAATGGGCTGATTTGGTTAACCTATCCACAATCACCCATAAAGCATTATACCCTCTCTCGGACTCTAGGGAGACCGGTGATGAAATCCATTGAAATACTCTCCCATTTCCACTGGAACACTCAATGGTGAAGCAACCTCACGGCCGTTGATGTTCGCTTTCACTTGCCGACAAGTTAGACATTTAGCTACGAACTCGCAATGTCTTTCTTCATACCTGTCCACCAATAGCTTTTCTTTACGTCCTGATACATCTTAGTTGCTCCAGGATGAGCAGTGTATGGTGTGTCATGAGCCTCCAAAAGAATTTTCTGCTTCAACTCACCGTTCGGAGGAATACACAACCGATTTCTAAAGCAAAGAGCACCATCTCTCACACAAAACTCTGTTGTCTTACCTTCAAGTACTCGTTGAACTATTTTCCGACACCACTCATCGGCCATTTGTTTTTCTTTCACTTCCCCCAAGAAAGTAGTTTGAATTCTAACCTTGCGATCCCTCCGAATCACTTCAATTTGCTCTCACAACTCTGTTGTCTTACCTTCAAGTACTCGTTGAACTATTTTCCGACACCACTCATCGGCCATTTGTTTTTCTTTCACTTCCCCCAGTAAAGTAGTTTGAATCTCTAACCTTGCGATCCCTCCCGGAATCACTTCAATTTGCTCCCTACACAACTCTTCTATCAATTCTCTTTGCTTAGTGAGTCGGGACAAATAGGCTTTTCTACTCAGGGCATCGGCTACTACATTGGCTTTCCCCGGTTGATATTTGATCTCACACTCATAATCTTTAACCAGTTCTAACCATCTCCTCTGCCTCATATTCAACTCCTTCTGAGTAAAGAAATACTTCAAACTCTTATGATCAGTATAGATGTTGCTCCTTGCACCATAGAGGTAGTGCCTCCAAATCTTTAAGGCAAAGACCACTGCTGCCAACTCTAAATCATGCGTAGGGTATCTCATTTCATGATCTTTCAATTGCCGAGAGGCATAAGCTATCACCCTACCTAATTGCATTAACACCGAACCAAGTCCTTGCAAAGAGGCATCCGTATAGATGTCATAATCTACACCCTCCTGCGGCAACACTAACACTGGGGCCGTTGTTAACCTCTTCTGCAATTCTTGGAAACATTTCTCACAAGCTTCTGACCATACAAAAGGAGTCTTCTGTTTGGTAAGAGTTGTCAATGGTTTGGCTAACTGAGCGAACCCTTCCACGAATCGTCTGTAGTAACCCGCCAAGCCTAAGAAACTCCGGACCTCCTTTACTGTCCTCGGTCTCTGCCACTCGAGGATTGCTTGCACTTTACTCGGATCTACAGAGATCCCTTCCTTCGATACAGTATGGCCCAAGAATATTACTCGATCGAGCCAAAACTCACATTTTGAAAACTTAGCATACAACTGCTTTTCTCTCAACCGTTGCAGTACGGTTCTCAAATGTCCCTCATGCTCTTCTCTTGACTTAGAATAAACCAGGATATCGTCTATGAAAACCACTATGAACTGATCTAAACAATCATGGAATACCCGGTTCATCAAGTCCATAAAAACTGCTGGGGCATTTGTCAAACCAAACGGCATCACTACGAACTCATAATGCCCATACCTCGACGGAAAGGCATCTTAGCTACATCTTGCCCGCCACTCTAACTGATGGTACCACGACCTCGGGTCAATCTTAGAAAATCTGCTGCCCCCTTCAACGATCGAACAAATCATCTATTCGGGGTAGCGGGTACTTATTCTTCCACGGTCACCTTATTCAACTCTCTATAATCAATACACATCCAAGCGATCCGTCCTTCTTTTTGACAAACAAAATTGGGGCTCCCGGGGGAGAATGACTCGGTCGGATAAAACCCTTGTCCATGACTCTTGGAGTTGCTTCTTTAACTCTGAAGCTCTGAGGGGCCATTCGATAAGGGGCTTTAGATATTGGTCGTTGTCCACAGGTGCTAGTTCGATACTAAAGGTTAGAGCCTCTGCTTTAGGTGGCATGGACACAGTAAATCTTCGGAAACACATCCTTATTCGGCAATGTACTTATTCATCTCTTGGCCGGATAAAACCCTTGTCCAACAGCTCTTGGAGCCTCTTGCTTTAACTCCCCTCCCCAAGCTCACGGGCCATTCGAGCAAGGGGCTTTAGATATTGGTGTCGTCGTGCTAGTTCGATACTAAACCCTTCGACCTCTCTTCCTAATAAGGCACTGCAAATCTTCCTAAACACATCCACAAACTCTCGAACTATAGGCACCTTGAATCTCTGGTTGTGGGACATCACCACTCTGCACTACATGCGCAATGTATCCAGAACACCCATTTCTTAACATCTTTCTAGCCTTTACACTACTAATTAACATACTCAACCGATGGCCCTCTCCAAAACTAAATTTATCCCCGTTATCGAGATTAAATCTCGCTTTCTTCTTTCGACAATCGATCTCTACTCCATATCTCCCTAGGAAATCCATGCCCAAAATCACATCAAAGTCGGGCATATCAAAGACTATTAAATCATTGCTAACTCTCGACCATGGATCACTATAGATTCTCCTAACAACATTTCTTGAGTCAACACACTCACCCCATCAGGGTAACTCAATCTTAATAGGTTGACTCACTCGCTAGGTTTCAAACCTAATATCCCGATCATCCCATGCGATATAAAAGAATGGGTAGCCCCGAATCAATTAAAGCATATAAAGAAATTGACATGGAATAGCAAGCTGACCGATTCTGGTGATGGGTAGCCTCGCCTTCACCACCCCGAGCCACCGTAAAAACTCTCGGCATTAGCACCTCTCGGACCACGAGCGCGGGTGGAAACGGAGCTTTACAATCCTTCTTCGATGCCGGCGGCACTGTAACACACATTTCTATCCCTTAAACATTCCCCGAATGGTTCCTTCCGCATTTAGCACAAAGGGGCAACCCTTCGGCTTCTGGGCCGCTTGTTCGCCAATCCCTCCTGTTATTCTTGGGTTGGAACTTCTTCTTAACCCTTACTTCTCTATCCCTTGATGCATCCAGGCCTCTCCCTGCATGCAGGGGATGGTTCAACGAGTACCGTAACGATGACTCGTCGGCGATGTGCTTATTCACATAAATCTATGCCCTTAACGCCCTTGTTAAAGCCTCACTGTAGGTATGAGGAGGCTCAGCTCCTGTCATCACATCTCGAGCAATATCGGATTTCAACCCCTGTACAAACTTGTCCCTCCTCAACACTGGAGTGTACACTATCCCGGGTGTAAATCGGGCGAGGGAATTGAATTTTACCGAATACTCCTTTACCGTACTAGTCCCCTGTTTCAAATTAATGAACTCTTGGACTTTTTCATGTACTCGGTCTTCCGTTCGATATTCGGCTTCAAACAGTCTTTTGAATTCTGCCCAAGTCATTAAAGCCGAGTCGTGAGTCTCTTCCATTAGTTCCCACCAAATTCGGGCATCTCCCCGAAATAGGAAACTAGCATATCTAATTCTCTCGGTCGTTCATGGGAAACAAGGCCACTATCCGCTCTACGGACTTAAACCACTCTTCGCTTCCATGATCCCTTGTGCCCTTAAACTCTGACGGCTGGTGTTGACTTGCAAGCCCCTGAACCGGATCAACTCGATGCGGTACTACTGGAGGTACCGGCCCCTCACGTTCTTGTCTTGCGGGCCGTCCCTCGTCCCAGGGTCTCGATTCTTTACGGGTGCAACTCTCCCCCGACTCTCGCTAACACCTCTTGAACAATATTCGAATCAATGTCACATCAAGAGTAAGGGGGTTTGGTTCTGGGGGGTTAGAGGATTCTCCCTCATTCATCACCCTCTTACCCTTATTACGGTTACTACGCCTCATCTACAAAACGATCATATCGGATCAATTTAAAAGAACACTCTACATAAGGAAATAATTTAACTTACACAGTCGGCTATTGGACATCGTAGCGATGAGAATGGTACACTGTCAAATCCCAAAATCTTTGCTCTGATACCATAAATGTAACGACTCGATTCTTATAAAAATATGTACAGTGAAAATACACGTAACTTTAATATAAAAAGTTGGGCCCAAAATTTTTCTTTCATTGAACACATGCATTCTTTATACAAATTTATACAATGCTTGTGACATATGCAAAACTATCAAAAAGGAGGGACAGTGTAGCCATTTCTCTTCGTGTGCCGATGTCCATCCAACTGTGTCCTTCATCTAGAACCTGCAAAAACATAGGGAACAACTGGATGAGCACAAACAAGGCTCAGTAAGTAAACCCCTAAACTCGATTATTCCCATAACTCTTTCTTTACTCACTGTCTAATTACTCTTTCTCGTAGCTTCTCTATACTAACTTCCTTTCTAGTAAGTCACGGCCCCATCTCGACCGGTGAGGCACGCCGGGACTTGCTCCCATCCCTATGACTTCTACTCATTCTAGCCGATCGGACTTGGTTATGCATGGATTCGAACCTTTGGCCATGTGAGTGCATAGAATCTCTCGGGTAAACTTGGGTATAGCCCTCATCCGCATGTACACTACGGGCTACACCACTACTCTTTCTGATATTCTGGCCGCTTTGCTGATGCGGCGTACATGCGGGAATACTCTACCCGTACTCACAGGTTCCCCATCACACAACCTACTCTATTCTCTTATTAAGCACTACTCTAGCTTTACTCTATAGTGCTCATTCTCTTTTTCTCTCTACTCTTAGAGTAGTCTAAACTCATAAGTCTCTACTCTCTTTTCTAATGCATAAGTAAAGCATAATTAATGCACATCAATGACTCATACTCATTAATGCATTTATGAAAGAGAACTATAACATATAGCAACAATTAGGGCTTTCTACTCTTACTTATTGTTCTCTTGAGCATTTTATCATACAACTCATGTGCATGAATAACTCTACTCTAATTCTAACTTTTCTGTTTTCTTTGATCAACCAAATGGGAGAAAACTCCCTCATAAACCCTAAATTCCCTATCAAAAGAGAAACACTTCCATAAACTTGCTCAAAACTTCCTCCAACTTCTATCAAACTCAACCCAACATCAAGCAAATACCACACTTCTCATAATTCATAACTCAAACATGATTAATACTCTCATTCAACAATTAAAAGAAAGCACATATGTATTTCAATCCACTCAAAAGAGTTCTTAGATCTCAACTTAGGTTGAGTTTACTTACCTTATGAGAAATTGGCTTCTTTAACACTTCTCCTTTCCTTTGGAAGCTTGCTTTTCCTCTACAACTTAGCCAACAATCACAACATGAGACTCTAGTCAAAACATAAGAAAACTCCCAACTAAAGTGCAAATCCTTACCTTAGGAAGCTTTAGGTTAAAACCCCACAAAAAGCTACTCAAAAAGGCTCTTGGAAATCCTTGAAAGATTGAAGGAAATTTGAGAGAGTTTAGGAGAATGAAGGAGGCGGTGGAAGTGGGAAAATGAAGAACAATCAAAGGCTAAACCCTTTTTAATACCTCTTAAAACTCATTCTTCCCAATTTGTCCCTTGCTCTTTTATGGAAATTCCATCCATATCCTTTGATTCCTTACTAACACACCCCCATACTAACATATTCTCCTTGAAATTTCCTTACAATTTACTCCCCACTTTTCCTGCTAATTAGGGGTAGAATGGTCAAATTGCCCTTAGGG
Source organism: Pistacia integerrima (assembly GCA_026225825.1). Taxonomy (NCBI): domain Eukaryota; kingdom Viridiplantae; phylum Streptophyta; class Magnoliopsida; order Sapindales; family Anacardiaceae; genus Pistacia; species Pistacia integerrima. Next base: position 17,038,208 of record CM047737.1, on the reverse strand, counting down.
GAGAAAATATCTAAAACTTAACAAACATTTTAAACGGCTGTCGCGCGAAGAAACTGTCCGCCGCGGCGCTGTCCCAGCACTTCCCCGTGGCTTCAACACCTCTTCGCCGCGGCGAATTATTCTTCGCCTCGGCTGCACGGCGACGAACTTCTTGTTTTTCAACCAATTTCAAGGCAATTATTCAACACAACACTCATACTAATGTTAATCAAACAATAATACTACGATACCAACTCAACTAAGAGCAACCGAAAGAACAGTAACTACGTACCTCAAGTGGGGCGTTACACATCATTAATATATTAATAATGATATTTTTATTATTTTATAATGTAATTAGTTGGCTTAGTATGTTCTAATAATAATTAAATTAGATCTAGTTGATCCATGTCAATAATTTAAATGTCCGGAAATTGATTAGCAAATTCTATAAGTTTTTAAATTTCACTAAAATGAGTTTAAATATAAGAATATTAACACAATAAAATGATTAATTAATTACTAAAATAATCTTTTAATTATAACTAATTGTTACATCTAAAAACGTGATAAGTCAGTCTTTGTAATTTTATTAATTAAAGTTTCATCAATCTTTCTTTATAAGTATCATACTATCTTTTTTTACTTGATAGTTATGATATCCAATTATTTTAAGAGATTAAAAAAAATTCCAACAAAAATTGTATTTCCTTGTGAATTGAATATTATTTTCAACACATTTACTCAAGGTTTTGCTTAAGATTTAATGGTTTTTTTTTTTTTAAATTTCAGTAGTTGTTTGACAAACAATGACAAAGTCGTGGAAGACCTCTCAACAAAAATCCTAGCTCCGCCACTGTCCACCAAGTGCGGCATTTGCCCAAACCGTGTAGGAGCAGTTATTTTGTATCCCGAAAAGGGCTGCATGGATGTCGGTGAAAGCAAGACTTAATTGTAGAGTAGGAAGAATGGAAGAGGACAAAGAGAGGATTCTGAAGAAGCTCATCATTTTGGAGACATTGAGAAGAAAAGATGGCTTGTATGATGTTGTTCTTGTGGGAAAAAAGATTATGAAAATATTGATTAGAAAACTTCGGAGAAATTTCCGGGTGATTTTTTTATGATTATCCTTTTTTCTTTAAGTCAATGTTAAGACAAAGTCTGTAACATCTACTGAAAACTAGTACAATGCATGCAATTAACAATGGAAAATTGGGCCCAAAATGTTTCTTTTCATTACAATTCACATGTCTTTTATACACGAAGGTTACTGTTTACAAAAGTGCATTTCAAAAGACAAAATAGGGAACAGTGTAGCTATTGCTCCTCGCGCGCCGACACCCCTCCAACCGCAACATCACCTAGAACCTGCATCCACAAAGGAAAAATAACGGGGTGAGCACAAATAATGCTCAGTAAGTAAAACTCTCTAACTGTCGTCCCCGTGTGTGACTCTTAATTCTTTCCTTATGCTATTTCTGATTCTGTTTCTGTTTCTAATAACATCATGGCCTCATCTTACCGGAGGTACGGCCGGATGGCGTTCACACAGCACCATCTCACTCTCTATGGCTATTGGGTGGAATTCACACAGTACCAACCCGTTCTTAGTGACTACCGAGTGAGGATCACAAAGCACTAACTCGGTTCTTTCTAACTATCGGGTGGAGATCACCTAGCACCTACCCGTTCCTCATGAAATTTGGGTAACGATCACCAAGCATTTACCCGTCTCTAGTCACTATCGGGTGATGATCACAAAGCATCAACCCGCTTCTACTAGCCATTGGATGATGATCACAAAGCATCAACCTACATATCTCTTAATTAATCGGGTAGTGGTCACAAAGCATCTACCCATTTCTATTACTCATTGGGTGACGATCACTAAGCATCGACCCATCTCTTAGGCCATTCGGATGATGATCACAAAGCATCAATCCGATTCCCATAACGGTCGGGTGATGATCACAAAGCATCATCCCAACTATACTACTCTTCTAACTCATTCTATTGTAGCATTTTTCAATGCTCTCTACCCTTAGAGTAATTTTACCCACTAAGCTCTCTACTCATAGGGTATTTCTAAACACAAAGTTTCCTACTCTTTCTTAGGTCACTTGTCAATGCATATAACAATGCACATGGATGATTCATCTCTACTAATGCACTTGTGAAATGCCAACATGCAATGTTGCAAGAATTAAGGTTCATTACTCACACTCAAACCTCTATTAGGCATTTCATCAAACAACTCATGTGCACTATAAAACTCTATCATAGCCATGAATCTAAAACTTTTCCTAACCATCCAAAATGGGGAAAAACCCCTTCACAAAGCCATAATAACCTGTCAAACAAAACACTTCCAAAAAGGGTTCCATAATACCCCTTAAATTCCATCTCAACTACCTTGCCAAACCAACAACCCATTTCTCAAATTTGCAAGGTATAAACAATCACAAAGCATAGAAATCTCTATTTAATCCTTCATACATGCTATAATACATGTACATCACATACATACATCATTTCTATCAAAACCCTAATCAAGAAAACTCATAAATCTCAACTTGGGTTGGGTTTTACTTACTTGTTATGGAGAGACTTCACCAAATCCTCTTTCCACTTGGTTTTCTTGGCTATTCTCTCTACTCATAACCAAAAGAATGAAAACCCTCAAAAAAACCAAAATGAACTAAAATCCACAAATCACACAACTTAAGGAGAAATCCTTACCTTAGGAAGCCTTAGGTTGTTTTCTATACCCCAAATCACTTCAAAAACCCTTGAAATTCCTTGAACAAAAGAAAAGAGAAGTTGAGAGGAGAAGAATGAAGGGTTGCGTTTTTGGAGAAGAAGAATGAGGGTTTGCTAACTCTTAATTCCTTTTAATGAAATATAAACACACTCATTCCCATTTTGCCCTTACTCTTCTTTGGAAATTCCATCCATATCCTTTGATTCATTACAATCTCACCCCCATACCAACACATTCTCCATGGAAAATACTTACAATTAACTCCCCACTTTTCCTGCTAGTTAGGGGTATAAAGGTCAAATAGCCCTTGGGGAAGAAAATATCTAAAACTCAATCAACCTTTTATTCGGGCTGTTTACGCCGCCGCGGCGCCCTGTCAGCCAGCCTTCCCCGTGGCTTCAACCTCTCGCCGCGGCGAATTCTTCTTCGCCCGTGAAGCACGCGACGAAATTCTTCGTTTTCAACCAATTTCAGGGCAACATTCAACATAACACTCAAACAAACAAATATAACAAAAACCAACTCGATTAAGGGCGAAAGAGGAAACAATAACAACGTACCTCAAGCGGGGCGTTACAAAGTCAAGAAATTAAGAGAGTCAAACAAATGGTGCTAGGCAGTCGTAGAAGATTTGTTCTCAAACCCAGCAACTAACATGATGGAAAGCAAAGACCATATTCGAAAGGTAATTTTTTCTTTTATAGAGTAAAAATTTGCTAGTGTAATCTTAAAAGCACTTACTCTTTAAGTTTTCTTAATGTCTAAATGCAGTTGAAATTTTTTTTTCTTTGATGCTTTTATGCAACCAGACTAAATTTAGTAACCCATTATTTTCTTTGAGTATAAACTCAAACTTCTTGTAGAAAGAGTTTTTCAAATAGAAATTTTTTAAGTTTTTAGTGAACTTTTGCGTAGAACTTAAGTTTGCATTAAACCATATGCGGATGTTTGACAAATTCTTGGATATTCATATTCATATTTGGCTAATTTGACTAACCTCTTGACTTGAGGCGAACTAAGCTCTAGCATCAAGCTCTTTGGCGAATCAATGATGCTTGTTTCATTATCAATTTTTGATATATTCATGGAGCTTGTAACTACAGTTCCCATCTTTCTCTCTGTGCTTGACTAAGAGTTGTTCCACCTACAACAACAACCTATACACCACCTGTTGAGCAACTGGAAGTGGTCATTCCAAGTGTAGCCAGCCATTGCCCCACTCACAGGTGCTTACTTTAAACCATTGTTTGTTTATGAAATTTCATATTATTACTGATTTATTTTTTAACGTAAATTGATTCAGTTTTGATTCCTTTATTATGCAGCCAACCTTTGGCAGTGATGGTCATAGTGAGCATTGATGGGGCTGACATTCTGTAATAACTCCTTTTATACTAGAATACTCATAGAAATATATATAATAAAATACATGTATATTAGCAAAAATAGATGGGCCCAAAAATTTTCTTTTATTACATGTAAACATTCTTTATACAAGATAGAGCATCATTTGCAAAAAGTCATCAAAAACAATAGACAGTGTAGCCATTGCTCCTCGCTTGCCGACGCCCATCCGACCGTGTCCTCACCTAGATCCTACAAACACAAAGAAAACAACGGGGTGAGCACAAAATAATGCTCAGTAAGTAAATCCTCTACTCGTCTATCCCCGTAACTCTTTCTCTTAATTCTTTCCTCATACTCTTCTCTTCTCATTCATTTTCTCTTTTTGTTTCTCTTTCTCATAGCTCTTTTCTATTAACTTTCTCACTTGAATGTCACGGCCTCATTTTGCCGAAGGCACGGCCGGGTGGAGTTCACAAAGCACCGACCCACTCTTCGTGACTTCTACTCATTCTCTGTCGATTGGACTCAGTTATGCACGGATTCGGAACCCTTGGCCACGTGAGTGTATATTCTCTCTCTCGAGTGTCATGGCCTCATCTTACCGGAGGCACAGATGAGAGATCACAAAGCACCCACTACTCGTGACGATTTTATTCATCACTCACGGGTTCCCCATCACACAACCTACTCTATTCTCTTGTTTAGCACTACTCTCTCTTTTCTTTCATTCTCTAGTGCTAAATCTCTCTTTCTCTTCACTCTTAGAGTTTTTCTCATTCTCTTTACTATTAGAGTGTTCTCATTCTTTTTACTCTTAAAGTAGCTTATTCTCAAAATTCTCTACTCTTTCTCAAGCTACTTCTCAATGCACAATTAATGCATATGGATGGTTCATATTCATTAATGCACTCATGAAATGCCAATATGCAATGTTGCAAGAATTAAGGTTTACTACTCATGCTCATACCTCTCTTAGGCATTTCATCAAACAACTAATGTGCATACACAAACTCTACTTTATCTATAACTCTACTCCTCTCTTCCACCATCCAAAAATGGGAGAAAACTCCCTCACATAGCTATAATTCCTGTCATAAAAGAACACTCCCAAAGAAATTACTTAGTCTCCTCCAACTTCATCTCAAACTACATCATCATGCAATCTCAACATCATGCAATCTCAACACTTCTCATAATTCAATTATATTCAATAACAACATAGATAAATACTCATAACATCTCAATCTCTCAACAAGCATAATACATACATGCATAAAGAAATCTCTACTCAAAAGATTTCTTGAATCCCAACTTGGTTGGATTTACTTACCTTGTGGTGAAGTGATTCCACTAGCACTTCTCTTTCCTTTGATAGATTGTCTTTTCTCTACAACTTTAAACAACATACTATAAGACTTCAACACATCTAGAGATAAATTTCACATCTAAAGTAAGAATCCTTACCTTAGGATGCTTTAGATTAATTCTCTACCAAGATCCAACTAAAAGCCCTCAAAGATTCTTGAAAGATTGAAGGAAGGGTTGAGAGAAAATGGTGAAAGGGTATGGCGGTGGAAGAAGAATGAATGAAGGGTTTACTAAGCCCCTTTTTAGCTCAAAATATCTACATTCATTCCTATATTGCCCTTATTCTTTCTTGAAAATTCTATCCTTATCCTTTGATTCATTACAATCACACCCCCACACTAACATATTTTCCATGAAATTTTCTTACATTTCACTCCTCACTTTTCCTGCTAATTAGGGGTAGAATGGTCATTTTTCCCTTAGGGAAAAAAATATCTAGAAGCTTCAACAAAAATCTCAGCCGGCTCTTCGCCACGGTGAAGCAAGTTCTTCAACCAAGCGAAGAAATCCAGGGCATACGTCACCACGGCGAAGATTCTTCTTCGCCCCGGCGAAGACCATGACCTCAAAATTTGCCAAGTCTCAACCAATTTCAAGGCAAACACTCAACCAAACCAACCCATCACTTCAACCAAGGGCCAACCAAACAATATTAACATTATAACAACTCAAATAAGGGCAAAAACAAAGAACATTCAAGCAATACACCATAAATTAGCTACGTACCTCAAATGGGGCGTTACAATTCTCCCCCCCTTAAAAGAATTTCGTCCCCGAAATTCACACAAACAACTCTGGGTAACGATTTTGCAAGTCTTGTTCTACTTCCCATGTGGCCTCTTCTACCTTGTGGTTTCTCCAAAGAACTTTCACTAATAGAATACTCTTGTTCTGGAGCTCTTTAATCCTTCGGTCTAAGATCTGTACTAGTTGCTCCTCATACACAAGGTTTCCTGTTAACTCAACATCCTCTACACTCAAAATATGGGAGAGGTCACTTACATATTTCCGCAGCATCGAGACATGGAAAACATCATGTATCTTGTCCATGCTAGGTGGTAGTGCCAATCTGTAGGTCACCTCCGGCCCAAGAGCAGTACTTAACTCATCTTTTTCACCAATCTCATCCTAATGTAGTGGAGACCTACATCGTCTACCATACAAAGCCTCGTAAGGCGCCATCTTAATTGTAGACTGATAACTATTATTGTACGCAAACTTCACCAAGGGTAACATCTCATGCCATGAAACTCTATAATCCATACAGTAGGCTCTCAACATATCCTCAAGCACCTAATTCGTTCTCTCTGTTTGGCCATCCGTCTGAGGATGATAGGCAGTGCTGAATGCCAAACGGGTACCCAAATTCCTCTGTAACCTCATCCAGAAAGCTGAAACAAATCTGGAATCTCTATCTGACACTATCGTCTTGGGCACCCCATGCAACTTGACTATCTCCTTAATGTAAATCCGAGCCAACTGATCCGTAGTGGTGCTCTCCTTTACTGGCAGGAAATGGGCTGACTTAGATAATCCATCCACAATCACCCATATAGCATTATACCCTCTCTTTACTCTGGGGAGACCTGTGATAAAATCCATCGAGATGCTCTCCCATTTTCACTCCGGAATACTAAGTGGCTGAAGCAACCTTGACGGCCTTTGATGTTCTGCTTTTACCTGCTGACAAACCAGGCATTTAGCTACAAATTCTGTAATATTTCTCTTCATACCTGGCCACCAATAGCCTTTCTTTACATCTTGGTTGCTCCAGGATAAGCAGTGTATGGTGTATCATGAGCCTCCGTAAGAATGCTCTTTCTCAACTCACCATTTGGAGGAATACACAATAGATTCCTGAAGTAGAGGATATCATCCATTACTTGGAACTCTGTTGTCTTGCCTTCATGCACCTACTGAACTAATCTCTGACACCACTCATCGGGCAAACACTCAACCAAACCAACTCATCACTTCAACCAAGGGCCAACCAAACAATATTAACATTATAACAACTCAAATAAGGGCAAAAACAGAGAACATTCAAGCAATACACCATAAATTAGCTACGTACCTCAAATGGGTCGTTACACATTCGGAATAATTTAATGAACATTTCTTTTTTGGCGTAGACACAGTATGAACCATTTAAAATATATATATATATATATATATATATATATATATATATATATATATATATATATATATATATATATATATATATATATATATATATATATATATATATATATTGTCCATTTATTTTGTTTTTCTGTGTCTTATAAACAATGTTATATTGCAAAATGTTTATCAATGAAGCATATTTTATTATCAAAAAGTTGCAAACTTACATTCTCAGATAGGTTATACATGTTTTTGTTGTGGACTTTGTAGCCAGTAATAGTTTGTGTTTTGTGGCGAATAGAGTTTGTGTTGGATGATGAAGGATGACAAGTTTTATTTTATTTTATTTTTGCTCATTTCATGGTGCTGGGCAACCTTTTAAAATGGTGAAAGATTAATTGTTGGACCTCAAAGCAATGGTTATATTCCATACAGGAACTACTAATTTTAAGAAGAACAAAATTGTCATTTCAATTATATTATTATGTACCAAATTGTTGTAAGAAAAGTGTTGCAACTCTTCTTTTGCTTTGAAAAGGGAATATATTCTTATCACTAAAATGTTCCAGTATTATGTCGTTCTTCAATTAATTAATTTATTTGTGTCAAAACCACTTTCATAAGTTGCGGGACTTTTAACTTCTATGTATTGAATTCAATTAATTCAATTCCTGTTGAATTACAAACTGACCATTTCAATCTTCCATCACTTGCATTTTATCAAATTCAAAGAGGAATGTGAAAGATCTGTACTACATACATTAATTGAATGCATGTGAATCATCCTTATTTTATCAACACCAATAAGTAGCAAACACGGGAACCAATTAACGACATCCTAAATGGCAATCATATAACGATTCTCAACAATCTTTAAACATAAAAACCCGATTAAAAAAAAAAAAAAAGAACAATAACAAAATGTTCTATTATAATTAATATTTGACATATTTTTTGTGAAACAATAATCGTTTACAATTTTTTTAAATATAAAAATTCGATAATAAAATAATAAAATAAAAACAATATAATAAATAAACTCGCGCAACGCGCGGGCGTGCCATCTTGTTTTATTTGTTTCCATAACATTTAATTTTCTTGTTGACTATATCAAAAATAAGAGAATTAAAAGTCTCAAACTTGCTAACTGGCAATTAATTTTTACTGATCATATCCGCAATTTCCCCGTGGGATTGGAATTTTCTTATGACTTCATAAGTCATTGTTGAAAACTATTAATAAAAAATAATTAAAAGGTAACGACGTATTATGTTAGTCATATAGTCATAAAAAGACATAAATTTTGGATTATATATTAATATTAAAACATCTGTGATAACATAAATTAGAATTGATCTATAATATTATTATAATCGATATATCATAAATAACACGTCAATTTCGCACCTCAGATTTTATATAACTTGCAGAGGTGAAACTAGGGGAAGTTCCCTCTCGCCGATGAGAATTCTAAAAAAATTAAAATTAAAATTTGAAAAAATTACTAATAAAATTTGATTGGTCAATAATCTTTTTATGTATATTTAGCCCTCCCAAAAAATAATATCTTGTTAACTCTATCAAATTACTTTCGTAGCTTTTGATAGGGACACCAATTATTTTTCATTGCACTGAAATTTTCTAATGGCAGATATGCTGCTAGTAGGAAATAAAAATGAATAAACATGATCTCCAGAGACTGTGGTTATAAAATCAGATTACATTATACAATAGGCCCATTAAAAAATAAATTCATTCTCACACCTACAAAGAGTTTATCATATTTACTTTAATTAAAGTACTGATCTCTTTAATTCTCTACGGTGAGTCGGTTAGCAATGCCAGCTCATATTTGACTTCTTGTATCCTAATCAAGTTCATTTATGATTAAAAAAAAAAAAAAAAAAACAACTAACAGGATGTTACTCATTTATCCCATCACACACACATGCACATGCACACGCATAAACACATATTGTATATGCATTAAATGTGACAAAGTAAGAGAAAGTTGTGCAATTCTTGGAAGCTAATACATTGTGCAGTAGCTAAAACATATCATATCCAATTTGATGGAGATCTATGGACAAAACCATACTGGTGTGCTATCATAGGCAACCAAGATTAAAACCTAAAAACACATGTAGTAGTGTGAGTCAGGATCATTCCCACGGAGAGTGTCTAGCCGAATTTAATGTTATGTGAACAAGGCTGGGGGGTTTTGAGTAAAACAGAAACAATTTCAGGAAAACAACAATTCAAACTAATCAATCAATCAAAATAACAAACCTTAGTCTAAGTCAACATCCACCATTGGAATCTTACAACTGATCATCGATGCAAAAATAAATCAATTCATACTTTGAATATTCACCGTTGGAACTATTTTCCTATTTCTCCTTAGTTGTAATTAATTAGGAAACAAGCGTTCTAATTAATCTTACTATTAAACAACCCTAGACAAGCGCTAAAGGTTTAATCTAGTGGCAGCCTTAAGGGCTAGAGAAATCGATGAAGCTAAACAACACGAACACAAGCGGTTGTATTTAATTCAGTTGAATGTTCTTCTTAAGATTTAATTATTCCTGACGCAGCAAATTATTAAACCCTAATTACTTCACAAGTTAGATGGATCAAACAATTACGGATTTGATATCAAACTTAGTAGTGGATTGCAACAAATAATACACTAGTAGGCCTCCTAGTAATTAAACGCAACAATCATGACAATATGCATAGAAGAACATCCAATACTCAAAATATAAATTGAACACTAAAAAATTAGATTAGATCTCACAGTTTTATTGATTCCGAGACCTTCGTTTCCTTCGACCAAGTTCTAAAAGTTTAGCCGCTCATGGCCATAATCAAAACTCAAAAGAAAACGAAGAAGAAGAACAGAAAGAGAGGCGTGTGTGATCTCTTTCAATCTGATCTCTCTCCCTTTTTCAAGAATATCCAATTCAAAAGTATTTGAATTCTACTAAATCTCCTCAAAATATTCTAATATCCTAAAATAACATTTATCCTAATCTGATTCTAATTAATTGAAAATAAAATAAAGTCCTAAAATAAAATAGGAAAGTGGTGTGTCTAGCTGTAACTTGCGTGCCACATGTCTTCAAAACTTCCAATGATAAACTGCCTATTTGAATAAGGCAGAATGTTCCAGAACGTTGGCAGTGCAGGTGTGTCAACTTGAAGCCCAATTCCAACCTTGATGCAGCGAGTATCTCTCCAAACTCAAAACATGAAAATTGTAGATATATTTCTTAGGGTTCCACAGCATTTTTAATCATCTCAATCGGAGCTTGGATGAGAGAGTTATGCCCAGATTACGAAATGATGTTGAAACTGTCCGAATTCACTTAATTAGTTCTGTTCTGCAATTAACACCTCCATTTGCATCCTAAATCAAAATAGAATAATAATGAGTACATTCAGGCAGCAAATAAGTATAAAAGACTAGACATTAGGGGGGTAGATATGACATTTTGCATTCTCATCACATACCATTATGCTGTGTACCATAATCAATCTATAACTTCACATGGAAAATATATGTAATGTATGAAAGAAATAATACCAAACATTGACGGAGTTAGAATGCCATCACCAATAACCATGCTGGTTCCCAAAAGCACTACCAGTAGCAATAGAAGTTACTCACTCCTCAATTGATCTTACGTTTCATCTAGTTTTCTAGCACAACTCTTGTGTTATACAATGGGTTGCAATCTGACAATACGAAAATCATAAGTTCACGCCTTAGTCTAACACATCATAAGAAAATAATGAGAAGGAAACAAAAAAGAAATGAAACTTGTTAGAATCATTCACAATGGCTTCAAAAACAACCTCATCAACCTACGAGAAATCCCAATTCAATTAAATCACAAAAACAATCAAACATCGCCATCAAATTTCCAATAAACATTTGAATTCTTCACACAAACATACCCGCCTAGCAAGGCCAAGGCTAACACGATCAAGAATCTTGAAATCAGACATCTTGAACCTCATAACATGCCCTGACTGTTCTTCCTCCACAGAAACAACCTCAAATTCAACTCGAGAAACAACCTTCCTCGAAGATGAACACTAAACTCCAAAACTTCTCCTCTGAAACATCACACATGACTTTGACTTCCCACAAACTGCCTACTAATCAGCCTTGTTGACAAATTCCCACTTAAACTCCATCTCTCAACACCCTCCAAACCTGGACTGGAACGAATCCCACATATTGCCATTTAGCCAATCTGCAAAAAGACAATTTTGGATCATTCTGAGAACAAAAACAACTGTAGACGTTTAGTTCTCATGTCATTTTAAGGAACATATAAAAAAAAATCAATATTTAAATCCAAGTCATTGAATTATACAAAGAAATGAATCATTCAACACATATAGAATAAGTTTAAGTTCAATTGTTGAGAAACTTATTCACTACTTAATTAAAAAACTTTTAAAATTTAAATCCAACCCATTAAGTTATACAATGAAATGGAATCTTTAAGAAATGGATTAAAAGGTGTAAAATAGTAATGCAGAATTATGCGTTAACTGTAGAATAAACAGTATTTATATTAGTTTCTGGTATCATCATTTAGTGGGAACAATATACTGTGAATCTTTTATCGATTTTATTGATAATAGAACTGTTTATATATATAGTTCTATTTTTTTCCTTGAGGAATACCAAGTTCCTTTTCTTTGGCAATAATTAGGGATTCACGTTTCCGTAAATCGAATATTACATGTATGGTTGAGCTTGTTATTTCTAACAAAACATTCATTATATCTCTGTTCATTACTCTGGCAGTGTCGAGTTTGTCCAGCGTGACTTTAAAGTTTTGTAGAATACCTTCCAATTTAGGCGAACCATCTGACATTGCTGCTTGACCTGCTAAAAATCAAAAAATGGACATGTAAAAGTAGATATATAGAAGGAATATAAGAGTAATCAGTTGATGTTATTTACTGCATGCTTCTGTTTGTTTGGATTTTGGATTGACAATAGTTGGTCTTTTGTCTTCCATTTGTTAATGGTATCTGTGTGAAATGAAAGAAATATTTGAAGGTGTATGGATTGTTGAATTCTCTACTCTTATATAGCTTTATGTCATTAAGTAATATTATATGATAATTAATGATTACAACAATTGTTCGTGTTATGTTCAATGTAATTGGATTATTGCTAATTAATATGACTTTTGATATTTTTTAGTAAGTGTTTGCATGTTATTGGTTATGGTTATTTTGATTTAAATGTTTTGTTGTTATTGGATGAGTTTAAAATTTTCAGATTTATATTAAATGTTAAATGATAATACGTTTTATAAAAAAACATTTTTCATTATTATGTTTGATATTTTTATTTAATTGAATGTGAAGGGGTTAAGATATATTAATATTAATAATAATTAATTGAATGTGAAGGGGTACAAAAATATTAATATTAATTAACAATAATAATTAATATGTATGAATGAACGTTGAATATTAATGGATTAATAAAGTGTATTATTGAATTTCATGAATGTGAAAAAATATGTTGTATCTTTATCAAATTAAAAGAGGAATGTGAAAGATTTGTATTGAATACATTAATTGAATGCATGTGAATAATTTCTATTATAACAATCTCTTAATATTCATGGAAATCAATAACACACAAGCGAATCATTAGTAATTTATCAAATTAAAAGAGGAATGTGAAAGATCTCAAATTAAAAGAGGAATGTGAAAGATTTGTATTGAATACATTAACTGAATGCATGTGAATAATCCCTATTATAGCAAGCCCAATAAACAGCAAACACGTGGCCCAATTAATGACATCCTACATGCGATCATATATCAATCCTACATGGCGTCAGAAGAAGCAGTCTGCTTCAGCATTATATTAATATATAGATTAATATTAATTAATAATAATAATTAATATGCATGAATGAACGTTGAATATTAATGGATTAATAAAGTGTATTATTGAATTTAATGAATGTGAAAAGATATGTTGTATCTTTATCAAATTAAAAGAGGAATGTGAAAGATCTCAAATTAAAAGAGGAATATGAAAGATCTCAAATTAAAAGAGGAATGTGAAAGATTTGTATAGAATACATTAATTGAATGCGTGTGAATAATTTCTATTATAACAATCTCTTAATATTCATGAAAAATAATAACACACAAGTGAATTATTAGTAATTTATCAAATTAAAAGAGGAATGTGAAAGATCTGTATTGAATACATTAACTGAATGCATGTGAATAATCCCTATTATAGCAAGCCCAATACACAGCAAACACATGGACCAATTAACGACATCCTACATGGAGATCATATATCAATCCTATGTGGCGTCAGAAGAAGCAGTATGCTTCAGCATTATATAAATATATAGATACTAGTGGCTGTGATCGATTGATACTGAGCTTTGGAGTAGATAAATTATGTTTAGTACATAAGCATGTTTGATGACTTCAATTACCTACAGGATCTGCTGGTTAATATTAATGGCTAACGAGACAAGAAATAACAGAAACAGTACTGTTAATTCGTTGATGCATCATGGATAGATTAATATAGATGCACGCTAAACAAAAGAGAAAAAGAAATCTACAAAATCTAATGCTACTCAACACAATTAAAAATGATGAGAAGTCTATTAATGAAATTCATGGATTTCACCTTTGATAAAACATTTGTTAATTTAAACACCCAAAAAAGGTGATCTATTTGCTTAATTATAAAGACTAATTTAAGGCCTTATTCCATTGATAAGTGTAGTTTAATTATTTTCATTTCGCCCTTCAAATGCTTCAAGGGCAAAATACAACCTTATAGTTAGTCCCACTAGGGCAAGTAAATGTGCTTGTTGCATCATCCTTAGGGTAACTGTAAACATCTGGGCATCTATCTTTGAAATACTAGGAGTAAGTTGTAGGTCCACAGTTGCCAAAATTGCAACAGTGCTCCTCAGTCTTGAAAACAGGACATGGCTCGTTACATCCTCTAGAAACCTTCAGCTCATTCGGGCATTGACCGATGATATCAGTCATGCATTTGATCACGCGATTGCATCCACCTGAGACTGAACTAAACTCCATTGGAACATTAAGCCCATCAATATTAGACATGTCAATAAAGTCCATGTCCATGTATTGCTTCAAAGGGTACTCAACTAATGTGTTTGGTGGTGCACCATATCCTTGGCATTTGAGGAGCCCGTTACAATCACCCGTTTCACACTTGCCCTTTCCATTACCATCAAACTGGCAATTGGTTCAAGCCCAAATGCGGGTTGCTGTGGTGCCAGGGTTGGCAGTGATGGTCCATGTTTGACCTTGGCCAAGTTGTCTACCACCACTAGGCACAGCAACGGCCCAAACAGTGTATGGGCAATTGTTTTTGATATCAAAAGAGGCCGCATTGGCCAAGGTGATGGAAAGGGTAATTAGAAGGAATGAAGAAACGGAGAGGATATGCAAGAACTTCATTTTGGAAAGATTATTGATTTGTGACTCTGAGTGGTGTTTGTGAATGTGAGTTTATATAGAAACCGGAAATTGGACTACGTCATTGGAATTTGTTAGATGATATATTAATTAATGTCATTTACTTGAAAAGTATAAGTCAAGATAGTGAACAAATTAATGATATTTAGGCTAATTTAGCTGTGGGAAATCAACCATATGTTGGAATATCAAGTACTTTCTAGCTAGTTATAAACTAAACTATGAGATGACCGACACCACAATTTAAATACATATAATTAATAGATTGACTTTATTGGTAGTGTAAGGCTCATTTATGCATCAAAAAGTCATCCATGGGCGAAGGTCCCATAATCCAAGAGTAAGGACATGTTTCCACCCAAGGCTGGCGACTTTCACATAATCCAAGAGTAAAGGACATGTTTCCACCCAAGGTTTAGCGAAACCCTCGTCTCATAAATTCCAGATTTGTCACCTTTAAATTGACATGTTTATGATTTTTGTGTTATGGTATAATATAGGTAGTGTTATAATCAAATTGCCCTTGAAAAATAAATTAAAATTACTTTTGAACTCCTGGATTTTGGCCATTCCCGAAACCCTTTCAGGCCACATGACTTCCTTTTTAGGTCGATTTGGCCGTTTTCCAGAGTCGGCGACCTTCCCCAACACCACACACAACACCCTTGTCCATCCAGCACCAAAACCTCACCCTCTCCTTGTGAATTCACCAACCATCACCTAGCATCCTTCACCATCACCCACACACAAGCCTAACTCCCCCTCAACCATCACCCGACACCCTTCACCATTTCAGCCCCCACCTTAGCCACTGTCCCCACCGCGAGTTTGGAGAAGTTTGGTTTGTTTGATTGTGGAGTTGCTTTGATTGGTAGATTTTGGAGATTTGTGGGAATATTGATAATTGGTTATGTGTAGTTTTGAAAAGTTTGGATTGATTCTTATTTGCTGGTGTAAATTTCTGGAATTTCTGCCATACCCAACCCATTAGCATAGCTTTCTTCCCTAGACGTACACCAAATGCTCGACGAAAAGCCATACTCACCCACTGCCCCCATTGGGCACAAAAGAAAGGCCAGTGGACGACAAACAGAGAGTGAGGGAAGCTGATGTAGGGGTGGATTTTGAAGAGGATAGAATGGGGGGTCGAATGGAGGTGGTTGGGTGAATTTGCGATGAGTGAGGCGATTGAAAAATGGCTACAAAAATGGAGGTTTGCGAAGTCAAATGCCCTTATTAAACGCAAAAGAAAGGCCAATGAATGGTAAACGCTGAGTGAGGGAAGCTGATGTGGGGGTGGGTTTTGAAGATGGGAGAATGGGGGGTCGAATGGAAGTGGTTGGGTGAATTTCTGATGAGTGAGGCGGTTGGAAAATGGCTACAAAGATGGAGGTTTGCGAAGTCGAATGGTCGCCGTTTTCTGGCGAATGAAGGGTGTTTTGGTGTGAGAAGAGGGTGGTGAAAGGTGAAGAGGAAGCAAGGAAGAGGGAGGGGGCTGTTTTAGGTGGAAAGGTAGCTGGAAAAAGGCTAAAAACATCGGCAACGGCATTTGCTAACTTGGGCCGCTCCTGCCTAAAATGTGTCAACCACTATACAGGGATACTACAGTATCCACGCACGCATCCGCCCCACCCTTGATAAATGACCACTTTACCCTTTAACCGTTACATTAAACAATTTTTAGTTTATGTTAATTTAAGGATGAAAATCTGAAATGTTAATTTAAGAGTGGAAATCTAGAATTTATGAAATTAGGAGTGAGAATTTGGGATTTTGCAAAACCTTAGGTAGGAACTATCGTTTATTCTATAATCCAATTAGCGCAGTATAGGGCTGATAATGCGGAAGAAAACTAAGAAAATGAAACTATATATAAGGATGCTTCAACTCGGTTTATAGTGTTCGAGTAACAATTGGACTTTTATCACAAATAGGGGTGGACTTAGCCTCTCTGAGGGTAAGCCCAGGCCTACCCTCAGATTTAAAAAAAAAATAAATTGCAAATATCTAGACCAACAAAAAATTGCTATTAATATATATACCCAGGCCCACCTCAAATTTTTAAAAAAATGAGAACTATTATACATATATTCAGGTCCACAAAAAAATTGCTATTAATATATATATATTTCAGACCCACATCATATTAAAAATTTAAAACTCTCTTGACTCTTCTTCTCCATAGCTCCACCTGTTTTTATGATTTTATGTCCAAAATTATTTACTCTCTTATTCTCTCATTCTCTCTCCACAGTGCCACAATTAGTTTTGTTTTCTGTTTTATCAGTTTTAAGTATGTGTACTGCTCATTTCAATTTAGTTTATTTTAGGTTGAATCATGCTTATTTTTTGGAGGTTTTTATTTTTAATTTAATGGAAAAAGACATGATCTTGTGAGTTTCTTTTGTGTCTAAAACATTCTTGCTTTTCCAAATTAAACCTTAACTATATTTTACTAGACGTTATTCTTCACCTTTCACCCACCACTTTCCTACATTTCAAACGTCACTGTTTAGCTGTTCAAAATTATTAAAAAAAATTGAGTTACTATATATGTTTATACCAAGAAAATTCCCCCCTTTTTTTTATTAATTCATATTAAAAATTTTATTAATTAATAATATGTATTTACTCATTTTATTGTGTTTCTATGTAAAAAATTTATTGTATTTCCTTATGAATTAGATGTTATTTTCAACACATTTGTTTAAGTGGGAACAGTGGTGGACCCAGGATTTTTGTTGAGGGTCTGTGACTCCGCTATTGTTTGTCAATTAACTAGTGAAAACTTTTAAAAAACCATCAAACCTTGAGCAAAGGAAATACTAAAATATCAAGAAGCTAAAAAGAGAGAATGTAATAACACAATACTTTACTTGAATAAATTTATGAAAAGCAAAGTATTGAAAATAACATCCAATTCACAAGGAAACACAAGAAAATATTTACGTAGAAAAACCTCTTCAATGTGAGGAGAGCAAAAAACCATAAACCTAAATCATAAACCCTAAATCTTGACCTAATTTGCTCTCAATTCAAATTCTTCTCTTACCAATAGATGTTATTGATGTCTTATGAAAATTTGTGATGAAATTGGAAGGGAAGAAGCAAGGGTCGAATGGAAAAATAAGTTGAGTTATATGCACTTTTAAAGTAATGTTTTATATGATTAAATTCTTTAATAAATAATAAACAATTGTGCTTACTTTTGACACTAGATTGTCATAGTCAAAGTTCAATAAAAAATTCAAATTGAATTATAATCTAATTGTTTTTTTTGTAATTATGTCATGTCACTGTTATTAAATAGAGAATATATTTGTGAAAAAGAGTATAACATAATCATTCGAAATTTATTAAATTTAGGAAAAGATAATGATAATTAGTAAGTAAATTATTAGTTTATAATTATAAATTATAAATTTTTATTTCTATTAAAAAGGGGTATAAGTTACAGCATGAAATCTTTTATTACTAAAAGGAATTGGCGTCTGTAAGGAATTAATTAGGTAGAAAGATGAAAGATAAAAATGTAAGTATAGATGAAATGACAATGAGGCCAAGTCAAAAATTAAAAATCATAGTTAATAGTGATTTGTGTGGTATATTATATGGACTAAATTAGGGAAAAGGGGGAGGACATAAAGGTCAAATTAGTAAAGATGGGTTGAATCCCAAAGGATAAGAAGAAATTCTAGAGAAGACTTTTCTATAGAAAAAATTTGTTTTTTTGTTTTTTGTTTTTTGTTTTTAAATACTAGGCTTACCCTCAAAGAGATTGAGTCCGCTTCTAAGTGAGAAAGTACTGTGTTACTGCATTATTTCATTTTCAGGTTCTTCATATTGTATTATTTTATTTGCTTAAGGTTTGATGATTTTTTAAAATTTTTTACTAATTGTTTGGTGAACAATGACGGAGCCGCGGAAGTCCCCCTCGGCAAAAGTCCTGAGTCCGCAACTGATCACAAACTAGATGATGTGGTGGAGTGGTCCTTTCATTACACGATATTAATATTTTCCATTTCGTAAGTGTGTTTATTTTGTTTATAAGTAATCAACATGTAGACAATAATTTCTCATTTCGTTAACATTTCACATCATGTAAAATCTCATTTATTATGCGCCGAAATATATTCAGGTAATATTATGTAGCAAAACAAAGAGGATAGAAATTCCTATTTATGGATGAAGAATTTTCAATTTTTTTTTTCTCAATTTTATCAAAGAGAAGATGAATTTATAAACATATTAATCCCTCCGTTTCATTGAAACATCATATAATGACCAATTGGCAATACGAGTATTCCTCTCTCTCTATCTTTGATAATTTTATTGCGTGTTGAATCCATCTTATTATTATTATGATTATTTTTTGTGCATTATATTATAATAATTGGAGTATTTAAATATTTTAAATTTTAAAGTCTTTATATTCAAAGAATAAAAATAATTTACATTTTTTTAAGGGTTATTTGATTTACCATCTAGAAACATAATCTAAATTTTGTTCTTAAATAATCTAATTAAAGTTGTCCCTTACTTTTCACTCCTAAACTTAAAACTTTAGATAAAATTGGTACCTGAAAGTTTTGAAAATGCACATTTACATCTCTTACCATAAGAGTTTGTATAAACTAATGTGTAAGTGTCATGTGGCCATGTTACTTAATGCCCTAAAAATAAAACAAAAATTCAACCATGTTTTGGAATATCAACTACTATAGCTACTAGCTAGTTAGAAACAAAAGTATGAGATGACTGACCACAATTTAAATACATATAGTTAATAAATTGATTTTATTGGTTTGAGTGTAAGGCTCATTCATGCATCGGAAAGTCGTCCAGTGGCTATAGTCATATAATCCAATTAGCGCAGTATGGGGCTGATAATGCGCAAGAAAACTGAGAAAATGAAACTACATTTAAGGAATATTCAACTCTGTTCACAGTTTTCGAGTACTGACTGGACTTTTATCACAAACCAGATGATGTGGAAGAGTGGGGGTCGCTCGCTCCATTACCCGATATCAAATTTTCCATATCGTAAGTATATGCTTATTTTGTTTGTAAGTGATCAACATGTAAACACATTAATTTCTCATTTCATTACATCTCATATCATGTAAAATCTCATCAATTATTATACCGGGCTTTTTGCCGTAATATATTCAGGTATTATCATGAAGCAAAACAAAGAGGATAGAAATTCCTATTTATGGATGAAGAATTTTCAAATTTTTTTCCTCAATTTTATCAAAGAGAAGATGAATTTATAAACATATTAATCCCTCCGTTTCACTGAAACATCGTATAATGACCAATGGCAATACGAGTATTCCTCTCTCTCTATCTTTGATAATTCTATAGAGAATTTATTTTATGGTGATCTGACAAGTATATTGATATTTTATTTTTGCTTTTTCTTGGATTTATATCTATAAATACATGTAGTACTAATTATAAAGTAATTTTTCTGCTGGTTCTTGTTGACTAATTTGTTACTAAATTGCTACGTATTTATTTTCCTTCTCCTGCCAACTTCTTTTCTATCAAAAGAATTCAGGAAAATGTTTTTGTGGAATTATGTTAAAGTATGGCGGCTACAGAAAAGTATTAATAAGTTGTTTACTTCTTTATATATAATGCTAATTATAAGTTCACGAGGATATTACTAAGTATGTTTTAAAGATGTTTAGGATTAATTTAAAAATACATTTTATAATGTTGAAAAAAAATGTTTGAAATAACCCTTTGACTTGTGAATGGATGACAAAACCTTAGGTTACTCAAAGGTCTTATGTTCACCTAGTTCATTGAGTTTGTAGAAAGTTTAATGGATCTCGGGAATAAAGATTAGTTAAGATGCATGTAAGTTGGTCTGGACATTACAGTTACTAAAAAAATAACATTTTGATTATATGAAAGGCTCTCCTATAATAACACATTAAAATTTTATTTTCTTTCTAAATTACCATTAAAAAGCTCGCAATTAAAATCTTTTAATTCCATATACATCACAACTTCACCCTAGTTATTACTATATTTGAAAGAATGTGCTTGGAGAAAGTTTTAATTGGGCAGCCTACCTTATGTATCCTTAATTTGTACATCCGTATCATAAAAGAGTTAATATATAAGGTTGACTTATAGATAAGAGTTCAAATTTGTTTTTGAAAACAAAAAAGACACACAGTATTTTCGAATGATGTTATACAGTTCTCTGAGTTTTACAGCCTTATACAATAAAACCCCTCTATAGTCATAATGGTGTGACTAACTAATTTTATTTCTATAAGGAGGTTATAACTTAATAGAGGTGTAGTTACAAAAATTATAGTTTTGATTTCTTATTTTTTAATTCATATTTCAGTAGTACAATATTAAGATTTCAATTCATATTTTAGTAGTATTGGGATTTCAATTCAGCGCTTTAATTGCCTACTTTTGAAATGGATAGAAGACCGTGTCTTGGAACTAGCAAAGATAAGTGTTATTGATGGAACTATAAATACAGTTGATTCATGGTCAATTAATGTGAAGCTACAGACAATTACCAATGGTTTTAAGCATTGCAAAATTAGGACCCTCGATTTCGATGAATTGCAAGTTGTAAATGAAGTGGATGAGAAAAATAAAAGAGTCATTGCAAAATTGAATGATCAGATTCGACAAGAAAATAAAAGAGTCATTGCAAAATTGAGTGATCAAACTCGACAATTTCACTACACTAATCAAATGGATATTAATGTCTTCCTTGATCATCCAAATGAGCAATAAATCGTGTATGCTTTAACTAAATATGCTTGAGAAGTTAAAAATATATTGGCTTCAACAAGAACGCGTCCATGTTAGCAAGTTATTACATACTAACAAGGTAAAAGATGTGATAACAACTTTAAAATATAAATCATTGTCCCAAACAATTTTAAAATATAAATCATTGTCCCAAACAACTTTAGATAAATATTTTATTTCATCTTAAACCTTTTATGTAACATAACATATATTTTTTAGTAATATACAGATAATTATTACTATGTAGATACAACTTTCCTTAAGACGTGACTTAGAAAAATTATAACTTATTACAATGTGAAGTTTATTCTTATTTATGACTATCCCAAATTG
This sequence comes from Pistacia integerrima, assembly GCA_026225825.1. NCBI lineage: Eukaryota > Viridiplantae > Streptophyta > Magnoliopsida > Sapindales > Anacardiaceae > Pistacia > Pistacia integerrima. Next base: position 17,015,971 of record CM047737.1, on the reverse strand, counting down.
GGACTATAATTTTTTATGACTATGTAGAGTTTATTCCTATATAGAGTATCACTATAGAGATGTTTTACCGTATATAGGAAAGATCACTAGCTGTCATATATGTGTTATACATCGTATATAACATTATTTATGAGAAACTTAACTATTAGTAGAGATGTCAACCATATATTGCTCCTTAGATTGATGAAAAAGAAATTAATTATAATATATATATATATAAAAAAAAAAAAAAACTATGTTCAAAGACTCTTCGATGGATGATGTTATATTTATTCCAAATATGATAGATTTTACTAAATATAGAGAATGGAGTCTTAATAAGATTAGTAGGACATACCACATCATCGATGTTATGTACCAAATTAGAAGTGTTGCTCTTATAATTTTTCTTGTAATATTAAAAAAAAAAAAAAAAAAAGTTAAAAGTAATTAATCTTTCATCTTTTACAACAGAACAGTTTATTTTTGCAACAAGGGGGTTGCTGAATATGATCTGCACAATACTACATGTGCTCATCAGCTAGCTTTCAAGCTACCTCTTATTCGATCACTTGAACGGCAATTCAAGGGCAGAACACAACCTTGTAGTTGGTTCCGGTGGGGCAAGTAAATGTGCTTGTTGCATCATCCTTAGGGTAACTGTAAGCATCCGGGCACCTCTGCTTGAAAAACCTGGAGAAATTTGTAGGTCCGCAGTTACCAGAGTTGCAGCAATGCTCGTCCGTCTTGAACACATGACATGGCCCGTTACATCCTCCAGGTACCTTCAATTGATTCGGACACTGCCCAACAATATCAGCCGTACACTTGATTACACGCGTGCATTTACCACCAGGAGCCGCGCTAAATTCCATAGGAACATTGAACCCATCAATGTTAGAGATGTCAATGAAGTCCTGGTGCTCATACTGGTCCAACGCGTACTCGGTTAAGGTGTTAGGAGGAACTCCATAGCCTTTGCATTGGAGGACACCGTTGCAATCACCAGTTTGGCACTTGCCTTTGCCAGCTGCGTCAAACTGGCAGCCGGTTCGAGCCCAAATTCGGGCCTCTTTGGTGCCAGGATTCGCGGTAATGGTCCATGTTTCGCCATGGTTAAGTCGCTTACCGCCTCCTGGAACTGTGGCCGCCCAGACAGTGTGGGGACAGTTGTTTCTGATGTCAAACTTGGCTGCATCGGCGGAGGTGAAGTAGAGGGTAACAAAAAGGATGGAGCAGATTGAAAGGGTAGTGAAGGTGCTCATTTTGGAGAGTGATATGAGTACTTAAAGGGCAAACTATAGTTATGTTTTTGGTTTTTTTGTTGTGTTGTATGATGGATGAGGCAATCCGAAGGCGTTTACATAGAGGTTGGGGTTGCAAGGAGTTGGTGTGGATGATTAACAAGTGTAATTGCGTGATAGAAGTATGTTGAAAATTTTGAAAGATGATGAGATGTTGTGGTTGGCTTGGCTTGACTTGAAAATTGAAATCGGGCATCGATCTATGTGTATCAAGAACCAAGAATATTGGTGTACTTTATATATTAAAAGTTCGTTAAGTTTAAATTATCAGACGACTGTATATTTTAATAAATTGTAATGGTATATAAAGTCTTCAAATGCATAATTAATTATCCGGTTAATCAAAGAAATAGTGTTGCTGCTTTGCTTTATCAGCACTAAAAACACATTATATTAGTGGGTTAGACTATGTGAATTCAAACCATTGACACAATTTTTTGAGGGAAATTATTTAATTCAACCAAATTTTGGGTTTAAACAAAATTAAACACCTTTTAAATGTATAAACTAAAATAACCATCATACTCAATTTATTATCATAATACACTTGATTTATACATACTTCATAGTTCTCCCGGTTTTTTTTTTTTCGACTCAATTCCAAACTGCATTAACGTAAAACAGCTTACTGGTCCTATATTATATTTTTTATAGTTTGTCTTCTTGGGGAGTACTAAAAAACTTTTTAATTGAAAACTTGCATTTTTTTATGTTTAGTGTATCAGGGAAACTAGTAGTGAACCATATGATGTTGTTTCATTGTTAGGATTGTTAATGAATCACAATTAGGGGGTAAAAAAAAGGGAACGAAGGAAGTTGCTTATTACGAGGATGAAGACAATCTTGTTCAAGTATTGAAAAAAATCGATGCTTCGAGTAATTAAGCTCTCTCAAAGCATCGAGTAAATGTTACTCAATGCTTTGAGATAGCCTTACTCGAAGCTGTTTGTTTAAAAAATAGCCCAACTCGAAATGCTTACTCGAGCTACGTACAATGACTTGAATTTGTTGATTACACACAGGAGTGAAACCATTCTTAATTTAGGAGTGTTATGCCTAAAAAATAAGGATTGACATAAGATGATGTTAGCGAGCATCAATTAGAGTTCAAGAAGACTTTGCGCCATCCAGAGTCTACCACGTTGTCTAATAAACGAATATTTATCCTCGTATTTTGTTATGTTTTTTTGTTGTTATTTGTGTGTTTTACCTTAAGAATATGATACTTTGAGGTGGTTTTTACTATTTTGAAGGTATATGAGCTTTTGGAATGCATTTGCAAGAAATCGTGCAAAATGGGTTGAGAATTAGAGTTGAAAAGAGGAAGAAAAATGCGAAGCAACTAGATGGCGCCACGACATAGTTTTTCTGCGCCGCAACATAGTTTTTCTGAGCCGCGTCATGGTTTTTCTGAGCCGTGACATGAAAAAAAGTTATTTGGATAGAAAATTAATGCTGCAGCGTGAAGAATTCGGCGCTATGGCGTGAAAGAGTTTATGGTTTGCGGGAAGATTTGGCGCGCGGAGCGAATCGCAGAGAAAATAAAATTCTCAACTTTTCCAACTCCGACTTGAATTTGTACTTTCCCAAAAACAACCCTAGGAAAGAAAAACTATAAATAGGACATGCAATTTATTTTAGAGAGAACTCTCTTTGACCTAATTTGAGAGTTTTATGCTTTTGAGAGTGTTGCTTTATAAAGAGAGATTGTGAGTTTTCAACAAGGGAGAGAAGGAAGAGGATCAATCTACTTCAATTCCTAGGTGATTTCTTTTCAGTTACATCTTATTTTGCAATATGATTAGTTTTTCATTCATTGAGTTCATGGGTTTGAGTTTGAGTAAGAACAACTAAATATATTGTGGGAGTTTAGTTTAACTATCATGATTGTATTGGGTGTTTGGTGATTTGTTTTATGAAGATTTTAGATTGTTTCTCATTTAATTGTTCTTCATGATATTGATTATAATCTGTTGACTGGCCAACTACTTTTTATAATTAAAATTGAGAATTAGGGTTCTAGTGATCACCTTGCCTTAATTAAGCTCCATTAAACAAGAGTTCAAATTGAATACATGATCATTGTTTTGATTTGGATGGTTGTGTGATTTCTTAATGCAGATTATGATTAATTAGTTAACAACTTGATCATAGAAGTTAATTAGTTAATTATAGATGGAGAATAAACATGATCATTGGAATTCTCTATGGTTTAGTGGAAAAATCAACGATATGAATTTAGGATTTAATTGTTTTATTTGCCAAATATCCCAATACATGATTGAGAAGTTAGCTAAATCCCCACTATCACTCTCATTGGTTTAATTCACCTTCAACAGATTGCGTTCGTTAGTTTTAATTAATTTACAGTTTTATTTTAGATTAATTTCATTCAACTTTTGGTTAGTGTGTTTAGGATTTTATTATTTATTTAGTTTAGCTGTTAAAGAAAATAAATTAAGAATTTAGACCACAGCAATTCCGCCAGAGATCGACCTTGGGAGTAAACTTATTGCTAGCTATTAGTGATTCGTGCACTTGCGAGTATTAAATTTGCACATCAAGTTTTTGGCGCTGTTTATGAGGAAATAGCGTTCAAATTTTATATTTGTTTTCTTAGTTTTGTTTGAATTTTGTTCTTTGTTCTTTGTTTTATTTTGTTTATATAAACCCACGTCAGTTCTCTCTCTTCTTCACTACATCAAACCCTAGCCTCCATAGCACATCTCTTTCTTCTCAATTCTTTTACCCTTCCCAAGCATTTCTACTACAAATCACACATTTCTCAATCCCCTAAACACCATTTACCACGCTTTTAGCAAGATTCATAAGGAGATTTGCAAAAATTTTGGCGAAAACTCAAAGTTTCTCAAAAATTTTGGGGCTTTCACGATTTTGGGGCAAAGTGGTATGATTGGAAGCTTAATCTCGGTGCATTTGGTAAGAATTCTTATCTTAAGCTTTTGACTGATTGATTTTGAATGCTAATCTATGGATTCGTAAAGTTGATTGAAATTTGAATTTTGGGGGTTTTTGGAGTTGCAAATTCTTGATGTTGTAGTGTGATTTTTGTGTTGATTTGTTTGTTGTGGAGAGTTGTTAATTGTTGATTTGTGTTGGGTTGATTGAAAGAAGATTGGGTTTGTGAAATCTTGGGTTGATTGTCGTGAGAAGTGGTGAAATGTGGAGTTGTTTATGGTGGAAATTTTGTAGTGTTGTGTACATTGCGTTGAGTAGAGTATTTTTGAAGTTGTGGGCTGAATTTGTTTATGGAAATTGTTGAAGTATTGTTTAAATTTGGGCATTTGTGAATTAGTGTTCAATTGGGAAGAAAAAGACAATGCCTTTTAAGAGAACGACAAAAGGGAAGCAAGTGGACAATCGGTTTGTGAATGATAGGGCTAGGGAGCGATATGACGCTGAGGCCAAGAAGAATGATGGAAAAATCATTCCGGAGAGGGGATTAAATGCTCTTTATGCTTCTGATTGGGCTCAGGACTTAGATTGGCTCTTGTTGTGAAGGAACCACCGCAGCTAGCCTTAGAACCACTTGTTAGGGAATTTTATGCAAACCTCCCAGAAAGTCAAGATGGTCATGTGTATGTTAGGGGTTTACAAGTGCCATTTAATACTCAGATCATCAATGATTTTTATGGGATGAGTCCTGTTGGACATAATGAGTACATAATCTACAAGAACAATCCAAATTAGGATGAGATACTCAAGGTTATAGCCAAACCAGAAGCTTCTTGGAATGTTATTCAGAAAGGAACAAGGAAATTGAATGGGAGCGATCTGGCGGTTGTAGCACAGATCTAGCAATACTTCATTTGTGCACGGTTGATTCCTGAGACACATTTCAGTTCACTAAACTCTGAGAGGGCAATTCCACTCTGCTACATTGCTACAAAGAAGAAGATTAATGTAAGGGAGATCATTTTCGACTACATCAAGCATGTAGCAAAGCCCAGTCAACCGAACTATGCCTTCTCGAATCTGATCACAGACATTTGTAAAAGGGAAGGGGTGCCATCCTTTAGTGATGAAATGACCATTCATCCAGCACTTATGCTTGACACGACATTCTAAGCTGAGATGAAGACAGTGAAGCTACAACAAACATGGATGGGTGATTAAATGAAGAAGATGTTTGAGATGCGGTAGCACGTCTACAACCTCTAGGGCTATATGTGGCGCAATTCCAATGGCGGGACTAGAATGAGTACAATGAAAAACACCTTGAAGATGCCATGGAAGAAGATTAGGAGGGAGAAGAAGAAGCCGAAGAGGATTGATCCTGAGGCACATTTTTGTTTATGTTTTTATTTATTTATGGTTGTAACGAGAACTTGGAGTTTATTTTTCTGATTTAAATTTCTTTTCGCTTTTCTTTTTAAGGTTTAGATTAGTTTGAACATTGCAAGGTTGAGATACTTTTTTGTAATCTACGGTGGAGTTATCTAATGCATTTAGGGTCCTTAAGTTTTGTTTGTTTGACTGATTTGGATAATCAAGAAACCAAGGACTGGATGCCAGGGTTTTGCACGCATCACAGACTTCATAGATCCATCAGGGGAGTATTTCGTCACCTCTAGTCCTTATTTTCCTATGCCATGATATGCATGAGGTGACATTGGGGACAATGCCATTCTAAGTTTGGGGGTAGGAAAATTTAGAAACTTTTGTGTTTACCTTGTTTGTGTGTTTTGTTTGTTTGTTTGTTTTAGTTTGAGATTATCAATTCATTTAGTTTTAAGTGTTTCTATGTTTCTTTTGTGTGTGTGTGTGTGTGTGTGTGTGTGTGTGTGTGTGTTTGTGTTGTTGTTGTTGCCTAAATGAATTGCATAAGTCTATGATGAGATTTTGATTATTGGGATACTATTATTGGAAAATACGTAGCATTGCTTCAAGTTAGGTTGGTTGACTAGATTGATCTAGAGGTTTGTTGAGAGGTTCAACCACCATTTTCATTCTTTTGGCATGCTTAGATTCATTTTATGTGGTTAGGTGAAGTCTTGATAATGTTGGTAGACTCTAGAGGTGCTTAAGGCGAAATTCTAGGATTAGACATTGTTGAGGAAATGATTTAGGCAATTTTTCGGAACGTTTAAGCCTTTCTAGCCAACCCATGAATGAATTGTCCTTAGTCACTTGTTTGAGCCTATTGATATTATTGCCTTATTCTTCTTGTGTAACAAAAAATGTCCGAACCCGTCACCCTAAACACTTTATCATACCCTTTAGGAGAACTTTGGACCTCGTGTATAACATAAAAGAGTTTAAGAGGTGTGTGAAGAAGTGATGGATTAAAAGCATAAGTTTAGGGGTTGTAAGAAAGGGCAATAGAAAGGGGCAAGTAACCCCAATTGAGTTAAAAAAAAAAAAAAAAACCTCTGTATACAGTTGTGATTAAAGTTTTTGGATTTCCTTATGCATTTCCAACACAAAAATAAGAAATACATAAGTTTGGGGGTTGTGAAAAAGATTGTAGAAGTTGGTTGGAAAATGAGAAAAAAAAAAAAAAAAAGGTTTTGTCGATATTGCTCTTTGTGTTTGCATGAGGAAAACCGAGTTCTCTTGCCTTGTTTTTCCTATCCCTTCTTTCAAGCCACTCACCCAAACCTAAAGTTACAAGCCAATAACAAAGACCTTTTTATCTTCAGTGATGTCTAATCCACATTAGTGGAGAGTAGTTCGATACTTAGGCTTATGGAGTCTACCACCATTTGATAAATTTCACATTTCTGCATAAAATAATTCGGGAAGTCAGAAGGTGGATAGAAGTGGGGATTACCTACTTAGGGGACTGATGAAGAAAGATATTCCACTCAATTGTGACTTCTTGGAGTGTTGAGTATTTTCCATAATATTGTTTCAACAATTTTTTGAGACTTGCTGTGTCAATAAATTCTAGGCAACTTGCTTTTATTTCATGGTTTTCCTCTTTTGTCATTTTGGTGTAAGTTACTTTTCCTTACGTTAGTTTTGTTGTTTTTGTTTTTGATGCTCGAGGACGAGCATACCTTAAGTTTAGGGGCATTTGATAATCTATGGATTATACTAGGTGTGTTTGTTTTAGTATTTTGAGTAGTATTTTTAAAATATTATTGGTAGATAGAGTTGGGTGATTATTACGAGGAAGAATTTAAAATTAACAAAAAGACCCCCTAGGTTTGCTAATTTAACTAAACACTCCAATATATAAAAATTTTATAAAATGACAAAAACACCCCCACCCACCCACAGTTGCCAAATTCCGGCCACCATCACCGGAATCTGGTGTTACGGCGTACGACCATCGGATCTAGCCGTTCGTGTGCCAATTTGACCTTTTTTGGCTAGATCTACCACGGATCTGGCTAGAAAAGGCTAGATCTACGGGCCGATCTGGCCATCGTTGACGGTCAACGGCGACCAAGAGAACGATGGCCAACTCTTGGTCATTGTTGACCATCAACGACAACCATCTCTTGGGCAACGGTCCAGTTTTTTGTAAAATTAACTTTTAACCCCTACATTTATTGTCAATTTCATCTATAATTTAATTTACTATTTATATTTATTATATTTTAACCCTTACAACTATATATAACTAACTAATTAGCCCAAAATAAGACTAACAGCTCGTTAATTGGTCTTAACCCTAATAATTAACCCAAACCCAACTAATAAAAATAATAAAAGACTTGGGCTTTAGTAAATAAATAGTTGCAGCCCATTACACCAAAATAAGTCTTAAAATAACTTAAAATAGCTCACATAAAATAACAAGTATTAAGCCCCATGAAAAAAGGCTTGGACGCCAACTTGGACCCAATTAGGGCTAGTAAGAATCGGTCTTTAATTCCTCAAACTTGGACTTGGGCTTCAACCTTGTTAACAATCTTTTTGGATCCCTCTAAGGCATACTCGACTTCATGCATTGCTTCCTTGGCTTCAAGTTCTTCAATTACGCTTGACATGGCACGTTGCACCTTTTTAGCTCGACTCCTCGTAATCGGGCCCATCGGAATGTGAAGAGGATCTTGTGTCGGCTTTAAGATAACAAGCTACTCGGTGATGTCCTCATCAGACATAGCCCAACAAAACTTCCCACACGGCTCAACAATACACGTCAATCCCAGAGTATTTCCCCAATCCCTAAACAATCTCTATATTATTTCCACAGGTTGCATCATCATCTATGTCACAAGATTTATTGGACTTTGGAAGCTTACATTATGTATGGTAATTAAAGGTCAATTAATCTTAAAGCTTCACAAAGAGAGTGTTTAGACTAGTTTATAAGGAGCATAAATTATTCTACTTTCGGATTTAATACTAGGAATTTATACTTAGTAGTACTAAGATAGAATCTAATTAAGAATTCACTAATGAGAACATGTTGTCAATGCAAAGAGGATCTAAATGTTGAAGAAAATAGAAGAAGCCATCCAGAGATGATCAGCTGACTCAAACATTCAAACAGAGTTGACGTGTCTTGTAATATGTCCCTATAACACAACCTGGGTCCTATGTCTTGACACCTATTATTCAGGATCTACAACTCATAGAAGAGGACAAATTCTGTTATCGCATAACTTATGAGTTGGAGATTTAGCTTGATCATTAAAGAATTTTTTGCGCTTATAACCATTAAATTATGTCCTAGGATTATAGCTATTGGATTATGTCCTAGGTTTGTATATATTTGCCGCGTCTTAATGGAAATATTGAGTGTTCATTTTGTTCTCATTCACTCTATTGTTCTTCGATTTTTAGCCTTTTTATCTGGTAATACTTTGTTTTTAAAACTTGAGCTAGGAGATAAAATTCTCGAACTAATAACTAACACAAAAAGTTTCTTGTAGTTCACTAGTCTACACAATTGCCACAATCGGCTTCATCAAATTAACAAGTAATTGCAGATGCAGGCAGTTGTATTCACATCGAGGAGGCAATTTTGTTCACACTCAAGTCTCTGGCCTCCAGTGGGTGCGTTGCCCAAGAATTAATCAAAATTAAGATGCAAGACAATATATAGAGTTCAAGAAGCTCAATCCAAAGAGTGTAAATCTTATTGGTTCGCGTCTTGTGGTGGTACCCAGAATGGTAGTTAACTTCATCTCTGCTTTATTATTTATTTACTTTTATGAATAGTGTAGGGATGATGCTGAGGGCTTGGAGGATAAAAAGATTGTGCATCTTTAAAGTTCTTGTGCGAAAAATTTGCCATGTGGCTTGACTTAAAATAAGTCAAGCAATTAATTTACCTTTATATAGTAGTGGAGGATTTTTTTTGGGTAAAATGGTAGTGGAGGATTAAGATAAAGATATATACGAGTATTAGATTAAGACACTAGCTTGTTCACATATTCTAAAATTGACAAGTAATTAGATATTTTGATGAAATCCAGGTAAAATTACAAGTTGGCTTTTCAAATGACATTAATTCCCATATCATTTTAATGCATAATTCATATTACCGATCATTAGATGTAATTAACGTACATACATAGGCATAGGCATCAAACTTGTTGGTTAATTAATCTCATGACCTTTTAAAAACAACTCGGAACAGTAAAATTAAAAAGAAGCTGATAAACTTCTTGTTGGAAGTTTTATTGTCACAATACATGTGTTTGCAAAGCTAGCATTTAGCTCTTATTTAATTAGTTACATAGATGCATGCTGTAGAGTGGTACTTCAACGACAGAACACAGCCTTATAGTTAGTACTGATGGTTTTAGAGGCTGGAGAATCCTAAGGAAAAGCACTGCTAAGAAGTTGGCACACAATAAAAAAACTGAATACGGGAATTGTGTGTCTCCATTGAACAATAATGCAAATAATATACAGGGTTTGCATTGCTGTTACACCCACTCTGCAGTAGGCTTACAATCAAAATAAATCAGCCATACTTTGCTAACTACTACAGACACATCACATTACAAAACACCTAACCAGCTGATTTACAGCTGAATTCACCTAAATTAACATTACATTGATTAAAAGATTCAGCTACAAAGAATTACAGCAGAACCAAAAACACTACAGTAGAAATTTAAACTTTGCCGCAACCTTGCAGCATCAGATTCCAAAAGTTGACATCCTACATGCAGTTTCCAACATAATATCAGCTTGATCAACACTCCTTGATATTTATGCTAGAAACTCCAAGTTTGAGTCTGAATTCTTCAAACTTGGACTTATTAAATCCCTTGGTCATAATATCAGCAACTTGGCTCTCTGGCAAGCAATGAACCAAACTGATTTCTCTGTTTTGCTTAGCCTCTCTCACAACATGGTATTTAATCTTAATGTGTTTAGTTCGACCATGGAGAATAGGATTCTTAGCTATTGTAATAGCTGATATGTTATCACCATAAATGGTAGTAGGCTCACCTTGGTTTAGCCTCAAGTCTCCCAAAATCTTTCTCAACCAGATCGCTCGGTTTGTAACGTCCATGGCGTGGTGAAATATATCGCCTCAACAGTAGATTGAGCTACTGTGTCTTGTTTTTTGGAAAGCCAACTGAAGGCACCATGATTGACAAAGAAGACATGTCCAGAAGTGCTTCTCATGTCATCAACTGAGCTTGCCCAGTCACTGTCTGAATAGCCAATTAAGCTTAATTTTTCAGCTCTTCTAAACCAGATTCCTAACTCAGTAGTGCCCTTGATGTACCATAACACCCTCTTTGCAACCTTGTAATGTATCTCACTTGGCTTGCTCATAAATTTGGATAGGAGGCTGGTGGTGTACATTAGATCAGGCCTGGTTGCTGTCAAGTACAGCAAGCATCCTATCAAACTTCTATAGATACCTTCATCCACCCTCTTGGCACCATCTTCCTTACCCCGCCTTTGGCTAGGAATTGGAGGAATATCAACTGATTTACAATTTTCCATATTGAACTTCATTAGCACTTCATTTGCATACTTCTTTTGACACACAAATATACCATTTAAGCTTTGGTATATTTCCATGCCAAGAAAGTAGCTCATTTCACCCAAATCAGTCATATCAAATTCCATCTTCATTGCCATTTTGAATTCTTCCAACTGATCAAGCTTGCTTCCAGTCACCAGGAGGTCATCAACATAAAGAGAGACTATCATCACTTCACCAATTTGTTCCCTTACATAAAGGGTGTGCTCATTTGGACTTCTAACATATCCTAGCTTACACAAATAGTCATTAATTCTGCTATGCCAGGCTCTAGGGGCCTATTTGAGACCATACAAGACCTTCTTGAGTAGATAAACCTTCTCCTCCTTTCCCTTAACTTCATACCCCTTCGGTTGCTCAATGTAGATTTCCTCATCAAGCCATCCATTTAGGAATGCAGACTTTACATCAAGTTGGAAGATTTTCCAACTGAATTGAGCTGCCACTACGAGGAGAAGTTGAATGGTGTCATGTCTTGCCACAGGTGCAAAGGTTTCTAAAAAATCAACCCCAAATTGCTATGCAAAGCCTTTAACAACAAGCCTTGCTTTGAGTTTGTTCACTGATCCATCAGGATTCAACTTCTTTTTAAATATCCATTTGACTTGTATTACTTTCCTATCCAGTGGCCTATCAACCAGCTCCCAAGTTTGATTTTTCTCAATCACATTCATCTCCTCCTACATTGCAGCCTTCCAGGCCTCAGATTTTGCAGCTTCAGCATAGCTTGTAGGCTCCAATTCAGCCATATTACATCTCTCATATATGTCATGTAGAGACCTGGTACCCCAGACTGGTATTTCATCCACTTCTTCTGGATTCAATTCTGCATTCTGATTTTCTGGATATGTGTCATGTTGGATACTGGTCCTTCTCTCAACTTGCCTTTTTTCCCAATTCCATGTAGCTCCTTCATCAACCTTAGTATCCCTACTAATCACAATCCTTTTGGTGCTTGGATTGTAAATTCGGTAGGCCTTAGCTAGACTGGCTACTATATCCAATCATGATGCCTACTTTAGCCTTCTCATCCAATTTGGTCTTTTTGTTTGCTGGAACAAAAACATAGCACACACTTCCAAATACCTTCAAGTGATCCACATTTGGCTTGACACTAAAGGTGGAAAAGTAACCCGCCCGGCCCGGCCCGCGGCGGGTTACATGCTTTGGCGGGCTGGGCTTAACTCGCCCGCCAACAAAGGCAAAGGGCGGGTGGGCTGGGTTAGGCCCACCTTCCCGGGGAAATTTGGGGAAAGTCGGCCCAAAATGGCCCTCCCGGCCCTGCCTACCCACCAACCCTAACCCGTCGGGTTAGGCGCGGTCCGGGCCGGGTTAGCCCGATTTTCTTTTTTTTTTTTGTTTTTTTAATTTAACTTTTCAAATAAATAATTATAAATATAATTGTTTTTAGTTAACTTTTCAAATATCAATAATTCAATTCAATTCAATTTTTTTTTTGGTTAACATTTCAAATATTAATTCAATTTTAATACAATAAAATTGTAATATAAGAAAAAATTAGACTTATTCATTTATCAAAAAAATAAAATAAGAAATTACAACAATTATTGCCTCGTTAAAAACCTCACCAAGAAAAACCTAATGGGAGAAAAACTTGGTAAAGAAAAATGAGTGCAATAATTGACAATTAATTTACAAATTACATTTTACAAAACAACTAATTTGGGGGTGGTTCACTAGGACCTCCCTCATCTGTATCATCTATATTACAAAATTGAAATGATTCTACTAAAGTATTGTCGATAACCTCGTATTGATCTTGATGGCGCGATCGTTCCCAATCTCGAAGACATGTGAGGACTTCAATCATTTTTGGAGCAAGTTTAGTCCTCCTTTCATTTAAAATCCTTTCACTTGCACTAAATGCTTGTTCAGATGAGACGGTTGAGACAGGAACAGCGAAAACATCCAAGGCAAGTCTTGATAATACCCGAAAAATACATTTTCTGGCTCTCCAATACTCTAAGAGATCAAAGTGACTGTGAAAACATTTGGAGGGGTTGCCAAATATTGTTGAAGTTCATTACTCTGCGACTCCATGGAGGACAGCATATTAGTTGTTGTTGTTGGTGGTGCTTCTGAAGAGGAGGCTGTGCTTCGGACTCGAGTCCTCTTTGGCCTATTCAGTGCATTCCAAGAGTATAAGTCTTCATTTGTTGTTTCTTTTGCTACAGCTTCTCTGGATATTTCGCCTCTTTGTGACTGCAGGTTCCCATACCTGTTTTCATATTGGAAATATACTTCGAAAAGACTATTTTTTACCTCTCCTATTTGATTGACATATGATTCGTTTTGTAAATTTTCACTTAAATTGTCAAGACCATTTTCTAAACGTGCTAATTTAATTCTAGGATCAAATATAGCACCTAAACAATAAAGAAAAGGAATGGGTTTCCAATATTTCAAAAAAAAAATTTCCATTGCCTTTATTGGTGCATGTAAAATTTCATTGTCTTTGTTTTTTGTAAATAACTCGGAAATTTTTATAATTGCATGTATTACCAATGGACTAGTAGGATAATACACACCAGAAAGTTGTAAAGTGGATTGGTAAAAACATTTGAGAAAAGAATGAAATACTTTAGCTATCTTCCAATCATTTTCTACCAAATGATGAGGACCTCTATTATTTGCTACAAAATAACTAATTATATTAGCATAAGGTAAACATGAATCAAGCATTAAATAAGTACTATTCCATCTAACAGGCATATCTAATGCAAAAGTTCTAGGAGACATATTTGATTTTATACAAGCTTCTTGAAATTCAACATTTCTTTTATTACTACCAGTAATCCAAGCTAAAGATTCCCTAATTCTATCAATATTTTGTTTAATTGTTTTCATACCACTTTTCACAATTAAATTAATAACATGACATGCACAACGTTGGTGAAAAAATTTCAAATTGTTATATAAAGAATAATTATTTTGAAAAAATTCTATAGCTTTACTATTAGAACTTGCATTATCTAAAGTTAAACTTATCACTTTATCAATAATATCATAATCTTCTAAAACTTCAATAATTTTATTATAGATTTCTAAACCACTATGATCCACATCCATTAATCTAAATCCTAATAAAGATTTATTTAATTTAAATTCATTATCAAAATAATGGACTAGTCACACAAATATAATCTTGTTTAGCTCTACCACTCCAAATATCGGCAGTTAAAGCCACACTAATATGACAAGTATGAAATTTATTTTTTAATTCTAATTTCATTTTTTTAAACAATTTTATTAAATCATTTCTAGTTGCAGTTTTAGAATAACTTTTAAATCCTGGAAAAAATGAATTTTGAACAAATCTTTCAAAATATTCATCTTCTGCCATATTAATAGGTTGATCAGATGCGGCAATATATAAAGCTAACTGTTCCCTATATACATCAGAATTATAACGCCAAGTAGTACCCATATTAGTTATTTGAGTTTGATTGCTTTCTCTATTTCCATGTTGATTAATATGTTTATTAGCATGCCTTTTTAAAGTACTAGTACCATTACCTGAATCAGCTTTATAAACATTTGCACAATATTTGCATCTTGCTTTCTTGACTTGAACGCCATTTTTTGTCTCGTAAAACTTGTCGAAATGCGCCCAAACGTCTGATGTGTGTCTGTTTTCGCTTTCGGCGGCGATTGATGATCCCGCCTCGGCTTGAGATGAAGTTGGGACGGGGAGGGGCGACGATTACGAGGGCGACTTCTAGAACCACCTAGGGAGGCTGTTGGAATCGACGGCATATTTTGAGGTGTATCGGATTCTAAGACTGGGATTGGGACAGCGGGACTATTTGAATCTCCTGCATTCATAGTAAAATCAGCGGGAGTAGGACTAGGATAATAGTTTTCTTCATCATTGAAATTCATGGGAGAGAAATATCTATCCATTGTAGACTTGTAGTTGAAAAAAAAAAATTAAAGAAAGAGATTTGGAATATGGAAATTGGAAATTTGGAATTTGGAAAATTGGAAATATGAATTGAAAATTGCAAAAACTAAAAAAAATTAAAATAAGAGCAAATTGATAACAAAAATATTAAGAGAATAAATGAATAATTGAGACTTGAGAGTTGAGAGAATAGAGATTAGAGAATATGAGAAAATGAGAGAATTTGAGTTGTGGAAAAAATATGAGAGTTTAGGGCCAATTTATAGAAAAAAATGGGGAAAGAAAATGACGAAAAAGACCCCTCCAATGGCTATAAAACAGCTATATTTCAAGGGTAAAAAGGTAATTAAAAAAAATAAAAAAAATTTACATTTTTTTAATTTTTTGGGCCCCCAACCCTGGCCAATTGGCCGGGTTGGTTATTGGCAACAAATGCCAACTCGGCGGGTTGGCTGCCGGGTTGCGGTCCTCTTGCAGAGAGGACAAAATAGCAACCCGCGGGCTGCCTGGTTGCCATTGTGCAACCCGGCCCGCCCGGGGGTTGCTGGCGGGTTGGGCTCAACCCGGCTGGCCATTAAGACGGGCCGGGTTGAGCCCTCTTCTTCCCGGGCCGGGTTAGGGTTGGCCCGCCTAACCCGACCCATTTTTTCCACCTCTACTTGACACCATACCAGGCTTCAAAAGGAGTCTTGTTGTCTAGAGCTTTGGTTGGTAACCAATTAAGGAGATAGATCCTAGTGTCGACAGCTTCTGCCCAGAAAATTTTTGGCAAATTTTTCTCAATCATCATGCACCTTGCCATCTCCATCACTATAAGACTGCTGAACTGATGCCATATTCCAACTCCTTTGCATGCTTCTTCAAACTCATTGGAAGTATACTCTCCACCATTGTCACTTCTTAATGTTTTGAGTGTCAAACTTGTTTGGTTTTCAACCAACAGCTTGAACCTTTTGAATACAGCAGCTACCTCACTGTTTTGGTTCAAAAAATGCACCCATGTCATCCTGGAAAAATCATCTATGAAAAGGATGAAATATCTACTTCCACTTAGAAAATTTTGATGTATTGGACCACACACATCAGTGTGCACAAGCTGGAGCCTTTCACTTGCTCTCCAAGCTTTATTTGCGGGGAATGGGGGCCTGCTGAGCTTGCCAATTTGATAGGTTTTGCCCAATCCTTCACCTTGGTCAATTTCGGGTAGGTTATGGACAAGGTTTTTGTGTTTGAGTTCCTTGACGGCATGATAATGAAAATGTCCAAATCTCCTATGCCACGACTCTAAGTCATCTATCCTAGCTGAGTGGTTTTGAAAGACAAGTTTTCCCCATTCTACAGGGAAGCTTTTTCCCTGCATCCCAACCTTCATCAATTCAATCCCATCAGTTTCTAAAATAACACAAGTGAGGTCCTTGAAATGTAGAGAATAATTTTTCTCTAACATTTGTCTTACACTAAGTAGGCTCAAACTGATTTAGGCACAAACAAAACATTAGCTATGAGTTTAATACCTGTTTTGGTTTAGACAACTATTTCACCTTTGCCTTTCACCTCCAGCAGCTCACTATTTCCTACATTCACCTTGGATTGATAGCCTCATCTAGATTCACGAAATTGCTGGCATTTGGGGTCATATGGTTAGTGCAGCCACTATCAATCAACCACACGTCAGGGTTGCTTGCAACCATTCATTCTGAGACCACAAACAGATGCTCTGTACTCTCTTGTGTCTGTTGGGAACTTTCCACTACTTGAGCTTGCTGGTCCTGCTGATTCCCCTTGTTCTTACACACTCTTTCAATGTCTCCAAATTGTTTACAAGACCTGCATTGTATCCTAGGCCTGAACTAGCATCTGTTTTCAGAGTGGTTCTTTTTCTTGCGGTGTGGAAAGGGAGCAAAAGTTCTTGCACCTGCATTCTTTCGTCCTTGATTGTTCACCTTTTCTTTTCCCTTCTTCTCTCTAGCATACCTCCTGCCTTCACCTTGAAATCCCTTTTTTTTTTGGCTTGCAAACATAGCTCCCTCACCCAAATCTTCCTGCCTCAATAGCCTCCTCTATTCTTGTGCTTGAAGGGAATGCACAAGTTCAGCTAGGCTGATTTGGGACAGGTCTTTGGAATCTTCAAGTGAGGAGATTTTTGCTTCAAATCTTTCGGGTAGACTAAACAAAACTTTCTCCACAATCCTCTGATCAGTCAACTCTTCACCAAGTAGCTTAATCATGTTCACCACATTCATTAATCTATCCACATACTCCTTGACATTTTCAGTTTCTTGCATTTTGAGCATTTCAAACTCTCTTCTCAAGTTTAGGATCTGTATGTTTCTGGTTTGACTACTTCCCCCAAACTCCTCCTTGAGCTTATCCCAAGCTTCTTTAGGAGTATCACATGCCATTACCTTGGAGAAAACCTGGTCGATTACTGCAGAATAGATGTAGGAGAG
This sequence comes from Pistacia integerrima, assembly GCA_026225825.1. Classification (NCBI taxonomy): domain Eukaryota; kingdom Viridiplantae; phylum Streptophyta; class Magnoliopsida; order Sapindales; family Anacardiaceae; genus Pistacia; species Pistacia integerrima. Next base: position 16,998,382 of record CM047737.1, on the reverse strand, counting down.
TGCTCTTAGAGCCTTTGCTACCTTTTCTTCATGTATCCTAATCTGATTCAGTGTTGGGTTTGCTCCAAGTTAAGGGATTTGTTTCTCTTCCTCTACATATTGCCATAAGGAATGGCCTCTCAAGTAGGTCTTCATTTTGACAGTCCAAACATGGTACTGCTCACCATTGAAGATAGGTGGAGAAAGAGGTGTTGGATTTGTTGCCATTAAGAAAATCTTAAGGGAGTAGAGCTGTGTTTGAAGAGTTGAGGTTTTGGTCTGGAAACTCACGGTGGCTCTGATACGAAATGATGGTTTTAGAGGCTAGAGAATCCTAAGGAAAAACACTGCTAAGAAGTTGGCACACAATAAAAAAACTGAATACGGGAATTGTGTATCTCCATTGAACAATAATGCAAATAATATACATGGTTTGCACTGTTGTTACACCTACTTTGCAGCAAGCTTACAATCAAAATAAATCAGCCATACTCTGTTAACTACTATAGACACATCACATTACAAAACACCTAACCAGTTGATTTACAGCTGAATTCACCTAAATTAACATTACATTGATTAAAAGATTCAACTCCAAAGAATTAAAGTAGAACCAAAAACACTAAAGCATCAATTTAAACTTTGTTGCAACCTTGCAGCATCAGATTCCAAAAGTTGACATCTTACATGCAGTTTCTAGCATAATATCAGCTTGATCAATAAGTACCACCTTGACAAGTATATGTGCTTGTTGGATCATCTTTAGGGTAACTATAAGCATTCAAACATCTATCCTTAAAAAACCTGGAATAATTTGTAGGTCCACAATTACTAGAATTACAACAATATTGATCGCTCTTGAAAACAGGACATGCCCCATTACATCCACCAAGGACCCTCAGTGCAGTCGAACATTGCTCAATAATATCCCCTACATATTTGATCACACTGTTGCACCCTCCAGACACCGAGCTGAATTCCATTGGAACATTAAACCCATCAATATTAGAAATATCAAAGAAATCAAGGTCGTTGTACTGGTTTAGTGCGTATTCAGCTAAGGTGTTTGGGGGTGAACCATAGCCTTGACATTGGAGAAGCCCCCTCCCCCACACACACCGGCTTCGCACGCCCACGCCCAGCTGCGTCAAATTGGCAACCCGTCTAAGCCCATATGCGGGGCTGTTGTGCCAGGGTTCACGTTAAGGAGCCAATTTTGGCCACGGTGAAGTCTTCTTCCTCCACCGGGGGAGGCAGCCGCCCAAACTGTGTAGGGGCAATTGTTTATGACATTGAAAATGGCTGCATTCGCTATAGTGAAGTAGAGAGAGAGTATGAGAAGCAAAGAAGACATTGATTAAGAGGATATTGAAGAAGCAGTTGTGAAGAGTGTCGGTGAGTGTTTTGAGGAACTACTAAGGGCTTCATATAGCGATAGTTTGGTGGTAATTTCGTCATGGAAGACTTCATGGTCAGGACCTACATTAGCAATATTGATGTATGGCACATGATGTCATGCTACGATGATTTCCAAAGAAAGCATTTATATGGATTCATACCTGTTCCCTGTTTTTAGTCAAGTATTCGATAGTCCACTTGAGGAAGCATCATTTCGCAATGGTGCAAAAAGCACACCCCCTGTTTTTAGTCAAGTTTTCGAGAGAGTCCACTTAACGAGGAAGCAGCACTTTGGAATGATTTCGAAAGGGATGGTAAAAAAACCTGACAAATCAGGCATTTGGAAAAATTAGGTCATATTGGTGGGGAGTCCATACAAAATTGCTGGGTTAGAGGTGGGGCATAGGGAAGTTTCTTCCCACTATATCAGGGATGGTTATGAGGGTACGTAGAGATGTCTATACCCGTAAAACTCATAGTCATCCTCACTCACCCCGATAATAATTTATAAACACATTAACTAATTTTATGTTTTTTTTAATTAAATAAATGTTTTATACATATGATTTGAATAATTTTTTCTTCATGTTTCATTTGCCATGACTGACAACAACTCAATGAAGCACACCCCAAATTTTATGGCATGTATACAATGATGGCATTAGTACTAGGCATTAGACCTGGCAAAACAGGTCCAGACCCACGAGTCGACCCATACCCGAGTAAAAAATATAGGATACGAGTCTAATGTATTGGACCCATTTTTTTGGATCCGTACCCAGCCCAGCCCTTTCTCCTCTCTTTGACCGTCGCCATCTCCTCTCTCTCACAGTCGCCACTCGCCATCTCCTCTCTCTCACCGTCGCAACTCTCCTCTCTCACTGTCTCACATCATCACCATCGCCGTCAACATCTCCTCTCTCACACATCCACTATTGCAGATTAGTGAGTTCTTACCAAAGATTGTATCAAGCGTAAAAGTATATAAACCCCTTTTAAGCTTTGATAATTTGACTTAAAAGTAGGTAATGATTTGGATTCATCCATCAGATATCCTCCTCAATTGTTTTAACAATTTTGCTTGTAAAATAATAGCTCTATAAACATGTTTCTTTTTTCAATCAAGTTAGAGATTCTATGTTTACATAACAACAAGGGATTATTTAATCTAATATAGATTAAAATAACAAGGTAAAGTGTGTGTGTGTGTTTTTTTTTTTTTTTAAATTTTTTAAGTCTGTGGCTTGTAATGCTATATGCGTGTTTGGTGTTTGTAAAAATGTCTATGTGAATTTTATGATGCGGGGTTTTGATTTTAAGATAGCTTTTTATGTTAGGTCTTACTAGTTTTGCTTTATGTTTTACTTTGATGAAATTTTGTTGATGGAAAAGACTTGCAGAGAAGAACATAGGAAGTGATTTTGTGAACATTAGTGGCTTTTCGAGTTTTGTTTTATGCGAAGATAGTTGATTAAGTTAAGTTTGTTATCGTAGTTCTAAGACTAAAGGTTTTAGATTTTTGGGAATCTTAGCTTCAGTTGGCTTTGACGAAACACAGAGAAAAATAGGTGGAGAAAATATGTTGAGGCTAGTGAAAGATATTGTGATTGAGCTGAAGTGAGAACACTAGAGCTACTCTATTATGATTGACAACAACTCAATGAGGCACACCCCAAATTTTATGGCATGTATACAATGATGGCATTAGTACTAGGCAATAGGCATACTGTAACACCCAACATTGAGGTACATGATTTAAATTATGTTGTATAGCCCTTAGTTAAATTTTGTTAGAATTATTTTAAGAGAATATGAAGAAAATGCCTTAAACTTGCATTAAGGGTAAAATATGTTAGTGTATATTAGTGTATGCCCTAGAAACCATTCGTGTTGTCGGTTTCAGAGTATTTTGTCTTGTATCTATATATATCATAAATAATAGAAGAAAGAGTTCTTCAATTCATATATGTAAATTGCTTCCTTTATTCAGCCATGCATTTAAAATAAAGTATGTATATGAATTGTCCAGATGATCCATTTAATAGGTAAATGAATTTTCGAAAAGGTTCTGCGGAAGCAATATAAATTTGGGCAACTATATTGTACAAGAGGGCATACCGGATGCTTCCGAAAGATATCATGAGTTGATATAAGTACGGATGACGATGATAGTCATGTCACTAGGGCATTGGTATGGATTAACGGTTGGTGAACTGTTTTTCGAACGTGACCGAATAACGACAAATCACTTGGAAAAGCATGTAGTCAATGATTTATCGTTTGGTTATATCAGTGCACGATGTAGTCCTTTGACCTGAGACATTGTAGTCGGATCCGATATGGATGCATATGGTTCATACGGTGTATAAGTACGAGACTAATCATGTTTCGTACAATAAAGCCTATTTGGTCATGCGTTATTCATATGCGGAAACGAACGATGGTCAAGAGGGGATCCATTGACTCGGAAATATAGGATTGGGAGTACCGCTGACTCCATTCGGATTCGAGTTCCTAGACGAACATCGATAAATGTCGAAAACTGAATCTCGGCCGAGTCTATTATTAGTCATACAAAAGTAAGTTTGTGATGACAAGTTCGGACATATTGATCGACAATTCGGTAGAAGATCGAGTTTAGGATTTTGACGTTCCATGAATCCATACTCGATTAGGATATCTCAATGGAGGGACTTTACCTGCATGGTACGTATGATATGAAATGGGTTCGATGAAGTATTTCTTCATCATGGTTTAGGGACTATGGCACATTGCTAGATGTTTACTATAGTCGTTGGGCCTCTGGACGGGTTTCCGGATTCATCCAGAACCGGCTCACGGCTAATCCACGGTGGACCTACATGGTCACACCAATAGCCTTGAGAAGTTAGAGAATGATGAGAGAGAGAAATGATTATCCGAAGAGGGCTAGCACCTTCCGAGGGTAATAACGGGATTTCTATAGTAATAGTTACATAGAAACAATTTGTGACATTTTAAGGGTTAAAATGGTCAAGCAATAATTAATTATATTTAATTATTATATCTTAAAGTGTTAAGATTAATGAGATGAACAAAAATAACCTTTTAATAGTTAAAGGGTAAAAAGGGTAAATTTATGGGTTGTTAATGTAAACTAGTTTAGTTTACATGGGCCCTTGAATAATATTGATTATTCAAAGGGTAGCATATTAAATTCGTGGGGTCCCTTTATAAAATAAGATTTTATTGGGCTTGGAAGTGAAAAATAAATAATTGCAAAATAGCCCAAGTATATATAAGTGCAAAAGGTTGCATTTTTGTTCATTATTCACTTGTTCACTCAAACACAAACTAAAAACTCTCTCTCCCTAGCCAAGGCCACTCTCTAATCCTCTCAAGGTGGTGTTAAAGTGTGGAGGTTTCATCCTTTTGAAGCTAATCTTCATCAATCCAAAGCAAAGGAGTAGGTATAATCTCATATCCAAGCTTTGCATGTAAACCGCTTTTTTTAATCCATGCTTTCATGCTTTCATTCTCCATCTCCACCACTCTTCTTGCATGCTGAATCTTTCAAATGGTATCAGAGCTAAAAGCTCCTTGCATGTCGAATTTATAAGCTAAAATGGCATTTTCCATGTGTTCATATGTTCATCAAACTTGGTTGAGTTTGCATGTTAGTGATATGGTTCAAAAATGTTTTTTTCATAGTAGATCTTTACATGCATGTCTCGGCCATACATAGATCAGAGGTATATGTTCATTCTTCTTCTCATTCTTATATGTTTGAATGATGATAATGGTTATAATGAGCATGCCTTAGTATTGGATGAGTTGTTTGATGTAATAAGCATGTTTGATGCATGTGTATGTCTCGCCATCTCTTGATCTTTGGAAAACATGTTTTTTCTTCTTGCTCTAATATGTTTGGGTATGTTAGAATATGATTTAAAGCATGTTTGGATGATGATTATTGCATGAAATGTGATGAAAACTACATGCATGCATATATGTCATTTTCGGCCATGACTAGTTTTGCCATAAAAATGTCATTTCATTCATGTATTGATGAATGATGTTTTAGGAAATGTTGCATGATGATTCATTTAGAAAAATGTTCATGCATGTTCATTTCCATTACTTTGATTAAATGGTTTATGCTTTGGCATGCTAAATGTGTTATCTTTAATTTGATTAAAGTATATTTTTGCATGAAGTGTATGCAAATGTTGCAAGTGTTTAGTGGTGGAATTTGATGTTAGCATAAAGTTATGGATTATTCATTCATATGATGAATTATGATATTATATATGATTGTGGTAAATTTAATGTAGGATGTTTAATTTGATTAAATTATCTTATAATGCATCATTGCATGGCATAAATTATTATATTTTTGAAATGTAATAATTTGGTTGTTTGAATGGTTTCAAAAATGATGATGCAAGATGGCATGATTGTCTTTGAAAAGATAAATATGTCATAAAAAGTATTACTTTAGTTAAAAGTAACTTGTGTCATAGAATGATTACTCTTGGAGTAATAAAACCCACTTATCTATGCCATGCATGACTTTTGTGAAAAGTATTGAAATGATGCTAACAATTAAATAGTATATCTTTGGGTGGAATATGACAAAAGTGTTTGTGTAATGATTCCTATAAAATGTGTAATTGTTGCATGGCCTAAAGTTATAATTAAATTACCACATGAATATATATATAATATCTATTAATATATGAGATATATTTATATATTTATATTCATGCCTTTAAATAATTGTTTATTATATTTGGTATGAATGTTTAATATTTATTTATGTGATGAATGAATATTAGATTAGAGGGTTGATCATGGGCGCCATTTGGTTTTCAAAATATTCAAAAGTATTTGTAATATTCTTTTATTAAATGGCTTGTAATAATTAAATTTTATTTATTTATTTTAATCGGGCCTGCGTGCCTAAGATCCAATATGTAATGGAATCGGCTAGACGAGAACCGAAGAGCATCCGGATGATGATCCAATCGAAGATATAGTATTAGGGTAAATAGTTTGCCTTTAGGATGTATTTTCGAAAAGCCCCATGGTCAACCCACATGCTTTAATTTATGCATATATGTGATATGTATGAATTGTTAATTAAACATGACATGCTAAAATGAATTAACTAAAGGTTAAACCTAAATCTCCCCAATTTAAAATTATTAAATCTAAGTCTCCCATTGTGGGATAACTAAATTCTTTGATATAAATTTTAATATCCCAAGATTTCTATTATGTGAGGGATACAATCTTTATATCATAGAATTAAGTTGATCTTGTTCTTGGATGGATATTTTCACCTTGACCAAGAATTCTATTATGTGAGGACATGATGAAAATGCCATCCTAAGAAAGCACAATGGTTCGGATTTAACTAGCCTAGGGTACCAAGAATTCTATTATGTGAGGTATCCGAAGCTAGGACAAGGAATATGAATCAAACCTTATATAGTGATATAAAAGGAAAAGAGTTTCCTACTTATTAGACTTAATTAACCAAGAATTCTATTATGTGAGGTTAATTGAATTTGATAAGAAATTGATTCCCCACTAAGAAATTTAATCCAACGAAAATTTCCGGATCCTATTTAAGGGAGTGTAGGACTCGAATAAAATAGTGGGAGCTAATTTGATTATGCATTAAAAGGTTTAAAAGATTACAAGACACTAATAAAATTACTTTTCTTTGCGTTTCATCTTTGTGATAAATAATCGAAAAATGGCCAACAATGTTCTCCTAAGGATAATGGACAATAACATGTTAACCGGACCCAACCTAAAAGATTGGCTAAGAAATCTTAGAATTGTTCTAGATTTTGAAAGAATTGCTTATGTCCTAGAAGCACCTCTTCCACTTGATATTGGACCGGATGCTCCACAAGTGAGCTTGATGCTCTTGAAAAGTGGAGAGAGGATAGTAGGAGGGCTAAAAATTACATGTTAGCCTCCATGAATAGAGAACTTCAAACTAAGCATGAAGAGGTTTCAAATGCTTATGATATCCTCATAGCTCTACAAGAGTTGTATAGCGAAAATCCAAGAGTGGTTGAGTATGAATTGTGTGCATCCCTCTTTAGCATGAAGTTGAGGGAAGGGGAACCTCCAATGATCATACTCTTAAAATGATCAATGGATTAGATCGACCGGATGGATATGGGGTGGTCATGCCGACGCCTCAAAGTGAATTTGATTCTACAATCCCTTCCTCCAAGTTATAAACCGTTTATAACTAACTACAATCTCAATAGGATTGAGAGAAACCTCTCGAATCGCTAAATGAGCTTAAAGAATTTCACGGACGTAATGTGAAAGGGAAGGGACATGAGGATGTTTTTGCCGCCTCCACTAGCGGGGCCAATAAAAAGCCCAAAGTGCTACCAAAGAGAGGTCCAAAAGTTGGACCCAAGAATAAGAGCTTCAAGAAGCCAGCGGCAAAGGCAGAGAAGGCCGATGCAAAAGGAAAATGTTTCCACTGTGGAAAAGATGGACTGGAAGAGGAACTGCCCTCAATACCCTGAACAGAAGAAAGGCAAAGGAAAAGCGGTATGAACCAATGTCTTATGATTGAATATGAATTAAGTGTTAATTCAGATAGTCATTCTTGGATATTAGATTCAGAGCAACATCTCATGTTTGTATGTCTTTGAAGGTACTTGAATAGTTCGAGGTGACAAAGGGCGAGATCATTTTGAGGATGGCAAATGGGGCACGAGTTGCGGTAGAGGCCATGGGGACTTGCTCACTAAGGCGCCTTCAGGACATGTTTTGAATTTGTTTAAAGTATTGTACTTTGAAAAGGCCACAAGAAACATCATTTCTATTTACGCTTTGTGTAAGGCAGGTTATTATGTCTTGTTTAATGGAAATGAATGTTCAATACATTTTGGAAATGTTTTAGTTGGTAAAGCTGTGAATACAAATGGTTTGTATGTCTTAGAATTGAATGACTATGCTTCAATCAATACCATTTCTAATAAAAGAACTCGATCTGAATCAAATCCTAAAATTCTATGGCATCATAGATTGGGTCATATAGGAGAGAAGATTAATACACTTGGAGAAAGTGGGATCCTAAACTCATTGGGTTCGAACCCTATCCAACCTCGTGAATCATGTCTCCAAGGAAAGATGACCAAGTCTCCCTTTAAAAGTAAAGGAGAGCGAGCTAAAGAACTTTTAGAACTCATACATACAGATGTGTGTGGACCATTTAGTACTTTAGCTAGGGGAGGATTTGAATATTTCATTACCTTTACAGATGATATGTCACGATATGGGTATTTGTATTTAATGAAATGCAAATCAATCCTTTGAAAAATTCAGAGAATTCAAGAATGAAGTAGAAAATCAAACTGGAAAGAGTATTAAAATACTACGATCGATCGTGGGGGTGAATACTTGAGTACGAGTTTCAAGAGTTCTTAAAAGAAAATGGAATCATCTCACAATTGACTCCTCCTTATACATCCCAACCTTAATGGAGTGTCGAAAGGAGAAATCGTACCTTATTGGATATGGTACGATCGATGGCGAGTTTCTGAGACTTACCAATGTCTCGCGTGGGGTACGCTCTCGGACATTGTGCACATCCTTAATAGGGTCCCGTCTAAAACTGATCCCGTAAAACACCGTATGAGATATGGTATGGAAAACGTCCCAAGTCTGAATTATATGAAGATTTGGGGGCTGCCCACTTATGTTAAATTGGTTAAATCGATAAGTTGGATGTTAAATCCGAGAAGGGTCGGTTCATTGGATATCCTAAAGATAGTTTAGGATATTGCTTTTACTTCCCAAGTGATCAAAGAGTTTGGATCAGTAGAAATGCGCGCTTCCTCGAGAACGAGTTCTTGGAGGAAGGCGGCGTTGAAGAAATATTGAACTCAAGGAAGAGTTCAAGAGCTAAGAACCGAGATTGTCAAGATGGAACGCTCCACTCTAACCTCAGACGTATACTATGGTTCCAGACGAAAGTCTTCTAGAATGGTTCAAAAGATGCGAAAGTCTTCAGAATGTCAAAACCTCCCGAGAGATATGGGTTCCTACATGAGCAAGATTTTGAATCTTACTTAGTGGGAGTAGATGATCATGGTGATGATCCTAGAAGCTACGAAGAAGCAATCTTGGATAGAGATTCAGGGAAAATGGCTGGGAAGGCGATGGATTCTGAAATAGAATCAATACATGCCAATCAAGTATGGTCGCTTGTGGATCCACCTGAGGGAATAGTTCCTATAGGTTGTAAATGGGTCTACAAGAGAAAAGTTGGCAAGGATGGGGAGGTAGAGACCTTCAAAGCTCGACTGGTGGCGAAAGGTTATACTCAGAAACAAGGATTAGATTATGAGGAAACCTTCTCGTCTGTAGCTATGATTAAATCCATCCGTATAATGCTAGCCATCGCAGTATACCATGATTATGAAATTTGGCAGATGGATGTCAAAACGCTTTCCTCAATGGTTTTATTGAGGAAAACATCTATATGGAACAACCGATAGGTTTTGTATCCTCTCTTTGAAAGACATAAGGTATGCAAATTGCATCGATCCATTTATGGATTGAAGCAAGCTTCAAGAAAGTTGGAACATTCGATTTGGACGACATAATCAAATCGTTTGGTTTTGTCAAGAATCCGGATGAGCCTTGTGTATACAAATGGGTTAAAGATCATGCCATCACGTTTCTCATATTATATGTAGATGACATACTTTTGATGGGAAATGATATAGGCATGATGACAGAGGTTAAGGTTTGGTTGTCCAAAACCTTCTCGATAAAAGACTTAGGAGAAGCGACATATGTCCTTGGCATTCGTGTCTATGAGATAGAACGAAAAGGGTAATTGGATTATCCCAAAAATTGTACATAGAGAAAATGCTAAAAAGATTTAGCATGGAGAACTCTAAGAGAGGTCTTTTGCCCTTCACTCATGGTCTTCATCTTTCTAAAGAGATGGGTCCAAAGACCGATGAAGAGCGACAGCGGATGTGTAATGTGCCTTATGCGTCTGCCGTAGGTAGCTTAATGTACGCAATGCTATGTACAAGACCTGATATAGCTTATCTTGTAAGTGTTACGAGCAGATATCAGTCCAAACCAGGGGAGAAACATTGGTCGGTTGTAAAATCGATCCTTAAGTACTTGAGAAGAACTAAGGATCTAGTTCGAGTTATGGATGTTCCGAGTTAAACATTCAAGGATACTCGATTCGATTTCCAATCAGATATTGATGATAGAAAGTCTACATCGGGGTACATTTTTTATATGTAATGGAGGTGTTGTTAGTTGGAAAAGTTCCAAACAAACAACCACAATGACTCCACTACGAGAAGTTGAATACATTGCTGCTTGGAAGCGGGGTGAAGGAGGATGTTTGGATGCGAAAGTTCGTAATTGAACTTGGTGTGGTTCCGAACATGGCTTACCCCGATAAGCATGTTACGTGACAATACGGAGCTATTGCACAGCAAAGGAACCAAGGGCACACCAAAAATCCAAACACATTCAGGCGTAAGTATCACATTTTGAGAGAATTCGTTGGAGCCGGAGAGATTTTGATTCTAAGACTCCTTCAGAGAAAATGTAGGCGATCCACGACTAAGGCGATGACACGAAGCAATTGGACCATCATCTTGAGAAGATGGGTATGAGATACAACATCGAATGGCTTTAGTGCAAGTGGGAGTTTGTTAGTGTATATTAGTGTATGCCCTAGAAACCATTCGTGTTGTCGGTTTCAGAGTATTTTGTCTTGTATCTATATATATCATAAATAATAGAAGAAAGAGTTCTTCAATTCATATATGTAAATTGCTTCCTTTATCAGTCATGCATTTAAAATAAAGTATGTATATGAATTGTCCAGATGATCCATTTAATAGGTAAATGAATTATCGAAAAAGGTTCCTCATGGAAGCAATATAAATTTGGGCAACTATATTGTACAAGAGGGCATACCGGATGCTTCCGAAAGATATCATGAGTTGATATAAGTACGGATGACGATGATAGTCATGTCACTAGGGCATTGGTATGGATTAACGGTTGGTGAACTGTTTTTCGAACGTGACCGAATAACGACAAATCACTTGGAAAAGCATGTAGTCAATGATTTATCGTTTGGTTATATCAGTACGATGTAGTCCTTTGACCTGAGACATTGTAGTCGGATCCGATATGGATGCATATGGTTCATACGGTGTATAAGTACGAGACTAATCATGTTTCGTACAATAAAGCCTATTTGGTCATGCGTTATTCATATGCGGAAACGAACGATGGTCAAGAGGGGATCCATTGACTCGGAAATATAGGATCGGGAGTACCGCTGACTCCATTCGGATTCGAGTTCCTAGACGAACATCGATAAATGTCGGAAAACTGAATCTCTGGCCAGAGTCTATTATTAGTCATACAAAAGTAAGTTTGTGATGACAAGTTCCGGACATATTGATCGACAATTCGGTAGAAGATCGAGTTTAGGATTTTGACGTTCCATGAATCCATACTCGATTAGGATATCTCAATGGAGGAACTTTACCTGCATGGTACGTATGATATGAAATGGGTTCAATGAAGTATTTCTTCATCGTGGTTTAGGGACTATGGCACATTGCTAGATGTTTACTATAGTCGTTGGGCTTCTGGACGGGTTTCGGATTCATCCAGAACCGGCTCACGGCTAATCCACGGTGGACCTACATGGTCACACCAATAGCCTTGAGAAGTTAGAGAATGATGAGAGAGAGAAATGATTATCCGAAGAGGGCTAGCACCTTCCGAGGGTAATAACGGGATTTCTATAGTAATAGTTACATAGAAACAATTTGTGACATTTTAAGGGTTAAAATGGTCAAGCAATAATTAATTATATTTAATTATTATATCTTAAAGTGTTAAGATTAATGAGATGAACAAAAATAACCTTTTAATAGTTAAAGGGTAAAAAGGGTAAATTTATGGGTTGTTAATGTAAACTAGTTTAGTTTACATGGGCCCTTGAATAATATTGATTATTCAAAGGGTAGCATATTAAATTCGTGGGGTCCCTTTATAAAATAAGATTTTATTGGGCTTGGAAGTGAAAAATAAATAATTGCAAAATAGCCCAAGTATATATAAGTGCAAAAGGTTGCATTTTTGTTCATTATTCACTTGTTCACTCAAACACAAACTAAAAACTCTCTCTCCCTAGCCAAGGCCACTCTCTAATCCTCTCAAGGTGGTGTTAAAGTGTGGAGGTTTCATCATTTTGAAGCTAATCTTCATCAATCCAAAGCAAAGGAGTAGGTATAATCTCATATCCAAGCTTTGCATGTAAACCGTTTTTTTAATCCATGCTTTCATGCTTTCATTCTCCATCTCCACCACTCTTCATGCATGCTGAATCTTTCAAAATAGTCTTTTCACTCAAAACTAGTTGATTTTGTGGGGAGTGAAAAGAGATAGAAAATCATAGAGAATACAATAAAAGTGAAGGCATTTTGGTAATTGACTAAGGGACAAAGATGAAATTTCTTTCTAAGGGACAAAGATGGAATTTCTAAGAAAGAGTAAGGGCAAAATGGGAAAGTGAGTTTATAAACTAAAATGTTAAGGGTTTGAAACCCTTATTTTGTTCATACCACCCCCACAGTCCTCCTCCTTTTTCCCTCAAATTTTCATTCACTTTTCCAAGGAATTTGAGGGCTTTTGAGTAGATTTTCATAGGGTTTTGATTCAAGGCATCAAAAGGTAAGGATTCATGCTCTTTATTCATGTTTTATTTGTGTAAAAGTTGAGTTGTTATGAATTTTATGCTTAGGGTTAAGAGAAGATTTGAATCCAACAAGAGTAGAGAGCCTAGGAGAGACTACTCAAGCAAAAGGTAAGTAAATTCCACTCAAAATCCAACTCAAGCTAAAATTTAAGAATTCAAGTGAGTAGAGATTTATTTTAAATATGCATATGTTGTGATTATTGAGAAATTGAGATGAAATTGATGAATTATTGAGGAGTTTGATGATTATTAATGAGTAGAATTTAGCCATGAGAAGTAGTTTTGGTTGTATGATGATTCATTGAAGTTTGGTTGAAGTTAGAAAGAGTTGAGTAGAATTTTTGGGAGTGTATTGTTTTTGGCAGGTTTAGTAGTTGTTTGCTGGAGTTTTACTCCAAATATTGGTGACTTGAGAAAGAGATAGAATGGTAGTCAATTTCGGATTGAGTAGGCATGCAATATGTTTGATGAAATGCCTAAGTGAAAACTGCCCTGTCACGTTTGTGACCTTCTGAGTGATTTTTGGGTATCTTAGAGATTGAACTGGGTTGAGACTAAAACATAACAGTTATAGCCCTGTCTCTAAGCTTTAAAACGAGACAAAAATCGTAGCAATCCGATGTGTATAACTCAAGTTATGCCTTCTTGAATAAGACCTGTGCAGAATGACTATCTTTGAGGCAACATTGCATTTGTGCATTTCATAAGTGCATTTAAGTAAGAAATTTTAAACATGTGCCATCCATATGTATATAATTGTGTATGTGTAGAAACATAAGAAAGAATAAAGAATAAAGACTAAAGAATAAAGAATAAAGAAAGAAAGAATAAAACACTCTAAGAATAAAAAGAAAGGAAGAATAAGCATTAAAGAATTAAAGAGTGTTAAAGAAAAGTAAAGAATAGGTTGGTGTGATGGGGAACCGTGAGTGTTAAGAAGAAATTCCCACATACACATCACCTTAATTGAGTGGCATAAGAAGAAGAAGAATTGTACGACCCGTAAGAGTGTATGTGGATGAGGGTTGTACCAAGAAAAATTCCTACATGCACGTCACCTTAATTAAGTGGCCTAAGAAGAAAGAAGAATTTGTACGGTCCGCAAGAGTGCATATAGATGAGGACTGTACTCACTCACATGGCCAAGGTTCTGAATCCATACATCAACCGAGTACGATCAGCAAAGAATAAGAAAAGAAAGAATAAGAAAAGAAAAGAAAAGAAAAGAAAAGAAATAGAACAAGAAAATATAAATAAGAAAGAAAAAACATTTTGTGCATTATTGCATATGCATTTTATTCATGTACATTGCCATGAATTTCATCATGGTTAGGAAGAATAGAAAGAATAAGAAAGAAAGAATAGAGAGAACTAGAAAGAAAGAAAAGAGCAGTGAGAGTAAGAAACAGAGAAAGAAAAAGAGTAGAGTAAGGAAAGAATTAAAGAGTGATGCACGGGGATAGCGGAGTAGAGGATTTAATTACTGAGCATTTTTGTGCTCACCCCGTTGCTTTCTATGTTTTTGTAGGAAATAGGTGAGGATGCGGTCGGATGGACATCGGCAAGCGGAGAGACATGGCTACACTGTCCACCCCTTTTGATAGTTTTTGTATATGTTATTTTTGTATTGTGTAAAGAATGTATATATTAAGTAAAGAAAAAACTTGGGCCCAACTACTTTTTAGTCAATATATATGTATTTTTATTAAGTATCTTTTATGAGCATATTAGTAGAAAGAAGTCATTACACATACAGAAAACCTTGTACAAGTGTATCTGCAGCAAGTATAGACTTTAATATATTATATATATACATGGATAAGAAGAGATTTTTATTTTAAAAACAATAATATGTAAATAGAAACAGGAATTATATAATAGAAAAAATTAAGAAGATTATACATATCTTTTGATTTTAAAATATGTTTAAAAAAATATAACAAACCTAAGAATTTACTGATGCATATATCTAGGTGGGTGATGTTATGGCGATCAAATTGTCTTGTAGACTAGTCAATAAATGTGTTTATACTTTACTTTCAGTCTTTAGCTAGGTAGATGACCGAGCCCATATGGTCAAGTACTTGATTTGGTCAAGTTCTCTAAGGTAATTGTCCATCGATAGAATCAATATATGCCCCAAAGAAAGAAAATATGGACAATGCAAATTACAAAGGCTTGAAAAATCCTGATAATGTAGTATCGTAGGAGATCGGTCATGAAATATGCTACAACTACAATTATAAGGTGATGTATTGTTGCCTATCATGAAAATTGTTATAATAATAATCCCTAGGGTTGGTCTAGCATTTAAAGAGGTTTGTTAACACCCAGGTTACCAAAAAAAAAAAAAAAAAACTACTACAATAATAGGGTTTAATATTTGTTACTCGACTTTAGCTTTTAGATTAACTCCATAAAAGTAATATTGTGTTAATCTAAACTGTCGTGGTATTATTGTCCTTAGATACTGTACCCAGTGATAATCCGAGGATTATACTATTTTATTTAGACTTTTTGGCCGGATTTTGGATACTTCTTAGTTTGTTTATGCCTGAATTGCTACTTAATTTCACATATTTTCTATTTCAGGCCAAAACGTGTATTTTGAGCGAATCGGATTAGAGTTTCTGGACCCAGGAGCAAGCGAATCTCAGAATTTGGGAAAGTTCTGAAGCGGAGTTGAAGCACTATGAAGCTTGTTCCCATGGGAAAGCATCGAAGATCAAAGATTCAAGCGAGGAAGCAAGCAGAGGGCAATTTTGTAAATTTAGAATTTTCAGGAAGGTTCGCTGCGGCGAAAGAAGCTAGGCACGAGATTCCACTTTAGCTCGTCGCCGCGGCGAAATTCTTTCTTCGCCGAGGCGAAGTCTGCGAAATTTTGTTTTCTCCAAAACGCACAGTTTTATTTTAGGAAAGGTTTTAGGTTTTTGGGCGAACTATATAAGAGAAACCTTGCCATTTTGAGGCGGGTTCGTTTGTGGTCGCCTGGTTTTCGTTTTGTTTTAGAATAGCTTTGACATTTTTGGAGAAAAAGTGAGAAGATTTGGGATTTAATCTTGTGGATTCTTCCACTAGGGGAGATCTCTGTTCTTTTCTCTTTGTTTCAATATGTTGAATGCTATGTTTACTGTTTTTCTAGCTATTTGTGTTAATTTAGTCATGAACTAACCCATTTTGGGTTAGGGTTTTGATGCAATTTGGATTTCTATGGATTAATCAATTGATTATTGTTGCTTTTACATTCTATTGCATAGATTGTGTGGTTATTCGGATTCTTATTGATTTTATTTGTTGAACATGATGAGATTGAGAAATGAATCATGTTGAGCTTCTTGGGTAATCACCATTGTATTATTGAACGCTAGAGATAGGTTTATGAATCAATGAAATCAATCTAGGATTCCATTAGCTTAATTAACTTGGAACTATTAATCTTCAAATTGTTGGGTGCGGAAGTTTAATAGGGAAAGGTAGGAATTCATAGCTTGAGAAGGTATGTTTGACAACTTAGCGAATTCGATTTACAATCCGTGCATGTGAGTGTAGAAGTAGCATAGTTTGGAGAATTAAGCCATGGAGTCCGAATGAAATCAAAACCCTAACCGTTTGCTTTACTTGATATTACTCTTGCTTTAATCTTGCTTTCATTAATTAGTTATTGAATTACATAGTAGATTTTGCTTTCAGTTTAGCTTTAGATTCTCCCATAAATCCAAACACTTTCGGTTTCTCCAACTTGAAAACAAATAGGAAAATCAGTGCTTAGCAACCAATCCTCGTGGGAATGATACTCACTCATGACTTTATTACTTTGTGCGACTAGTGCACTTGCTATATTGCATGTTGTAAAATCAACGCATCACCCAGTACCCAATAATCATACTTAGTTACATGATATAAGAAATTAATTGGAAACTATTGCTACGGATAATTCCTAGCCAATTAAGTCATGCATTTGCAGCAAACTTCAATATTTACAGATGTTCCCCATCACTTTAATTCATACTCGCATTAGGGGAAAATCATAATGTAAAGCTTCCTAATTTACGAACACCAAGTGCAAATGTTTCATTTCATAAATAGATTTTGGATTGAAAACTGTTGGGTTTCCATAAATTTCCTATTCATGCACCGTTTCCATCACTATCAATATCACAAACTAAAACGTAAAACCTTTCCAACGATGAAGATACTAAACATTTCAAACACAATAGAAGCTTTTTGAAATAATTGACAAATTAAACTCGAAATTTACCTAATATCCTAAAGTAGAGGACATTTCGTTTGAGGTTTGGTTTAATTTCATCGCTGTATGGAAAAAAATTGTATTGGTCCTGACGAGGCCCAATAACAAAATGGATAGAACACGGCCCAAGGCCTAGCCCAATTTTGGTTGGGCCTATGCTTAAATCCACCTTGCAAACTGCCCTCTCTATGAGTTGGCTACGCTGTAAGATAAGCTAAGCTGGGTCAAGCCCACAGTAGTCCAAAAATAGGAAGTAGAATCCTATTTTGTTTCCACTTCTGTCAGGATCCTGGATCTCAATCATAAATGTTAAGCTTAACTTAATAAGGAAAAGAGATCCTATCTCTTTCCTAATGACAACTCCATTACCTAGTATGACTCAGAGTCCTACTAGGATTCGAACCTCTAGGATTCACTATATAAGTAGGGGCACATTCCTTCATTATTGATTCAGAAATCACCTACTAGTTCTAGTACTCTCACCCTTAAGGTCTTAGAATATTCTTGTGACATCCTGATGCTACTCGAGTCCTTACAACTGCAAAAGCATCCCCTGAAGGTCCCTTCGATTGTCAGTGTCTCGCATCGCAAGATTTGATCCTCATAATTGTAATCGTAGATTTTACCATCTGCAATTTGGCGCCCACCATGGGGCCTTGACAATTTTCTGATTCAGAACAACCTGCTCATTCTGCTCCTCCTTCCCTATTCGGCTATCATGACCAATAACACTGAAACCCGATGTCACGGCACAGATTGCGGCTCTCACTGCTCTAGTGGAAGAGAGCAACAACAAGTATCACAAGCCTTGGAAGCTCAGAACGTCGCCATCCGCACGGAGAACAATGCGCTTCAAGATAAGGTAACCCAATTTTACTGTTTGGATTGGTCTTTTAACCAACATCAAACATCCTCCTCTCGACCCCCCATTTAACCCAGACAGTTGTTCCTCACCCTAAATAATAGCGTCTCCACCGACCCCTCTCATCTTACAACTCCAATCACCACTATGCCACCACCTGAACCGAACTAAGCCATCACTACTCCACCCATCACTCACTCGCCCTCTAAAACACTCTCCCAAGCTACCTTACCCCAACTACTAAACACCGCTTTTACCTGCCAAACACATCCCATGCATTTAGAGATCGAGCAACTGAAACGAACTCTTTCGATTTAACTTACCTTGCCCTTTTAAATGTTTCAAGGACTCGTGATCAGTATGGATGACGAACTCTATGGGCCATAAGTAATGTTGCCATGTTTCCACTGCCCTCACCAATGCGTAAAGTTCCTTATTATACGTACGGCAATTCAAGGCTGCTCCATTCAATTTTTCACTGAAATACGCTATGGGTCTCCTTTCCTGCATAAGAACAGCTCCAATGCCAATACATGATGCATCGCACTCAATTTCAAAATCTTTAGTAAAATTAGGTAAAACAAGTAAAGGCGTAGAACTCAATCTATCCTTAATCATTCTAAATGCATGCTCTTGTTCTTCACCCCACTTAAACCCTACAGACTTTTTAATGACTTCTGTCAATGGTGCAGCTAGTGTACTAAAATCTCTCATAAATCGCCTATAAAAACTAGCTAAAACATGAAAACTCCTAACCTCGGTTATGAAGGTCAGTGTCGGCCACTCCTGAATAACCTGTACCTTTTCCTCATCCACCTCAACACCTCTAGATGACATGACAAACCCTAGGAATACAACCTAGTCCGTGCAAAAGGAAAACTTCTTGAGATTAGAGTAAAGCTTTTCGCATCTCAAAACACTCAACACATCACGCAAGTGTCCTAGATGCTCATCTCGACTCTTATTGTACACTAAGATATCATCAAAGTAGACAACTACAAATTTTCTAATAAATGCATGCAAAACATGATTCATGAGTCTCATAAACATACTAGGTGCATCAGCCAAACCAAAAGGCATAACTAACCATTCATATAAACCATGTTTTGTTTTAAAAGCAGTTTTCAACTCATCTCCTTCTTTCATGCGAATTTGATGATATCGGCTCTTAAGATCAATTTTAGAGAACAAACAAGATCCATGCAACTAGTCCAACATATCATCTAACCTAGGAATTGGATAGCGATACTTTACAGTGATTTTATTGACCGCTAGACAATAAATGCACATCCTCCACGTCCAGTCCTTTTTTAGCACAAGTATGACTCGAACTGCACACGAACTCATGCTCTCTCATACATATCCCTTCTTTATGAAGTTTTCAACTTCCCTCCAAAGCTCCCTTGTCTCGTCGGGATTGCTTATATAGGCTGGTCGATTAAGGATCGATACGCTAGGAATGAAGTCGATTTGATGCTTGATTCCACTAATGGGTGGTAATTGATGCGTGATGGGAATGCAAAATGTTATATTGACCCCCCTTAATGTTTAATCTTTTATATATATTTGTTGCCTAAATGTACTCATTATTATTCTATTTTGATTTAGGATGCAAATGGAGGCGTTAATTGCAAAACGGAACTAATTAAGTGAATTCGGACAGTTTTGACGTTGTTTCGTAATCTGGACATAGCTCTCTCATCCAAGCTCCGATTGAGATGATTCAAAATGCTGTGGAACGCTGAGAAATATATCTACAACTTTAATGTTTTGAGTTTGGAGAGATACTCACTTCATCAAGGTTGTAATCGAGCTTGAAGTTGACGCATCTGCACTGGACGTCCTGGAGCATTCTGCCTTGTCATGCAAATCAATTGGGCAGTTTATTATTGGAAGAATTGAGGACATGTGGCACGCAAGTTACAGCTCAGAATCACCACTTTCCTATTTTATTTTAGGATTTTATCTTATTTTAAATTAATTAGAATCAAATTATGATTAATGTTATTTTAGGATATTATAATATTTCTTTTAGGAGATTGAGTGGGATTCAAATACTTGAACTGGATTTTTGCTAAGGGGATCAGATTAGGTTTTGGAAAAAGGGGACCATGCCTCTCTTTTCTCTGCTCTGCAATTTTTCTTTCTTTTTGAGTTTTTGTTTATGGCCATGAGCGGCTAAACTTTTGTAACTTGGTCGAAGGAAACGGAGACCTCGGAATCTTACAACTGATCATTGATGCAAAAATAAATCAATTCTCGTTTAAATATTCACTGTTGGAACTATTTTCCTATCTCTCCTTAATTGTAATTAATTAGGAAACAAGCAATCTTAATTAATCTTACCATTAAACAACCCTAGACAAGCGCTGAAGATTTAATCTAATGGCAGCCTTAAGAATTAGAGAAATCGATGAAGCTAAACAACACAAACACAAGCGATTGTATTTAATTTAGTACTATTTATAAGGAAAATTTTGGTTGAGTTAGGAGTGCTGCCAGTACCCGTTTCAAGAAAACGACATTCTGAGCAAAACTTGAAATAATTTCTAGCCCCACCCTCTTGAGGCCAAATTCGAATGTTTTAATAGGGTTTTTGGCATTTTTGTGTTTCTGGCCATTTTAATTTAATTTAATTTTCTAGTTAGTTTTCATTTTTTGTCATTTATTCTAATTCTTTTATTAGGTTTTTTGTTGTATGACCAGGTCTTCTCACCTTGGTGATTTAACATTCGATCCAGAAATTGAGGGCACTTTGCGCAGGTTAAGGAAGGAAGCTCGGAGAAATTCTGAGGAAAGCAATTTGGCTTTTGATTCCCAATTTGCTAGCAACTCTGATTTAGAAGAGGAGAAAGTCATGGCTGGAAATCGGACTTTGAAAGAGCTTGCTACGTCTGATTTGAATCAAGCACCTTTATGCATAACGTTTCCTGTTTTAGATGCTGCCACTACTTTTGAATTAAAATCTGGACTAATACATCTCTTACCCACTTTTCATGGTCTTGTAGGTGAAGATCCTCACAAGCATCTAAAGGAGCTTCATGTGGTTTGCACGAGTATGAAACCTACGGGGGTGACCGAGGAGCAAATAAAATTAAGAGCTTTCTTGTTTTCTTTGAAAGATTCAGCTAAGGATTGGCTTTATTATCTGCCCTCCGGAACTATAACCACATGGAATGAGATGAAGAGATTGTTTCTGGAGAAATATTTCCCAGCTTCGAGGGCAGCCAACATTCGAAAAGAAATCTGTGGTGTAAGGCAGCATAACGGAGAGTCCCTACATGAATACTAGGAACGTTTTAAGAAATTGTGTGCAAGCTGCCCCTATCATCAGATTAGTGAGCAGTTACTGATCCAATACTTCTATGAGGGCCTTACATACACTGATAGGAGCATGATTGATGTTGCAAGTGGAGGAGCTTTGGTGGATAAGACTCCTGAGGCCACGAGAAACTTGATTGCAAATATGGCGGCCAATTCTCAACAGTTTGGCAATACGCTTGACCTTCCATCTAGGAGTGATAATGAGGTAAATATTTCTTCCCTTGAACAACAAATCTCAAGTCTAACTTCTCTTGTTCGTCAAATGGCTATAGGTAACGTGCAAACAGTGAAGGCTTGCGGGATTTGTTCGGTAGTAGTATTAGAGTAGATGCCCTAGAGCCAATCAATTATTGTAGAATTGACTCTTTGTAATAATGTTCATTAATCAATAAAAAGGCATTTTATACTA
>CM047737.1:16838879-16971379 GCA_026225825.1 Pistacia integerrima | reverse complement strand
CATACTTATGGAAGCATTGTGCAAATCAAGTAATAAGAAGGTGCGTTCAAGAAACTGAAATTTTTTCCATTCTCACCTTTTGTCATTCTTATGCATGTGGAGGTCACTTTGGAGCTAAAAGGACAGCGAGAAAATGTAACGCCCCGCTTGAGGTACGTTGTTATTGTTTCCTCTTTCGCCCTTAATCGAGTTGGTTTTTGTTATATTTGTTTGTTTGAGTGTTATGTTGAATGTTGCCCTGAAATTGGTTGAAAATGAAGAATTTCAGTCCTGTGCTTCGGGCGGGCGAAGAATTCGCCGCGGCGAAGAGAGGTTGAAGCCACTTGGGAACGCTGACAGCGGCGATACTCCGCCGCGGCGACAACCCGAATAAAAGGTTGATTGAGTTTTAGATATTTTCTTCCCCAAGGGCTATTTGACCTTTATACCCCTAACTAGCAGGAAAAGTGGGGAGTTAATTGTAAGGATTTTCCATGGAGAATGTGTTGGTATGGGGGTGAGATTGTAATGAATCAAAGGATATGGATGAAATTTCCAAAGAAGAGTAAGGGCAAAATGGGAATGAGTGTGTTTATATTTCATTAAAAGGAATTAAGAGTTAGCAAACCCTCATTCTTCTTCTCCAAAAAACGCAACCCTTCATTCTTCTCCTCTCAACTTCTCTTTTCTTTTGTTCAAGGAATTTCAAGGGTTTTTGAAGTGATTTGGGGTATAGAAAACAACCTAAGGCTTCCTAAGGTAAGGATTTCTCCTTAAGTTGTGTGATTTGTGGATTTTAGTTCATTTTGGTTTTTTTGAGGGTTTTTCATTCTTTTGGTTATGAGTAGAGAGAATAGCCAAGAAAACCAAGTGGAAAGAGGATTTGGTGAAGTCTCTCCATAACAAGTAAGTAAAACCCAACCCAAGTTGAGATTTATGAATTTTCTTGATTAGGGTTTTGATAGACTTGATGCATGTATGTGATATACATGTAATATAGCATGTATGAAGGATTAAATAGAGATTTCTATGCTTTGTGATTGTTTATACCTTGCAAATTTGAGAAATGGGTTGTTGGTTTGGCAAGGTAGTTGAGATGGAATTTAAGGGGCATTATGGAACCCTTTTTGGAAGTGTTTTGTTTGACAGGTTATTATGGCTTTGTGAAGGGGTTTTTCCCCATTTTGGATGGTTAAGAAAAGTTTTAGATTCATGGCTATGATAGAGTTTTATAGTGCACATGAGTTGTTTGATGAAATGCCTAATAGAGGTTTGAGTGTGAGTAATGAACCTTAATTCTTGCAACATTGCATGTTGGCATTTCACAAGTGCATTAGTAGAGATGAATCATCCATGTGCATTGTTATATGCATTGACAAGTGACCTAAGAAAGAGTAGGAAACTTTGTGTTTAGAAATACCCTATGAGTAGAGAGCTTAGTGGGTAAAATTACTCTAAGGGTAGAGAGCATTGAAAAATGCTACAATAGAATGAGTTAGAAGAGTAGTATAGTTGGGATGATGCTTTGTGATCACCACCCGACCGTTATGGGAATCGGATTGATGCTTTGTGATCATCATCCGAATGGCCCTAAGAGATGGGTCGATGCTTAGTGATCGTCACCCAATGAGTAATAGAAATGGGTAGATGCTTTGTGACCACTACCCGATTAATTAAGATATGTAGGTTGATGCTTTGTGATCATCATCCAATGGCTAGTAAGGCGGGTTGATGCTTTGTGATCATCACCCGATAGTGACTAGAGACGGGTAAATGCTTGGTGATCGTTACCCAAATTTCATGAGGAACGGGTAGGTGCTAGGTGATCTCCACCCGATAATTTGAAAGAACCGAGTTAGTGCTTTGTGATCCTTACTCGGTAGTCACTAAGAACGGGTTGGTACTGTGTGAATTCCACCCAATAGCCATAGAGAGTGAGATGGTGCTGTGTGAACGCCATCCGGCCGTACCTCCGGTAAGATGAGGCCATGATGTTATTAGAAACAGAAATGTAATCGTAAATAGCATAAGGAAAGAATTAAGAGTCACACATGGGGACAGACAGTTAGAGAGTTTTGCTTACTGAGCATTATTTGTGCTCACCCCGTTATTTTTCCTTTGTGGGATGCGAGTTCTAGGTGATGTTGCGGTTGGAGGGCCGCGGCGCGAGGAGCAATAGCTACACTGCTCCCTATTTTGTCTTTTTGAAATGCACTTTTGTAAACAAGTTAACCTTTGTGTATAAAAAGACATGTGAATTGTAATGAAAAGAAACATTTTGGGCCCAATTTTCCATTGTTAATTGCATGCATTGTACTAGTTTTCAGTAGATGTTACAGAAAAGTGCTAGAATGTGGTTTCTTTTGGCCATCTTTATTTCGAGATTCATACTCTTTTTGTAAGTCATGCGATAATTGTCAACGGACAGTAATATATCCCAAAAATGAGATGCCACAAACCCCCATTCTATTTTGCGAAATTTTTGATGTTTGGGGGCATCGACTTCATGGGACCGTTTCCCTGTATCTTTGGTTATGTTTATATTTTGCTTCCTGTTGATTATGTCTCGAAATGGGTGGAAGCTAAAGCCACTAGGACTGATGATTCTAAAGTTGTTGCAGATTTTATCAAGTCTAACATTTTCTGCAGGTTTGGAATTCCAAGAGCTCTAATAAGTGATCGAGGCACTCACTTTTGCAATCGAACTGTGGAGGCTTTGCTACGAAAGTATCATGTAACCCACAAAGTGTCTACTGCCTACCATCCGCAAACTAGTGGACAAGCGGAGGTGTCAGATCGAGAGAGCAAGTCCATCATTGAGAAGACGGTCAATCCAAGTAGAAAAGACTGGAGTTTGTGTTTGGATGATGCCTTGTGGGCATATAGGACTGCATATAAGACGCCCATTGGTATGTCACCTTTTCGTTTGGTGTTTGGGAAAGCATGCCATCTTCTAGTTGAGTTAGAACACAAGGCTTATTGGGCAATCAAGAGTTTTAACATGAAGATGGATGAAAGTGGAGAACATAGGAAGTTGCAACTGCAAGAGTTAGATGAAATTCGCAATGATGCCTATGAGAATGCAAGGATTTATAAGGTAAAAACGAAAGCTTTTCATGATAGGATGATCTCTAGGAAGGAGTTTAAAGTTGGTCAAAAAGTCCTTTTATACAATTCAAGACTTCGTTTGTTTCCGGGTAAGTTACGTTCTCGTTGGATTGGGCCTTTAGTTGTTACTAATGTTTTTCCTCATGGTGCAGTTGAAATTCAAAGTTTAGCAACTTCCAAAGTGTTCAAGGTGAATGGCCATAGACTTAAGACTTTCTATGAAGGACTCCAAGAAGAAAATTTGGCAGGATTGGACCTTGAGGATCCGACTTATTCAGATTGAAGAAGACAGCCTTGAGTCGAGCCAACGACAATAAACAAAGGCGCTGCTTGGGAGGCAACCCAAGGGGAGTTTGTTTTCTTTATTCTTGCATTTTAAATTTTGGTTATTTTTGCCTTTTCTTTGCATTTCATCTTACATTGGGGACAATGTCAGTTTTAAATGTGGGGGAGGGGATTTAGGTTTTGTTTAGATTGTGTTTTAAGTTACGTTTAAAAAAAAAAAAAAAATGAATTCTGCCTAGTTTAAGGGTATATCGGCTGGAAACCAGAACCCGCCTTAAAAATTGCCTAACAGTACTTGGCAACCTCTGGTATAACAACGCCACGTACACCTTAAATGAAATTCCCCCGCATTTGTTTTTAGGAAGGTTTATGCTTTAAGTCATGTCTTTGAACGTCTAGTGATGCATGAAATAGTAACTTGACTTTGTTGTTGAGCATATTCCTTGACTTAGGATGTTAGCAATATTTCATAAAATAGAGTTAATCATATTTGAATCTTTGTAGTTTGAAACAATATGTCTTGAGAAGTTGTGTGGACTTGGCGACGAAGCATGATTGAGGAATGTATAACAACCCTTAAAAGAAAAAAAAAAATTGTTTCTCTTAAGCTAGTCCTAAATTTGGGTTTAAGCAAATAGGAAAAAGAAAAGAAAGGTATGTGGTGAGTCGAGATGGAGCGTAAAACACACTCACTCATAAACACAACCATGAAATGAGATGGAGCATAAAATGCACTCATTCTTTTTCAAAACAGAAAGAAAAAAAAAAAAAGAAAAAAAAAATTGTATCCTTAGTTTGCTACCTAGTTTGTAGTAGTAAAGAGAAATAGTTGAAGAAAAGTTGAGAGGGGAGTTGTACATGAATTGGTTGTGATTAGTTCCCTTGTTTGCATTGACTGATTAAGAGTAATTGTGGAAGATGATGAAGAGAGATGAATGTCATTAACTCTATTTTATTTTATTTTGCTGCTTCCTAAGTTAGGTATGAATATGCATGGATTAAATATTGTTGCTTATGCATCATGCTGATGTTCTTGATATGACTTGAGATGATGGTGTTCTTGATATGACTTGAGTGTAGCGTTTGTTTGAATTAGTTTGCCCGAGGACGTGCAAAAGCTAAGTGTGGGGGAATTTGATGGGAATACAAAATGTTATATTTACCCCCCTTAATGTTTAGTCTTTTATACGTATTTTTTGCCTAAATGTACTCATTATTTTTCTATTTTGATTTAGGATGCAAATGGAGGCGTAAATTGCAAAACAGAACTAATTAAGTGAATTCGGACAGTTTCGACGTTGTTTCGTAATCTGGGAATAACTCTCTCATCCGAGCTCCGATTGAGATGATTCAAAATGCTGTGGAACGCTGAGAAATATATCTACAACTTTTATGTTTTGAGTTTGGAGATATACTCACTGCATCAAGGTTGTAATCGAGCTTGAATTTGATGCATCTGCACTGGACGTCCTGGAGCATTCTGCCTTGACATGCAAATCAATTGGACAGTTTATTATTGGAAGATTTGAGGACATGTGGCACGCAAGTTACAGCTCAGAATCACCACTTTCCTATTTTTTTTTTTAGGATTTTATCTTATTTTAAATTAATTAGAATCAAATTAGGATTAATGTTATTTTAGGATATTAGAATATTTCTTTTAGGAGATTGAGTGGGATTCAAATACTTGAACTGGATTTTTGCTAAGGGGATCAGATTAGGTTTTGGAAAAAAGGGGACCACGCCTCTTCTCTCGCTCTGCAATTTTTTCTTTCTTTTTGAGTTTTTGTTTATGGCCATGAGCGGCTAAACTTTTGTAACTTGGTTGAAGGAAACGGAACCTCAGAATCAACCAACTGTGAGGTCTAATCTATTTTATTTTAGTGTTCAATTTTCGTGTTTGAGTATTGAATGTTATTCTGTGCATATCTTCATGATTGAAGCATTTAATTACTAGAAGGCCTACTAGTGGATTATTTGTTGCAATCTACTGCTAAGTTTGATATCAAATCCGTAATTGTTTGATCCCTCTAACTTGTGAAGCAATTAGGGTTAATGATTTGCTGCGTCAAGAATTAGTAATCTTAAGGGGAACATTCAACTAAATTAAATACAACCGCTTGTGTTTGTGTTGTTTAGCTTCATCGATTTCTCTAATTCTTAAGGCTGCCATTAGATTAAATCTTCAGAGCTTGTCTAGGGTTGTTTAATGGTAAGATTAATTAAGATCGCTTGTTTCCTAATTAATTACAATTAAGGAGAGATAGGAAAATAGTTCCAACGGTGAATATTTAAACGAGAATTGATTTATTTTTGCATCAATGATCAGTTGTAAGATTTCGATGGTGGATGTTGACGGAGACCAAGTTTCGTTATATTAATTGATTTCGATTTAAATTGTTTTTGTTTTGATTTTTGCCAAGACTGTTTTCTGTTTTACTCAAAACCCCCCACCTTTGTTCACATCATCGAAAAATTCGGCTAGACACTCTTCGTGGGATCGACCCTTACTTATCCTATTTACAGTTTAGTAGTTAGGTTAGAAAGGTTATTAAGCTTGGTTGCCTACGACAGCACACCAATGCGTGTTTACTACAACATGCAATATGTAGCAAGTATACTAGTCGCACAAGTAATATATAATGAATAAGTATCGTTCCGACGAGGATTGTTGCTAAGCACTAAGTTTTCTAACGTTCTCAAGTTGAAGCAATCGACTTCTTTTTGGATTAAAGGGAGCAATTAAAACTATGATTAAAACAAAATTTTACTAAAATAAACTTAAACTATGAAAGCAAGATTTAAACAGGATAAATTCAATTCAAACAAACGGGTAGGGTTTTGACTTCATTCGGACTCTATGGGTTAAACTTTAAGAATTAAACTAAATTCATATTCTCATGCATTGATTGTAAATCGAATTCTCTAAAGTGTCCAACATACCTTCTCAAGCTATGTTGTCCTACTCTTTCCTATTAACCTTCCGCACCCAACAAAATGAAAGTTAATAAATCTAAGTTCATTAAGCACAAGAATCCTATAATGATTTCATCGGTTCTTGAATCTATCTCTAGCATCCAATAATACAACGGTGATTACCCAAGACGCTTAACATAAATTATCTCTCGATCTCATCATGTTCATCACATACAACCAATAAATACAGAATAATCACACAATCAAAGCAAAATCATATGAAATTAATAATCATCAACTTTCTAACCCATTAAAATTCGAACTACATCAAAACCCTAACCCAAAATAGGTTAGTTCATGGCTAAATCAATAAAACAATTAAAAGAAATGACAAACTCCAGGTTCAACATAATAGAAACAAAAGAAAAGAGAAAAGAATCTCCCCAATTTGATGAATCCATTGTTTTCCTCGAATCTTCCAACTTTGTTAAACCAAAATCACTCAAAAATCAATCTAAGAATAATGTGAAAAACTCTTTCTATCACTCCATGAACGCCCTAGACAAATAGACTAAATCCCTCTTTTATACCTCGCCCAAAATAATATAACTCAGCCTAAACACGAAACTCTGCGTTTTAGAAAAAGTGGAGTACGCATGAATCTGGTGCGTCACTAGCCCATTTCGCCATGGCAAAGAACAACCTGCGCCGCGGTGAAGCTTCCTGAAGAATTCTGAAATTCCAGAATTACCCTCCGCGTGCTTCTGAGTCCAAAAACTCCAAATCCACCTTTATTCGCTCCAAATTTCCATTTTTAACTTGAAACACGAAATGTAAGGAATTAAGTATCAATTCAGGCAAAAATAGACTAAGAAGTATCTAAAATCTCGCCTAAAAGCTTAAACTAGTATAATCCTCGAATTATCAAATACCCCCAAACGAAGGTGATGCTCATCCCCGAGCATCAGGTACACAACAAGATAACAGAAATAAACACAAACGTACAAAAACACAAAACAACAACTGACACAAATTAAATAAGAGAAACAAAAGACTCGACTCACAAAACAACTGCCTAGAATTTATACCAATCTCAAAATTTGTTGCACATTATTAAAAGAAAAATGTTTAACACTCTAAGAAGTTATATATTGCATCGACTTTCTTTCTCAATTGGTCCCCCAAGTAGGTAATCCCCACTTCAATCCACCTTCTGACTTCCCAGATTATTTTATGCAGGAATGCAAAGTTTATCAAATGGTAGCAGACTCCATAAGCCTAAATATCGAACTACTCTCCACTAATGAGGACTAGACAAAGATAAGAATCAGCATGTCTTTATAAGCTTGTAACGTTAGGCTCGGGAAGTGGGTTCCAAGAAAAAGGATAGGAAAAACAAAGTAAGAGAACTCGGTTTTCCTCATGCAAACACTCAAATCAAATCGAACTCCATTTCTTCTCACCCACTAATCAACGTATCCACTAATTTACACCCCTCAAACTTGTGTCTTTCTTATTTCTAATACAATAAATGCGCTGGTCGAAGGTGTACGTGGTGTTGTTAAATCAGAGATCGCCAAGTACTGCTAGGCAGTTTTTAAGGCGGTTACTGGTTTCCAGCCGAGATACCCTTCAACTTGGCAAAAGAAAATATTTTTTTTTATTTTTTTTATTTTTTTTATTTTTTTTTATAAAGCAACAAAGAATTTATACAATCGAGACACATCCATTGAACTGAGGTGAACTATCTCTTTTATTTTTATTGCCCTTCTTACAACCCCCAAACTATTCTTTTAGTCAATTCGTACAACTCTTCCCTTTCTTTGTGTTTGCATTAGGATCGAATTCTCCTAAGGGTACGACAGAGTGTTTAGGGTACAAGGATCGGACAATTTTTGGTTAGCCAAGAAAAATGAAGCAACAATGATTCATATGGCTCAAACGGGTGACTAAGGACAATTTCATTCCTGGGTCGGCTAGAAAGGCTCAAACGTTCCAAAAGAATGCCTAAATCATTTCCTCAACCATGTCTAATCCTAGAATTTTGCCTCAAGCACTTCTCTACTAGGTTCTAGAGTCCACCAACATTATCAAGCTTTACCTAAGTACATAAAATGAATCTAAGCATGCCGAAAAAAATGAAAATGGTGGTTGAACCACTCAACAAACCTCAATCAAAATTCAGCCAATGAACCTAAACTTGAAGCAATGCTTAACATTTCTCAACAATAAAATTGCAACAATCCAATTAGCATCATTGATTTATACAATTCATCATTGGCAAAAACAATCAAACTAAAAAAAAATAACAAAAGTTCAAAAAATTCCTAATTTTCCTACCCCCAAACAAAAGATGACATTGTCCCTAATGTCCCATTATGCATAAATTTGGAATAGAAAATCAAAAATAACAAAGGTACAAGAAAGTTCCCTGGTTAATCCGTGAATTGTCGCTCCACATTGCACACTTTGTCATCACCCAACATCTGTCAAAACAAAAGAAACTATGGTGTCCATTGTGTTAGCAAAAATTCACAAACTAAATTGAAAATATTACATCCTAATCTCGTCCTTGCAACAACTACAACTTAAAAGAAAATGAAACAACTAAAACAACTACACAAATCCAAAACAAAAATAAGAGCTGAGTTTAATGTTTGAAATGAAAAACCAATTCAACTAAACAAATGAAAATAAAGACAACAACACAGGTGTTCTGGTGCTCATTCTTCGCTGCCCTCGTCTTCCTTCTTCCTTCCTTCGATTCAAGGCCAATCCACCTCATCCTAATCCCGGGCCGGCCCATTGGAATCCTGAAGTGTCAACGTTGAGCTTGTTAAAGCTACTCTTTTGCATCTCATACATCATGTGGGTCTGCTCAACCAACCAATCCTGACATTTTGTCATCTGTTTTATCAAACCCATCATCTGCTGCATCATCTCCTTCTGCGTAGTTGTGGAGCTGGAGGATGTGACAGGGCCCTGTGTGGTTCTCTGCCGTTTTGTTCCTGCCCTTGGTTGATCAGCTTCTAGAGGTTCAAGATGCTTTTGAAAATAATCAGAATCGAGGATAGGGGCAGCATGAATACGTTGCTCATCATCTCCTACCTTGGCTCCAGCTTTAATGCACAAAGCCATGATGAGATGTGGGAAAGAATAACTTGATCGCCCTGGTTTGGCGGCATCTTGAATGTTGTTAAAGATAATTCTTCCCATATCGATACTCTTTCCTGTGGTAATGGAGTAAAGCAGTAATGCTTTTTCGTAAGTTACTGTGCTATAGTGCATTTTCGGCATCAACTTCGCACTAACAAAATACTGCCACACTCGAGCAACCGCTGTCAAAGAAGTTCCCTTAATGGTCTTCTTTTGTTTCTTAGACACTGACCAAGTTGCCTCTAGTTTTGCAATGACCGGAGGAATGATACTATCCTCAAATTGTGTCCCCCTAAACCTTCCGTACTCATCCTGATCAAATCCAGGCAGGTTGTAAAACTTATTGATCTCATCTGCTATAAACGACACATCAACCCCTCTTACAAATGCAGAACCCTCTTCACAATCCGGGAGGTTGGCATAAAACTCCCTTACTAGCGGCCTCTATAGCTGGGTGTAGAGCACTCATAAACAGTTCCCATCGTCCTCCCGACTCCAACTAACGCCTGACTCGCGGTCAATCCGCGCTCAAGAATAAAGCCCTTATCTCTTCTTTGGATAGCCACTTGATATCGTTTCTGTGCCTCTTCATTCACAAAACGGCTATCCACTCTCTTTCCTTTTCCCTTTCCGTTGGATGGCAACTTAATTTTGGGTGCCATTTCCTATAATCCAATTCACAACACAACCCAAAAATTCAAGCCTAGGTTCCCCACAACAACCAATTCAAACCTAAAAAAGAAAATGGAAAACACTTCCAAAAATCTGCAATCAGACCCCCAAACTACGATTTCTTTGAATTCAACAACACACTCCAAAATTCAACACCCACACTCCTCAAAATCACAACACGCATAATAAATCCTTTTTCAACAAAATCCAACTCACAATATTCGCAATTCAACCAAAAATAAATTTCTCAGATCTACACCTTAAAACTTGAAATTTTGTGAAAATGAGTTTAGGGAACTTGAGATCTTACCAATGTGAAGGATTATTTGCCACCAATTTACTCAGAATCAGCCCAGATTGGAAAGCCCCAAATTTCTTGAACTTGAAATTTTCGTGAAATTTTCGAGAAATTTGTTATTGAAATGAGTTGTTTTGGTGTTTAGGAAGGTTAATGAGTGAAAATTTTGGTTGGGAAAGCACTTGGGAAGCAAAGGATTGAGATTGGAAAATTTTTCTCTCAAAAATATTTGAAAAAACATGTGGAAAATGAAAAGCCAAAGCGAGTTTATATAGAAAACAGTCTTCGCCACGACGAAGTTCTTTGTGTATGAACCCTAATTGGAAACCCAGGTTTCACCTCGACGAAGAACAAACTTCACCGTGGCGAAGTTCATCGTTCATGAACACTAATTTGAAACCTAGTTTTCGCCGCGGCGAAGAAAATACTTCGCCGGGGTGAAAAAAATATAGTGGCTAATCGCCGTGGCGAGAAAAAATCTTCGACGCGGCGAAATTTCCTTAGAAAAATTTCATCCAACCTTCTTCGCCGGGGCAATAAAATACAGTAGCTATCACAAATTTTCAGGTTGCTTTGCCCCAGCTAAGTCTGGAGCATTTTCCTTCCTTTGGTTAGCTCAAAACTTCACCTGAAACACCCAAAAACACAAAAATTAAAAAGAATAAAAAACATTCAACACACTGAAATAAAAATAGAAGAACAAAAATTTAAAACACTTGGGTTGCCTCCCAAGAAGCGCTTGTTTATAGTCGGTAGCTCGACTCTCTCAATTTTTCACATCAGGTCGGACTATCCAAGTACATCACATCCCTTAACATTCCCTTGTGCTCGAGCTTCTTTTGCTGATGATCTTTTTATTAGTAAACGGTCCCGTATATGCAGCGGAAACAAAAAACAAATAATTCAGGGATCGTTTACATGAGCCAAGATCAAGGGTATAATTTTACAATTTTATCATAATAAGAATCTGCAAAAATATTAAACATGAGTTAAGAGAAACAAACGCACGTTGGAGGCTCCACCAAATTTGTTAACGAATGTTTTGCTACCCATCTAAGTGTAGGATCGAACCCACGTAGTCCACATGAAGACAATCTCAAAAGAACCAAAGAGGGATTTGCTAGATCCTCTTTGGCTTCAAGATTAAGAAGAAAGGAAAATCAATTAAATTGATTTCTAGGCAAAATAAATCTACCGTGGGAGAGTCAATATTGGGGCTGCTGTGTTTTGGTTTTACAAAGAAAATGAACTAAAATGAATTAACCACCTTTCTTTTACATTTAACTTTTCTTTTATAGTAAAACCTTAATGCCCTATTCCCATATGGAATAGGTTTGGGCTCCAACCCAAACACCCCCTAATTATATATTTTATTAATTTCATCATTATCTCAATTAAACTCAATTAATATATATTTAATATATATATTAACATTTAACAATAATGATGATTTATTTAAATATATGCGAACAAATATTTAAACGTAATTTCACTTATTTAATTTTTCTAATAAATTAAATATAGGCTACGACCTCAGCAAATTTAATTACACTTGAAATTACCAAAATACCCTTTCGCCTTAAAAAGATGAAAATGCCCTTCTTTCTTCTTGGATCTTAAATTATCTTCTATGTGTGTGACCCATAGGCTCCTCATCATATCGGCAGTGTATAGTATCGCGATTAACACCAATTAATCGTCCCCACTAAACACATCCAAGATCGGGCCCCTCAGCAAGGCATCACGCCACCCGATAGATTCCCTTGGACAAAGAAAGTAGCTACCCCGTCAACGATATGGTTACCGTACAATTTGATCCTTTCATCATAACGCTATCTCGACAAGACGAAGGCATAGAAATAGTGTCAACCTTCGGGTTACTTCGATATTATGTATTCAACTGACCAATGACCCGTGTTATAAAATCGATAGAGCAACAATCAATCCCAATCCCACTGGTTACGCTTTTAGTGTCATTGCCATATACCGAATTGCGCCGTGAGATAACTTTCTCCCATACCCGGAGTGATGAATCCTCACCAATCCACCATAGTCTTGATACACTCCCTCGATGCGCCTAATCACCATTGCAAGTATTGACGCTCAAACGAAAAGAAGCTGCGTTAGGCTAGTGTCAAACTACACCAATTGGTGCACAAGGCGCCCTGTGATCTCAAGTCTAAGGATCACATGCACCACCATTCGTTAGAGAATTTGTTCCATAGACACCGGGTTACCATCCATATGGAATCCTTTGGTGGGTCGCTTCGGGTTGAACTTGTTGGGCAGTGATCCGCCAACAGAAGCACCCATGTGTTGCACCAAAGTTGTCACCAAATAACCTTGACAAGTGAGACTGGGCCAACCGCCTTTTCGACCGAGGTCGTTTCAACACTATGATAGCCTTACCGTATTATATGTGCCCTTCCTTCAGAATAATACTAGGGCTACAAACGTTTCTAGAATGGCCACCATATGTGCTCATAGGGTTCTCACTATCAAGATTTGAAACACTTGATACCCTCGTCACGGTTCTACCATTCTAGAGACATATATCAATACATATTGCAATAATAATGATTTACGTGATATAGAATAAGATGCCTTTTTTATTATTGATTAATGAACATTAATACAAAGAGTCAATTCTACAATAATTGATTGGCTCTAGGGCACCTACTCCAACACTTTTTCACACAGAGGTCTTGTTGAGAGTTTCACCACCCATTTCCATCCCTTGGTCATTACTTTGGTGGTTCGACTCATCTCACCGACTGTTTTCCGTTTTCTTGACTTTCTCTCACCCTTTTTGAGCTGAGAGATCCTTTCCTTGTGAAAACACAATCTCGACTGTGGCTTATCTTGGAATTTTTTGCCACCCCTTTTGTTATGGTCCTCACTCTCGAATTGATTCGGTTTGACAATGTAGCTCTTAATTTCCACTCTAGGATTGTCCAATTGGAAGGTTTCACTCTTTGCCTGGTCCACCATATTGATTTTCAAACACGACTCTTGTTTAGGTGGAGCTCTCGTTGATTCAAGGACATTAAAGCGTTATTTCTTCATCTTGCATCCTCATGATCAACTTCCTTCTTGGGAACATCGATTAAAGCTCTTCCGGTCCGCCGAAAGGAAATGGTAGTCCCCAAGATAAGAGGAATCTTTTTTGTCTTCATCCATATCCAACACAAAGAAATCTACAGGAAAAATAAACTTGTCCACCTTAACCAACACATCCTCCACAATGCCCCTAGGATGCTTTATTGATCGATCTGCAAGTTGCAAGCATATGGTTGTCGGCTTTACTTCACCAATTCCTAGTTTCAAAAGGGGCAAAAGAAAAGGCATAAGGTTAATGCTAGCACCTAGGTCACATAAAACTCGATCAAAGGTGATATTTCCTATAGTGCAAGGAATCGTAAAACTCCTTGGATCTTTGAGCTTCATAGGTAGCTTCTTTTGGAGAATGGCACTGCACTCCTCCGTAAGCATCACCGTTTCCTCATCTTCTAGCTTCCTTTTGTTCGAAACGATTTCCTTAAGGGAACTTCGCATAGCTCGCATCTATTGCAATCTAACGCAAAAGGAATGTTAATATGCAGTTTCTTAAAAACATCAAGGAATTTAATAAACTGCTTATCCCGATTTTCTTTTTTGAGTCTTTGAGGAAAAGGCACGGGTGGTGTGTGATGCGCCAACTCTGGTGGTATCTCGAGGAAAGGCAATTTCTCTTTCTTTTTCCCCTCTTCCTACTTCTGTTCCTCTTTCCTTGGGTTGGGTAGTTTCTCTTCAGAAATGATTTCTTCATCAACTTCCTCATCAGATTCTTCATTTTGCTTTGATGAAGTTTCCTCTTTCCTTGATTTTTCCACCTCTTCTAAAACTCTCCCACTTCTTAACAAAATTGCATTTACTTGCTCACGTGGGTTAGTGATTTTTATTGCTTGGTAAGGAGCCCTACAGTCTCTCATTTAGCTTCTCGGCCAATTGACCCATCTGTACCTCAAGATTCTGAATAGACGCCCCTTGATTTCTAAAATTCGTCCTCGTCTCATTCATAAATCTCATGGTCTCCTGCATAAATTTCCCAAACATATCCTCTAACTTTGTCACTCTTGGATCTCCCAGTTGATTATTCACCCCTGGTTGGTTATTCGAGCCTATCCCTTGGTTCCATTGATTATTTTGCTGGTTCTGATTGCCTCAAGCCAGATTTGGATGATTTCTCCACCCCGGATTATATGTGTTGGAATAATGGTTGTTTGGTTGCCTCTGATTTCCTGCCAAGTAGTTCACTTGCTCCGTTGATGAAGATGACGAAGCAAATGTGTTCCCCACTTGACACTCGCTGCTCACATGGTTCCCTGTACAAAAATCACAAGTTAGTTGAGGTGCTTGAATGAAGTTTACCTGCATACTTCCCAACTGTTTCTAAAGTGCCGTGAGTTGGGTTGAGATGGCTGTGAAGGCATCAACTTCATGAAGACCCGCATATTTTCTTGGTATTGCTTCTCTCATTTGGTCTTTGATAGTTGTTGCCCTTGCCAAAAACCTCTAACAACTCATAAGCCTCCTCCTCCGGGTGTCTTATTCTTCCCGCAAAGCTCCTCCCGATGCCGCATCCACCATGGTTTGCATGTTACCCATCAATCCATTGTAGAAAGTTTGGACTTGAAGCCAAACTGGCAACCCATGGTGTGGACACTTCCTCATCAATTCCCTTGTACCTCTCCCAAGCCTCATACAATGACTCGATTCTCTTGTAGAAATGATGTGATATCATTTCTCAATTTTGCTGATTTTGTTGGAGGAAAGAACTTAGTCAGGAACTTCTATGCTAGATCATTCCAAGTTGTGATAGTCCCTGCTGGTAATGCCATTAACCACCCCTTAGCTTTATCCCCCAATGAGAATGGGAATAACCTCAACCTAATGGCGTCATCTGACACTCCGTTTGACTTGAAGGTGTTATAGATTTCCAAGAAATTCGCAATATGCTGATTCGGATCTTCCTTCAAATCTCCATTAAACCTTACCGACTACTGGATCATCTGAATGATTGCCGGCTTAATTTCAAAGTTGTTGGCTTGCACCGTAGGCCTAGTAATACTCGACCCACTGCCATTAACTGTGGGAACTGAGAATTCCCTTAATGTCCTATTCTCTGGTTCTTCCATTTCAACAACTATCTCTTCTCTTTCAACCACTATGTCCTCTCTTTCTCTTCTCTCTCTGTTAAGTTGTCTGGCGGTTCTCTCAATCTCAAGATCGACAAACCACATACCGACGCCTCGCCTTCGCATAAACCGCATGCACTAACGAAAGAAAGTGAGATCACAAACTAACTGAAAATTTAAAACAAAAATTAAAACTTCAATCTATCTAACTATAGAAAAACTCAATGTTAACTTAAAACTCAATCCCCGGCAATGGCGCCAAAAACTTGATGCGTGTTTACTACAACATGCAATATGTAGCAAGTATACTAGTCGCACAAGTAATATAATGATGAATGAGTATCGTTCCCACGAGGATTGTTGCTAAGCACTAAGTTTCCTAACGTTCTCAAGTTGAAGCAATCGACTTCTTTTTGGATTAAAGGGAGCAATTAAAACTATGATTAAAACAAAATTTTACTAAAATAAACTTAAACTATGAAAGCAAGATTTAAACGGGATAAACTCAATTCAAACAAACGGGTAGGGTTTTGACTTCATTCGGACTCTATGGGTTAAACTTTAAGAATTAAACTAAATTCATATTCTCATGCATTGATTGTAAATCGAATTCTCTAAAGTGTCCAACATACCTTCTCAGGCTATGTTGTCCTACTCTTTCCTGTTAACCTTCCGCACCCAACAAAATGAAAGTTAATTTATCTAAGTTC
Source organism: Pistacia integerrima (assembly GCA_026225825.1). Lineage (NCBI taxonomy): Eukaryota > Viridiplantae > Streptophyta > Magnoliopsida > Sapindales > Anacardiaceae > Pistacia > Pistacia integerrima. Next base: position 16,955,078 of record CM047737.1, on the reverse strand, counting down.
ATTAAGCACAAGAATCCTAGAATGATTTCATCGGTTCTTGAATCTATCTCTAGCATCCAATAATACAACGGTGATTACCCAAGACGCTTAACATAAATTATCTCTCGATCTCATCATGTTCATCACATACAACCAATAAATACAGAATAATCACACAATCAAAGCAAAATCATATGAAATTAATAATCATCAACTTTCTAACCCATTAAAATCCGAATAGGTTAGTTCATGGCTAAATCAATAAAACAATTAAAAGAAATGACAAACTTCAGGTTCAACATAATGGAAACAAAAGAAAAGAGAAAAGAATCTCCCCAATTTGATGAATCCACTGTTTTCCTCGAATCTTCCAACTTTGTTAAACCAAAATCACTCAAAAATCAATCTAAGAATAATGTGAAAAACTCTCTCTATCACTCCACGAACGCCTTAGACAAATAGACTAAATCCCTCTTTTATACCTCACCCAAAATAATATAACTCAGCCTAAACACGAAACTCTGCGTTTTAGAAAAAGTGGAGTATGCAAACTTCGCTGCGGCGAAGAAAGAATCTGAATCTGGTGCGTCACTGGCCCATTTCGCCACGGCAAAGAACAACCTTCGCCAAGGCGAAGTTTCCTGAAGAATGCTGAAATTCTAGAATTGCCCTCCGCGTGCTTCTGAGTCCAAAAACTCCAAATCCACCTTTATTTGCTCCAAATTTCCATTTTTAACTTGAAACACGAAATGTAAGGAATTAAGTATCAATTCAGGCAAAAATAGACTAAGAAGTATCTAAAATCCGGCCTAAAAGCTTAAATAAACTAGTATAATCCTCGGATTATCAGTAATCCATCTGGTATCTCCTCTAGGAATTGTTAGGAAACAATCTAAACTCATGGCAGAGAAGAACAAAAATAAAACAGCAATCGATTCCATTTTAAGCCAAGATCAGGATATAGATATTACAGATAATATGTTAAATCAAATATTCTACAGAATATGAATGATTAGAGCAAAGATTGGAGTTCATACATACGTTTGGAGGCTCCTTCGAACTTGTCCCTAACTGGGTTCGCTACCGATTCAAAGTAGAATCGAACCAGGGGTAGTCCACACGAAGATAACCCGAAGAGCTAAAGAGGGATTTGCTAGATCCTCTTTAGCCTCAAGAATCAAGAACAAGAATCAAATAAATTTGATTCAATCAAAATAAAGTGGCGTGGGGTAGAGAGAAAGGGGCTGGAGCTTTTCAATCAATGAATATAAAATGACTTAATGAATAGTGTTATTTAATTCATAGAACACATGCACTTATATAGTGCATGTGAAACCCTATTCCACTTAGGAATAGGCTTAGGCACTAACCCAAACAGCCCCTATGTCCAAACAACCCCATTTAGATATTTTTATTTTAACTATTATTATTTCAATTCAATTCAATTAATATATATAAAATATATTAACATTTAACAATAACAATAATTCATTTAAATATATGCGTGCACATATTTAAATATAATCTCACTTATTTAATTTTAATATCAAATTAAATAAAGGCAATAACCTCAGCAAATTTAATTGCACTGTGAGATTACCAAAATACCATTTCGCCTAAAAAGACGAAAACTCCCTTTACACAAACTGATTTTTAAATTATCTTCTCTATGTGTGACCCGTAAGCTCTTCATCATACCAACAGTGTGCAGTATCGCGATTAACACCAATTAATCGTCTCACTACACACACACCAAGACTGACCCCTAGCAAGGCATCATGGCCACCGGATAGATTCGGATTCAACGAAGTAGCTACCTATCAACGATATGGTTACCGTACAATTCAATCCTTTCATCATCTGTTATCTCATCGAGACCGAGGCACATAAATAGTGTCAACCTCAGTTACTCTCGATATGTATGTACTCAGTTACCGCACCAATGACCAGAATAATAAACTTGATTGAGCAACAACTCAATCCCACTATGGCCACAGTTTTAGTGTCATTGCCATTTACTGAATTGCGCTGTGAGATAACTTCCTCCTGTACTCGGGAGTGATGAATCCTTTGTTGATCCACCATAGTCTTGATACACTCTTTGATGCAGCCAATCACTACCGTATTGACAGCTCTAAATAAAACTGCATTGGACTAGTGTCAAACTACACCAATCAGTGCACAAGGTGCTCTGGTGATCTCAAGTCTTAAGGATCACATGCACTACCATTCGTTAGAGGATTCGTTCCATAGACACTAGGGTTACCATCCATATGGAATCCTTTTGTGGGCCAGTCCAGTGAACTTGCCTACAGCACTAGGGTTCCATAGACACTAAGGTTACCATCCATGTGTTGCACCAAGTTGTCACCAAACAACCTTGACAAGTGAGATCAGTCACTGCCTTTCGATAGGGTCATTCAACACTATGATAGCCTTATCGTATTATCTGTGCCCTTACTTCAGAATAATACTGGGGCTACAGCGTTTCTAGAGTGGCGACCATATGTGCTCATAGGGTTGTCACTATCAAGATTTGAAACACTTGATACCCTCGTCATGGTTCTACCATTCTAAAGACATATATCAATACATACAATATGATTTACGCGATATAGTATAAAATGTCTTTTATTGGTCAATGAACATTATTACAAAGAGTCAATTCTACAATAATTGATTGGTTCTAGGGCACTTACTCTAACAATCTCCCACTTGCACTATAGCCAATCATTCATGTATTTAATACCAAATGATCTCAAGTGTTGTTCATGTTTCTGCTGCGACAGAGGCTTTGTCAGTGGATATGCGAGATTGTCATCAGTATGCACTTTACTGATCTACACATCTTTCCTCTCAACTATTTCTCTGATGAGATGGAATCGTCTGAGTATGTGTCTGGACTTCTGATGAGATCGTGGTTCCTTAGCTTGAGCGATCGCTCAATTGTTGTCACAATATATGTATATTGGATCAACAATCGTGGAAACCGCACCAAGTTTGGTGACAAACTTCTTAATCTAGACTACCTCCTTGGCCGCGTCTGATAATGCAATATACTCAGCCTCCATTGTAGAGTCCACTATAGTGCTTTACTTGGAGCTCTACCAGCTCACTGCACCCCCATTGAGACAAAATACAAACCCTGATTGTGATCGATAATCATCTTTGTCCATTTGGAAACTAGCATCACTGTATCCTCTTACAGTGAGCTCATCTTCCCCTCCATAAACCAAGAACATATCTTTAGTCCTCTTCAGGTACTTAAGAATGTTTTTGATAGCCATCCAATGATGCTCACCTGTATCCGATTGATATCTACTACAAGTGGTCAAAGCATATGAGACATCAATCTGAGTACGTAACATGGCATACATGATGGATCCAATTATTGATGCATATGGGATCGTCGTCATCCTATCTCTCTCATCTTACATTCTAAGACACATATCCATGGAGAGATAAACACCATGTGACATCAGAAGAAATCCTTTCTTGGATTCTTCCATACTAAATCTTTTCAGTACTTTGTCAATATATGCACTTTGACTTAGGCCAAGCAACCTATGCGATCTATCACGATAGATCTTTATTCCAAGGATATAGGCTGCTTCCCCTAAGTCCTTCATGGAGAAGCATTTGGATAACCAAGTCTTTACCGATTGCAAGGTTGGTATATCATTCCCAATTAGAAGTATGTCATCGACATACAACACCAGGAATGCCACTACGCTCCCACTCACTTTCTTGTAAACACAAGGTTCATCTTCGTTCTTGATAAAATTGAATTCTTTTACAGCTTCATCAAAACGAATGTTCCAACTCTTTGAAGCTTGCTTGAGTCTATAAATGGATCTCTACAACTTGCATACCCTATTAGCTTGCCCATCAAGAACGAAACCATTGGGTTGTGTCATATACACATCCCCTTCAAGGTTTCCATTCAGGAAAGTTGTTTTGACATCCGTTTGCCAAATCTCATAGTCATTATATGTAGTAATCGCAAGCATAATCCGGATGGATTTAATCATGGCGACCAGCGAAAAGGTTTCTTTATAGTCAATACCATGAATTTGTTTGAAACCTTTGGCAGCCAATCGTGCCTTATAAGTATGCACCTTGCCATCCATGTTAATCTTCTTCTTGAAGACCCATTTACACCCTATGGGTTTTAACCCTTCAGTTGGTTCCACTAGAGACCATACTTGGTTCTGGTACATGGAGTCCATCTTAGATTTCATGGCTTCAAGTCATTTAATGGAATCTGGATCCGATATAGCGTTTTCGTAGGTTATGGGTTCATCGTCTTGGTAGACTAGTACGTCACCATGTTGAGTCATGAGATAACCGTATCTCTCGGGCTCATGGCGTACTCTTTCAGATCTACGTAGCTCCTGTGCTACCTGAGGTGGTTCACTTTGATCCACAAGTTGTGGAGTAACCTCCTCCTAATGTTCAACCACTTCCTGTGGCAATCATCCCATCCTTCGTCTAGTATATTTTGTGGTTCTAGAACTTCATCAAGTTGTACTTTTCTCCCACTAGTACTTCTTAGAAAAAAATTTCCTTTTCTAGAAAGACACCAGTATGAGCAACAAAAATTTTACGCTCTTCTGGGTGGTAGAAATAGTATCCTTTGGTCTCCTTTGGATACCCCATAAATATACATTTACTCTGGCCCAGCTTGTTTGAAGTCAATTTCTTGACATAAGCTTCGCAACCCCAAATCCTTAAATAAGACAAATTAGGCTTTCGCCCTATCCATAGTTCAGATGGAGTCTTATCTACAGACTTTGATGGCACACAGTTCAAAACATGAGTCGCAGTCTCTAGGGCATAACCCTAGAATGATGTAGGTAGATCACTTAAACTCATCATGGACCTAACCATATTGAGTAAGGTCCTATTCCTCATTTCTGATACTCCATTGTGTTAGGGTGTATACGGAGGGGTGAGTTGTGATACTATCCCACATTCCTTTAGGTATTCAAAAAACCTTGAGCTTAAGTGTTCACCTCCTCGATCCGAACGAAGAGCTTTAATACTTTTGCCCAACATATTCTATACTTCATTCCTAAATTCTTTGAATTTATCAAAGGCTTCAAATTTATATCTCATAAAATAGACATAACCATATCTATTGAAATCATCAGTAAATGTGATGAAGTATGAATATCCACCTCTGGCCTCAACTGTCAGTGGACCACATACATCACTATGGATGATGCCTAACAGGCAACTTGGTCATCTTGCCTAACAAACATGATTCGCATACCTCAAATGACTAAAAGTCAAAAGGTCCAAAACTCCATCCCTTTGAAGTTTTGCAATGCGGGTCTTATTAACATGACCCAATCTACAGTGCCAGAGGTATGTTTGGTTTTGATCGCTATGTTTAGATTTCTTGGTTTCAAGATTGAGAATATCCTTATTGTATAAATCAAGAATATATAGCCCGTTATGTAACCTTGCAATTCCAAATAAAATACCATTCAAACTAAAGGACAATAATCTATTAGATATCTCAAAATGATACCCTATATTATCCAAAGCGGATACTGAAATAAATTTCTAGAAATAGAAGGCACGTAATAACAATTATGTAGTTCTAACAACAAGCCCGTAGGCAAAGATAAACAGTAAGTCCCTACAGATAATGCAGCCACATGTGCTCCATTTCCAACTCGTAGGTCCACCTCTTCCTTGGCAAGCACTCTACTCTGCCTTAGTCCCTGAAGTCGAAGCATCTAACTTCTTCTTGCTTGCGAGGAAAGCCTTGTAGTGTTTCCTCTAGTGGCCAGGCTTGCCACAATAGAAGCAGACTACTTTCTCGCTGCTTCCAACGCCGTCCTCAGGCTTGAGAACATCCTGTCCTTTGGGCTTAGGCTTGGGATTGGCCTTGGCCTTTCCCTTGCCCTTACCCTTTCCTTTACTGGTAGCTACCAGTAAAACAGGCTTGGCTTCTTCAAGTCCTGCTTTGCAGTCCTCAACATGTTCAAAAGTTCCGATAGGGTTTTCATCATTGTGTTCATATTGAAGTTCATTATGAACGGTGCATAAGAGTTAGGCAAGGATTGCAGAATTAAATCCACTTGTAATTTTGCATCTAACTCAAACCCCCCAAAGTCTCAAGCCTCTCTATGTGCTCGATCATTTTGAGCACATGAGGGCCAACTTGGGCTCCCTTAGTCAAGCGACTTCCAAACAGTGCTTTGTTAGAGTAGATGCCCTAGAGCCAATCAATTATTAGAATTGACTCTTTGTAATAATGTTCATTAATCAATAAAAGGCATTTTATTCTATATCGCGTAAATCATTATTATTGCAATATGTTTTGATATATGTCCTTAGAATGGTAGAACATGACGAGGGCATCAAGTGTTTCAAATCTTGATAGTGATAACCCTATGAGCACAAATGGTGGCCATTCTAGAAACGTCCGTAGCCCCAGTATTATTCTGAAGTAAGGGCATAGATAATACGGTAAGGCTATCATAGTGTTGAACGACTGTCAAAAGGCGGTTGGATCGATCTCACTTGTCAAGGTTGTTTGGTGACGCCTAGTGCAACACATGGGTGCTTGTCTAGGCAGATATACCCACCCAACAAATTCACTATCTTGACCCGAGAGGATTCCATATGGATGGTAACCCTAGTGTCTATGGAACAAATCCTCTAATGAATGGTGGTGCATGTGATCCTTAGACTTGAGATCACCGGAGCACCTTATGCACCGATTGGTGTAGTTTGACACTAGCCTAACACAGTTCTATTCAGAGCTGTCAATACGGTGGTGATTGGTTGCATCAAGGAGTGTATCAAGACTATGGTGGATTGACAGAGGATTCATCACTCCCGAGTACGAGAGAAGTTATCTCACGGCGCAATTCAATATATGGCAATGACACTTTAAATCATGGGCCACTGGGATTGAGTTGTTGCTCTATCCGGATTATAATATAGGTCATTGGTCTAGAAACTGAATACATAATATCGAGAGTAACCGAAGGTTGACACTATTTCTACGCCTTCGTCTCGTTGAGATAACGACTGATGAAAGGATCAAATTGTACGGTAACCATATCGTTGATAGGTAACTACTTTGCTGAATCCGAATCTATCGGGTGGCCATGATACCTTGCTAGGGGCCAATCTTGGTTTGTGTATTAGTGAGACGATTAATTGGTGTTAATCGCGATACTATACACTGCCGGTATGATAAGGAGCCTATGGATCACACACATAGAAGATAATTTAAGACTCAGGAAGAAAGAAGGGTGTTTTCGTCTTTTTTAGGCGAAAGGGTATTTTGGTAATTTCACAGTGCAATTAAATTTGCTGAGGTCGTAGCCTTTATTTAATTTGTTAGAAAAATTAAATAAGTGAAATTACGTTTAAATATGTGCTCTTATATATTTAAATAAATTATCATTATTGTTAAATGTTAATATATATATATATCAAATATATATTAATTGATTTTAATTGAGATAATGATGAAATAAAAATAAAATATCTAATTGGGAGTGTTTGGTAAAATGGGGTATTTGGGTTGGAGCCCAAGCCTATTCCATATAGGAATAGGGCAATTAAACTTTACTATAAAAGAAAAGTTTTAGTTGAAAAATTAGAAGAGTTTTTCATTATTTCATTTTTGATTGAAAAGAGAAAAATACAGCAGCCCCAAATACTCTCCCACACCAGTTTTGGTTGCCAAAAATCAAATACATTTGATTTTTCTTCTTTAATCTTAAGGCCAAGGAGGATCTAGCAAATCCCTTCCTGGTTCCTTGTGATTGTCTTCGTGTGGACTTCTTGGTTCGATCCTACACTTGGATCGGTAGCAAACACGTTCAGAGACATTATTGGTGGAGCCTCCAACGTGGGTATGAATCTAAACTTTAGATTTACTTTTTCTGCAGATTCTTGATGTAATACATAAACTGTAAAATTTGTGCCTTGATTTTGGGCTTTAAGGAACGATCTACGGTTGTATAAAATTTTGTTTTCCATTCGCTGAGCAACCGGGTCGTTTCCTAACAGTGGTATAAGAGCCTAGGGTACTAGATTTTACAATTTTTATGAATGGTTGATTACATGTGTTTGTTGATAACATGTTGCCTTGATGAATCTGTCATGAAAAACCTAGATTTTGTTAAATCTGAAAAATCTGTAAATTTCCTATTGATTGAATGAATCAATTGATAAAATGGTTTAATAATGTGTTGATGAATGTTATATTGGTTGGTTAATTTCCTGATTGAATGTATGTGCGTTTGATTTGATTTGGATTCGTGTTTTTACACAAAAACTACAAAAACGCGAACTGCACGAATTGGGGGTTTCCAAGTCTCACCGCGGCGTAGCTTTAGCTTTGCCGCGGTGAAGTGCCACTGTAAATTCTCACTATGGCGAAGATAAAATTTTCGCCGCGGCGAAGTCTGTAGCTTTCCCAAATTCATTTTTTCGCGAAGGGACTAATCTACAGTTTTTAGTAACCTGTAAAGCTAATGTACATTCTGCACATTTAAGAGGGTAATTAATATATAACTCACTCGATTCAAAAAATTGATTGTTTTTGAAATATATGCTTTGTACTTGCTTGTATATTGCATGGTGTCCGGTACATAAGCCTTAGACCTAAGGGTGAATGTTTTAAATCATTTTTGGGTATGTATGGTTGTAATATTTTTAAATAGGGCCTGCGTGTCCTGCCTTCTCTTCTCTTCTCGATGTACATTCTTTTCTCATCTCATTCCCCTTGTGTAACATCTCCTCTTTACTACTATTCTTATAATACGTACTATGTAAATTATAGATATACATAGCGTATGAAAAATAGTGAGCTCAAATTTTTCTTTACTCATAAAACATAATTCTTGACAAATACAAAATATCATAGCTGGTGGACAGTGGTGCCAAAACTCTTCGCTCCTCGACGTCCATCGACATGGCTCCCTATTTCTGCCAAAAGCAGAGAAGAACAACGGGTGAGCACAACAATGCTCATAAGTAAATCCTCTACTACCTGTCCCCACGAACTCACTCTGTCTCTTACTCTCCCCTGTCCCCTTATCTCTGTAAAATTGACCCAGTGAGTAACCCAACGCAAGTAAATCCCTTTCTACTACCTCGTCCCCGCCCCGCAACTCACTCTTTGGTTCTTTCCTTACTCTACTGTTCTTCTATTTCTATTTCTCACTATTATTCTCTTTCCTGCTAATACTATTATTCTCCCTTAACTCTGTTCTGCTTTTTTTATTCTTTCTTTCTCTCTGTTCCTATTCTCTTTTCTCCTTCTCTTATTCTCACTCACCATGAAGGAAAATCATGGTTCTCTCTCTCTTATTCTCGTTATACTCTCACTAACGATGGAAGAAATCGTGGTGCATGCATGTATGAGATGTACATGCAACTAATGTAAAAGAATTGCATGTTTCTTTCTTCTACTCTCTATTCTTACTAGCTCAAACTCTCTCATTCTATCTCATTCTTTAATTCTCTCTATCATCTCATTCTCATTTCTCATAAATCATTTCTACTAACTCGCTCTTTAGTAGTCACGGCCTCATCTTACCGGAGGCACGGCCGGGACTCACTCCCACTCTACGTGACTTCTACTCATTCTAGCCGATCAGACTTGGTTATGCATGGATTCGGAACCCTTGGCCATGTGAGTGTATAATCTCTCTCTCAGGTACTCGGGTATAGCCCTCATCCGCATGTACTCTCACGGGCTACACCACTTCTCTTTCTCATACTCATGCCGCTCTCTCAATGCGGCGTACATGCGGGAATACTCTACCCATTACTCATGGGTCCCTCATCGCATAACCTACTCTATGCTCTTATCTCTTTCTTATTCTTTCTCATGTTTACTCATCTCTTTCTCAAGCTAGTACTCATACTCAAGCTAATACTCATAATATGGCTTAACTCTTAGCTTTTCTCATCTCTGTTCTTTCTTTTTCTGTTCTTTCTCATTCTTACTCATTGGAATGTCACGACCTCATCCGCCAGGAGGCACGGCGGCGCCACCACTCTACGTGACTTCCGCTTATTTTGCTACCGATCGGATTTAGTCACGCATGGATTCGGAACCTTTGGCCATGTGAGTGTATTCTCTCTCTCTCTGAATGTCACAACCACTTCTGCACCGGTGGCATGGCTGGAACCTCACGTTCCACTCTGCATGACGGTCACGGCCTCTTCTGACCGGAGGCACGGCTGGGGATCACAAAGCCCCCATTCTCGTGACTCTACTCATCACTCACAGGTTCCCCATCGCACAACTTACTCTATTCTCTTCTGTAGCACTTTTCTCTCTTTTATTCGCTAGTGCTCAATCTTTCTTTCTCTTTATTATCAGAGTGTTCTCATTCTCTTTACTCTTAAGAGTTGCTATTCTCAACATTCTCTACTCTTTCTTACTCAAACTATTACTCATAGTATAGCTTATACTCAAAACTCTCTACTCTTAAGCTAGTATTCATAATGTAGCTCATACTCAACACTCTCTATTCTTTCTCAATCTACGTCTCAATGCACAACTAATGCATATGGATGGTTCATACTCATTAATGCACTTTTGAAATGCCAAATGCAATATTGCATCAAAACAGTCATTCTGCACAAGTCACACTAAAAAGGGCATAACTTGCGTTATACACATCGGATTGCTACGGTTTTGGTCTCGTTTTAAAGCTTAGAAACAGGGCTATAACTTCTATGTTTTGGTCTCAGCCCAGTTCAATGCGTAAAATGCCCAAAAATCACTTGGAAAGTCACAGCAGTGACGGGGCACATTTCACTTAGGCATTTCATCAAGCAACTCATGTGCATACAAAAGCTCTTCTCTAACTACGACTCTCCTTCTCTTTTTAACCATCCAAAATGGGAAGAAACTCCCTTCTATGGACATGGTTCCTATCATAGAAGAATACTCCCAAAATATCTACTCAATTTCCTCCAACTTCATCTCAATTTCACTCTCTCATCACACATCAAAAACACTTCTCATAAAAGAAATATCCAACAAACATAATATAAATACTCTTCTCAACTCAATTCCTCAAAAAATAGACATACATCTCTACTCAATTTCTCAATAAGTATCATATATAAATGCATAAATAAATCTCTACTTAAGAATTTCTTAAACTTTAGCTTGAGTTGGATTTACTTACCTCATACTTGAGTAGTCTCCACTAAAGCTCTCTACTCTTGTTGGACCTTAGCTTTCCCTTATTTCCTAAGCATAAACTTAGTAAGAACTTAACCCTTACATAAATAAAACTCATCTCTAGAGTAGGGATTCTTACCTCTTCTTGCTTAGGATCAATCCTTTATCAAATTCCAACTCAAAACTCTCAAAAATCCCTTGGAAGATTGAGTGAGAAATTGAGAGAAAATGGGAGATGAAGAGGCGGTGGAAATGGGTGAAATGAATGTGTTTAGAGAATTCAACCCTTATTAGCTCATATAATATACACTCTTTCCCATTTTGCCCTTACTCTTTCTTGAAATTTCCACCTTTATCCTTTAATTCTTTACAAACTCACCCCCATTTTACACTATTCTCCATGAAATTTCCTTGCATTTTACTCCCCACTTTTCCTGCTAATTAGGGGTAGAATGGTCATTTTACCCCTATGGAGAATTCTCTAGAAACTTCAAGGAACTTTTTTGCCGTCTCGTCGCCGCGGCGAAGAACTTTCTGTCGCCTCGACGAAACAGTCCAGAACCGACACCGCCAACACAGTTAACCAACGCGCCATGCGCGGCTTCTCCCTCGGCCCGACGAAGATTGCAACTCCAAAATCCGCTAAGTCTTGATCAATTCCATGGTACACACTCAATCAAACCCAAAACATAAACTCAACCAAACAACATGAACAATATATAAACTCATTTAGGGGCAATTCAGTAATCCTTTAGGCCATACCATAAACAATGGCTATGTATTTCAAGTGAGGTGTTACACCTTGAATGTAAATCGAGGTTTCTAAATTTGTTGATGTAAAATTAGTTTTAGATTAATTTTATTGTAAATTTAGAATGATGCTTTTGTAATGTACTTGAAGATGGATCAAGGAAGACACGACCATACTTGAAGACTCAAGTTTTTATTACATGACCCCTAGGTGACCCACCGATTCCTCTAGGCTCGAGGAAATCGGTTTTAGTTTGGCCATGTACCGGCACGTTTAAATTTTTGCTTAGAATGCATGCTAAGGTTGAATGTTGAATAACATGCCAAATAATGTCATTCTAACAAAGATAATAAACTGACGAAACATTAAATAACAAACCCTTAATTAAAGTATATTAAGTCACGTAAGCCTTCCATCACCATGGTTTTAATCAAACCACTGTTCGCCAAAGGGAAGGGTACACTTCTACCAGTGGGAGGTTAAAATGCATTGGAGTTTTCCTTAATAGTGATGGGTCGACTTAAAAATGATGGTTTTGCTTGTTCACCAAAGCGAAGGTTGATAAACGCGTCATAGGCATAGTAGAACAGTACACATATAACGTGTACGTGGTGACATATAGTGTCCACTCTACTGATACTGAGAATCACACTTGAGGACAATGGTTGGAGCAATTGGATTGTGTGATTGGCTTGTTGGCTTTTTCACATTTAAGGTTGATAGTGGGAGCTATCAACTGGTGTGGATTAAGTTTCTTGGCCTACCTAATCAACTTATTTTGGCTTATTCGCCAAAGCGAAGGTTTGAAATGGGCAGGATGGGATCTCGGTCCACTAGGAAAGCCAACGGGCTTTCCGGGGAGTTAATAGTGAGGGCTATTGGCTTGAGTAAAATAGTGGGAGCATCGTTTAATAAAAGACCATATTAAATAATAATGAACTTTATAATAACTTTATCTTTTCTGCAATTGTAGATTCACCAAAATAAGCATTATGAACCTGCGACCGATAATCGAAAAAAGCCCCGAGGTTGGATGGATCCAATTTCTCATACTGGTATCGTAATCTTTGGATTATACTTAAGTCAGAAAAGAAGTTGTATATCCTTGAAAAGCCATACATGGCTGAGCCTGATCCTGATGCCTCTCAGGAAGTTAAGGATACTTATCAAAAGTTCCTTGATGATGCTGATAGCGTTCAATGCTTGATGTTAGCATCGATGACACCTATGGATGCTTCTTCCATTATTGTATACCTTAAGAAGTTATTTGAAACAAATGCTCGACATGAGAGGTACAAGGTGTCGAAAGCACTGTTTGGGAGTCGTCTGACTGAGGGTGCCCAAGTTGGTCCTCATGTGCTTAAGATGATCAAGCACATAGAGAGACTTGAGACTTTGGGATATGGCTTAGATGCAAAATTACAAATGGATTTAATTCTACAATCCTTGTCTGACTCTTATGCTCCATTCATAATGAATTTCAATGTGAACACGATGGAGAAAACCCTGTCAGAACTTCTGAACATGCTGAGGACTGTAGAGCAGGACTTGAAAAAGTCCAAGCCTATTTTACTGGTTGCTGCCAGTAAAGCAAAGGGTAACGACAAGGGTAAGGCCAAGGCCAAACCCAAGCCCAAGCCCAAAGGGCAGGTTGTTCTTGGGCCTAAGAGTGGCATAGGGAAGGGAAAGGTAGTCTACTTCTTTTATGGTAAACACCTGGCCACTGGAGGAAGCACTGCAAGGCTTTCCTCGCAAGCAAGAAGAAGTCGGAGGCTACGACTCGTGGGTATTTTTATGATTGAGATTAATTTCTCTCCCCAACATCTTGAGTCATTGACACGGGATGTGGTACTCACATTTGTACGGGATGTGCGGGGACTAAGGCAGAGTAGAGTGCTCGCCAAGGGAGAGGTGGACCTACGAGTTGAAAATGGAGCACATGTGGCTGCATTGGCTATAGGGACTTATTGTTTATCTTTGCCTACGGGCTTATTATTGGAACTACATAACTGTTATCACGTACCTTCTATTTCTAGAAATATTATTTCAGTAACCACTTTGGATAATATAGGGTATCATTTTGAGATATCTAATGGATTGTTGTCCTTTAGTTTGAATGGTATTCTATTTGGAATTGCAAGGTTATATAATGGATTATATGTTCTTGATTTAAACAATAAAGATATTCTCAATATTGAAACCAAGAGAGCTAAACATAGCGATCAAAACTAGACATATCTCTGACACTATAGATTGTGTCATGTTAATAAGACCCGCATTGCAAAACTTCAAAGGGATGGAGTTTTGGACCCTTTTGACTTTCAGTCATTTGAGGTATGTGAGTCGTGCTTGTTAGGCAAGATGACCAAGTCTCCTTTCACAGGACAAGGTGAAAGGGCTACTAAGCTGTTAGGCATCATCCATAGTGATGTATGTGGTCCCCTAATAGTTGAAGCTAGAGTTGGATATTCATACTTCATCACATTTACTGATGATTTCAGTAGATATGGTTATGTCTACCTTATGAGACATAAATCTGAAGCCTTTGATAAATTCAAAGAATTCAGAAATGAAGTACAAAATATGTTGGGCAAAAGTATTAAAGCTCTTCGGTCGGATCGAGGAGGTGAATACTTAAGCTCAGGGTTTTTAGAGTACCTAAAGGAATGTGGGATAGTATCACAACTCACCCCTCCTTATACACCCCAACACAATGGAGTGTCAGAAAGGAGGAAGCAGGGACCTACTTGACATGGTTAGGTCCATGATGAGTTTAGTGATTTACCCGCATCGTTACGGGGTTATGCCCTAGAGACCGCAACTCACATTTTGAACCGTGTCTTTGTCAAAGTGCAGAGATAAGACTCCATATGAGCTATGGAGTGGGTGAAAGCCCAACTTGTCTTATCTAAGGATTTGGGGTTGCAAAGCTTATGTTAAGAAATTGACTTGAACAAGTAGGGCCCCTAAATCCAGTAAATGTATATTTGTGGGGTATCTAAAGGAGACCAAAGGATACTATTTCTATCACCCGGAAGCGCAAAATTTTTGTTGCTCAAGCGGTGTCTTCCTAGAAAAGGAATATTTTCTAAGAAGTACTAGTGGGAGAAAAGTAGAAGCCCGATGAAGTTCTAGAACCACAAGATATACTAGACGAAGGACGGGATGATGTGCCACAGGAAGTGGTTGAGCATCATGAGGAGGTTACTCCATAACTTGTAGATCAAAGTGAACCATCTCAGGTAGCATAGGAGCTACGTAGATCTGGGAGAGTACGCCATGAGCCCAAGAGATATGGTTATCTCGTGACTCAACATGGTGACGTACTGGTTTACCAAGACGATGAACCCAGAACCTACGAAGACGCTATATCAGATCTAGATTTCGTTAAATGGCTTGAAGCCATGAAATCTGAGATGGACTCCATGTACCAGAACCAAGTGTGGTCTCTGGTGGAGCCACCTGAAGGGGTAAAACCCATAGGGTGTAAATGGGCCTTCAAGAAGAAGATTGACATGGATGGCAACGTGCATACTTATAAAGCACGGCTGGTTGCCAAAGGTTTCAAACAAATTCATGGCATTGACTATGAAGAAACCTTTTCGCTGGTTGCCATGATTAAATCCATCCGGATGATGTTGCAATTGCTGCATATCATGACCATGAGATTTGGCAAATGGATGTCAAAACTGATTTCCTGAACAGAAACCTTGAGGAGGATGTGTACATGACACAACCTAATGGTTTCGTTATTGATAGTCAAGCCAATAAGGTATGCAAGTTGCAGAGATCCATTTATGGACTCAAGCAAGCTTAAAGGTTTGGAACATTCGTTTTGATGAAGCCGTAAAAGAATTTGGTTTTATCAAGAACGAAGTTGAGCCCTATGTTTACAAGAAAGTGAGTGGGAGCGTAGTAGCATTCCTAGTGTTGTATGTCGATGACATACACGATCGGGGAATGATATCAAGGAACTTGCGGTCGGTAAAGACTTGGTTATCCAAGTGCTTCTCCATGAAGGACTTAGGGGAAGCAGCCTACATCCTTGGTATAAAGATCTATCGTGATAGATCGCGTAGGTTGCTTGGCCTAAGTCAAAGTACATATATTGACAAAGTACTGAAAAGATTCAGTATGGAAGAATCCAAGAAGGGATTTCTTCCAAAGTCACATGGTGTTTATCTCTCTAAGGAATTGTGTCCTAAAACACAAGATGAGAGAGATAGAATGAAAAGGATCCTATATGCATCAACAATTGGATCCATCATGTATGCCATGCTATGTACTCGGATTGATGTCTCATGTGCTATGAGCACTTGTAGTAGATATCAATCGAATCCAGGTGAGCGTCACTGGATGGCTGTTAAGAATATTCTTAAGTACCTGAAGAGGACTAAGGGTATGTTCTTGGTTTATGGAGGGGAAGATGAGCTCACTGTAAGAGGATACAATGATGCTAGTTTCCAAACGAACAAAGATGATTATCGATCGCAATCAGGGTTTGTATTTTGTCTCAATGGGGGTGCAGTGAGTTGGAAAAGCTCTAAGCAAAAGCACTGTAGCGGATTCTACAATGGAGGCTAAGTATATTGCATTGTCGGATGCGGCCAAGGAGGCAGTCTGGATTAAGAAGTTCATTACTGAACTTGGTGTGGTTCTTATGATTGTTGATCCTATAGACATCTATTGTGACAACAATGGAGCAATTGCTCAAGCCAGGGAACCGCGGTCTCATCAGAAATCCAAACACATACTCAGACGATTCCATCTCATCAGAGAGATAGTTGAGAGGAAAGACGTGCAGATTAGTAAAGTGCATACTGACGACAATCTCGTAGATCCCACGACAAAGCTTACGTCGTAGAGAAGCATGAAAGGCACTTGAGATCATTTGGTATTAAATACATGAATGATTGGCTATAGTGCAAGTGGGAGATTGTTAGAGTAGATGCCCTAGAGCCAATCAATTATTGTAAAATTGACTCTTTGTAATAATGTTCATTAATCAATAAAAGGCATTTTATTCTATATCGCGTAAATCATTATTATTGCAATATGTATTGATATATGTCCTTAGAATGGTAGAATCGTGACGAGGGTATCAAGTGTTTCAAATCTTGATAGTGAGAACCCTATGAGCACATATGGTGGCCATTCTAGAAAGCGTCCAGTACCCCAAGATTATTGTCAAGTAAGGGCAACGAATGATAATACGGTAAGGCTATCATAGTGTTGAACGACCCTATCGAAAGGTAATGACCTGTCTCACTTGTCAAGGTTGTTTGGTGACAACCCTGGTGCAACACATGGGTGCTTCTTTGTAGGCGATTACACCGCGGGCAAGTTCATCGGGATCGACCCACGAGGATTCCATATGGATGGTAACCCTAGTGTCTATGGAATAAATCCTCTAACGAATGGTGGTGCATGTGATCCTTAGACTTGAGATCACCGGAGTGCCTTGTGCACCGATTGGTGTAGTTTGACACTAGCCTAACGTAGTTCTTTTCGTGAGTCAATACGGTGGTGATTGGCTGCATCAAGGAGCGTATCAAGACTATGTTGGATTGACCGAGGATTCATCACTCCCGGGTATGGGAGAAGTTATCTCACAGCACAATTCAGTATATGACAATAACGTTATAACTGTGGCCACAGTGGGATTGAGTTGTTGCTCTATCCAGTTTATAATACGGGTCATTGGTTCGGGAAGAATACATAATATCGAGTAAGAAGGTTGACACTATTTCTATGCCTTCGTCTCGGGTCGACATAAGCATATGATGAAAGGATCGAATTGCTTGATAACCATATCGTTGACAGGTAGCTACTTTGCTGAATCCAAATCTATAGGGTGGCCATGATGGCTTGCTAGGGGCCAATCTTGGAGTCTGTATTAGTGAGACGATTAATTGGTGTTAATTGCGATACTATACACCGCCCGATATGATGAGGGAGCCTATGGGTCACACACATAGAAGATAATTTAAGATCCAAGAAGAAAGAAGGGCGTTTTCCGTCTTTTAAGCGAAAGTGTATTTTTGGTAATTTCACGGTGCGATTAAATTTCTTTGAGGTCATAGCCTTTATTTAATTTGTTAGAAAAATTAAATTAGTGGAATTACGTTTAAATGTGTGTTCGCACATTTAAATATATATTATCATTATTGTTAAATGTTAATATATATATTAATTGATTTTAATTGAGATAATGATGGAAAAATAAAATATTAAATTGGGAGTGTTTGGCAACATGGGGCGTTTGGGTTTGGAGCCCAAGCCTGTCCAAGTATGGGATTAGGGCAAATTGATTAACTATAAAAAGAAAAAACGTGTTAATTAAATGAGAGAATTTTTTCTTTGAAAAACACGCTCCCCTTTCTTTCACTCCCCAGTGATTAACACTTTTGGCCTAAAAATCAATTCAATTGATTTTTGCTTTCTTCTTAATCTTGAAGCCAAAGAGGATCTAGCAAATCCCTCTTTTGGTTCTTTTTGAAGAATTGTCTTCGTGGGCTACATGGGTTCGATCCTACACTTGGATCGGTAGCAAAACATTCGTTGACAAATTTAGAGGAGCCTCCAACGTGCGTTTGTTTTTCTTTAAACTCAGATTTATTTTTCTGCAGATTTTATTTCATATGAATTGTAAAAATTATACCCTTGATATTGGCTCATGTAACGATCCTGAATTAATTTATTTTTGTTTCATTTGCGTGTATGGGACCGTTTACTAACAGTGACAACAATGGAGCAATTGCTCAAGCGAGGGAACCATGGTCTCATCGGGAGAAATCCCGGAGACACATACTCGAGACGATTCCATCTCATCGAGAGAGGTAGTTGAGGAAAGGACGTGCGAATTAGTAAAGTGCATATACCTTGACAACAATCTCGCAGATCCACGAAACAAAGCCTCGCGCAGAGAAGCATGAAAGGCACTTGAGATCATTTTGTATTAAATACATGAATGATTGGCTATAGTGCAAGTGGGAGATTGTTAGCGTAGATGCCCTAAAGCCAATCAATTATTGTAAAATTGACTCTTTGTAATAATGTTCATTAATCAATAAAAAGGCATTTTATTCTATATCGCGTAAATCATTATTATTGCAATATGTATTGATATATGTTCGTAGAATGGTAGAACCATGATGAGGGTATCAAGTGTTTCAAATCTTGATAGTGAGAACCCTATGAGCACATATGGTGGCCCTTACAGAAAGCGTCCCAGTGCCCCAGATGTTGTCGATGTAAGGGAGGACACAGATGGATCGGTAAGGCTATCACAATGTTGAACGATCCTTTCAAAAGGCAGTGACTGATCTCCTTTGTCAAGGTTGTTTGGTGACAACCTGGTGTAACACATGGGTGCTTGTTATAGGCAAAGACACCGTAGCAAGTTCATTTCGGGACCAGGACCCTCCCACCGGGAGGATTCCATATGGATGGTAACCCTAGTGTCTATGGAACAAATCTTCTAACGAATGGTGGTGCATGTGATCCTTAGACTTGAGATCACCGGAGTGCCTTGTGCACCGATTGGTGCAGTTTGACACTAGCCTTACGCAGTTCTATTAAGAGCTGTCAATACAGTGGTGATTAGCTGCATCAAGGAGTGTATCAAGACTATGGTGGATAGACAGAGGATTCATCACTCCCGTGTATGGGAGAAGTTATCTCACGGCGCAATTCAGTATATGGCAATGACACTAAAATTGTAACCACAGTGGGATTGAGTTGTTGCTCTATCCAGATTATAATATAGGTCATTGGTCTAGAAACTGAATACATAATATCGAGAGTAACCGGAGGTTGACACTATTTCTATGCCTTCGTCTCGTCGACATAACGTATGATGAAAGGATCGAATTGTAACATATATTAGATCTGAATCTACTGTTCATGTTCAGCTAACCTTTCTTTGCCTAGCGTGGTTGTTACTCTTTTGCAGGAATTTGATGACGTATTCATGTTAGAGTAGGTGCCCTAGAGCCAATCAATTATTGTAGAATTGACTATTTGTAGGCATTTTATACTATATCGCGTAAATCATATTGTATGTATTGATATATGTCCTTAGAATGGTAGAACCATGATGAGGGTATCAAGTGTTTCAAATCTTGATAGTGAGAACCCTAAGAGCACATATGGTGGCCATTCTAGAAATGTCTGTAGCCCTAGTATTGTTCTGAAGTAAGGACACAGATAATACGGTAAGGCTATCATAGTGTTGAGCGACCTGTCGAAAGGCAGGTGGTGATCTCACTTGTCCAAGGTTGTTTGGTGACAACCTAGTGCAACACATAGGTGCTTGCTGTAGGTAAGTTCACTGGAGTGACCCACCAGAGGAATCCATATGGATGGTAACCCCAGTGTCTATGGAACAAATTCTCTAACGAATAGTGGTGCATGTGATCCTTAGACTTGAGATCACCGAAGCGCCTTGTGCACCGATTGGTGTAGTTTGACACTAGCCCAATGTAATTCTATTTAGAGCTATCAATACGGTAGTTATTGGCTACATCAAGGAGTGTATCAAGACTATGGTGGATCGACAGAGGATTCATCACTCTCGAGTACGGGAGAAGTTATCACACGAATTCAATAAATGGCAATGACAACTAAAGCGTGGCCACAGTGGGATTGAGTTGTTGCTCTATCCAGTTTATAATACGGGTCATTGGTCCAGAAACTGAATAAATAATATCGAGAGTAACCAAAGGTTGACTCTATTTCTATGCATTTGTCTCATCGAGATAACATATGATGAAAGGATCGGTACCACGGTAACCATATCGTTGCAGGGTAGCCTACTTTGCTTTGAATCCAGGAATCTATCGGGTGGCCATGATGCCTTGCTAGGGGCCAATCTTGTCATATGTATTAGTGGGGAGGGACGATTAATTGGTGTTAATCGCGATACTATACACTGCCGATATGATGAGGAGCCTATGGGTCACACACATAGAAGAGAATTTAAGATCCAAGAAGAAGGAAGGGTGTTTTCGTCCTTTGAAGGCAAAAGGTTATTTTGGTAATTTCACAATGCAATTAAATTTGCTGAAGGTCGTCGCCTTTATTTAATTAGAAAAATTAAATAAGTGAAATTACGTTTAAATATGTGTTCACATATATTTAATTAAATCATCATTATTGTTAAATGTTAATATATAGATTAAATATATATTAATTGAGTTTAATTGAGATAATGATGGAAAAAATAAAAATATTAAATTGGGAGTGTTTGGCAACATGGGGCGTTTGGGTTAGAGCCCAAGCCTATTCCATATGGGAATAGGGCAACTTGATTCACTATAAAAGAAAAAGTGTGTTAATTAAATTAAAGAGGATTTTTCTTGAAATTAAAACGCAGCAGCCCCTTTTGAAAACACTCCCACGCTAGTTTTGGGTTTTAGCCTAAAATCAATTTCAATTGATTTGCTTTCTTCTTAATCTTGAAGCCAAAGAGGATCTAGCAAATCCCTCTTTGGTTCTTTTGAGATTGTCTTCGTGTGGACTACGAGGTTCCGATCCTACACTTGGATCGGTAGCAAAACATTCGTCGACAAATTTGGAGGAGCCTCGACATGCGTTTGTTTTCTTTAAACTTCGTTTATTTTTCTGCAGATTTTATTTAATATGAATTGTAAAATTATACCCTTGATCTTGGCTCATGTAAACGATTCCTACTATATTATTTATTTTTGTTTCCGCTGCGTATACGGGACCGTTTACTAACAGTATTGATATATGTTCTTAGAATGGTAGAACCGTGACGAGGGTATCAAGTGTTTCAAATCTTGATAGTGAGAACCCTATGAGCACATATGGTGGCTGGCGTGCTGTCGTAGGCACCCAGAATTAAAACCCTGAAAAATACGCGTAGTATTGTGAGTAGGGATCGTTCCCACGAAGAGTGTCTAGCCGAGTTTAATGTTACGTGAACAAGGCTGAGGGGTTTTGAGTAAAACAGAAATAATTTTAGGAAAAACAATTCAAATTAAACTATCGAAATCAATCAAATAACGAAACTTGGTCTAGGTCAACATCCACCATCGGAATCTTATA
Organism: Pistacia integerrima; assembly: GCA_026225825.1. Taxonomy (NCBI): domain Eukaryota; kingdom Viridiplantae; phylum Streptophyta; class Magnoliopsida; order Sapindales; family Anacardiaceae; genus Pistacia; species Pistacia integerrima. Next base: position 16,933,095 of record CM047737.1, on the reverse strand, counting down.
ACTGATCATCGATACAAAAATAAATCAATACATACCCTGAATATTCACCATTGGAACTATTTTCCTATCTCTCCTTAGTTTTAATTAATTAAGAAACACGCGATCTAATTAACCTTACTACTAAACAACCCTAGACAAGTGCTAACGATTTAATCTAGTGGTAGCCTTAAGACCTAGAGAGATCGATGAAGCTAAACAACACAAACTCAAGCGGTTGCATTTAATTCAGTCAAATGTTCTTCTTAAGACTTAATAATTCCTGACGTAGCAAATTCTTAAACCCTAATTACTTCACAAGTTAGAGGGATCAAACAATTACGGATTTGATATCTAACTTAGCAGTAGATTGCAACAATTAATAAACTAGTAGGCCTCCTAGTAATTAAACTGCAAAAATCATGAAAATATGCATAGAAGAACATCCAATACTCAAACATAAATTGAACACTTAAAGAAAAAAAACTAGATTGATCTCACAGTTTATTGATTCCGGAGTCTTGTTTCCTTCGACCAAGTTATAAAAGTTTAGCCGCTCATGGCCATAATCAAAACTCAAAGGAAAAGAAAAATTCCAGAAAAGAGAAAGAGAGAGAGAGGCGTGTGTGTCCTCTGTCAATCTGATCTCTCTCTCCTCTTAAACATATCCCATTCAAATTGAAGTATTTGAATTCTACTAAATCTCCTCAAAATACTCTAATATCCTAAAATAACATTTATCCTAATCTGATTCTAATTAATTGAAAATTAAATAAAGTCCTAAAATAAAATAGGAAAGTGGTGTGTCTAGCTATAATTTGCGTGCAATAGGTCTTCAAATCTTCCAATAATAAACTGCCTATTTAAATTGCATGACAAGGTGGAATGTTCCAGAATGTCAGCAGTGCAGGTGCGTCAACTTGAAGCCCAATTCCAACCTTCATGCAGCGAGTATCTCTCCAAACTCAAAACATAAAAGTTGTAGATATATTTCTTAGGGTTCCAAAAATTTTAAATCATCTCAATCGGAGCTTGGATGAGAGAGTTATGCCCAGATTACAAAGCGATGTCAAAACTATCCGAATTCACCTAATTAATTCCGTTTTGCATTTAATGTCTCCATTTGCATCCTAAATCAAAATAGAATAATAATGAGTAAATTTAGGCAACAAATAATTATAAAATACTAGACATTAAAAGGGGGGTGTAAATATGACATTTTTCAATCTCATCAAATTCCCCCACACTTAGCTTTTGCATGTCCTCGGGCAAACTAATTCAAACAAACACTACACTCAAGTCATATCAAGAACACCATCATGATGCATAAGCAACAATATTTAATCCATGCATATTCATACCTAACTTAGGCAGCAACAAAATAAAATAAAGTAGAGTTAATGACATTCATCTCTCTTCATCATCTTCCACAATTACTCTCAATTAGTCAATGCAAACAAGGAAACTAATCACAACCAATTCATGTACAACTCACATCTCAACTTTTTCCTCAACTATTTCTCTTTACTACTACAAACTGGGTAGCAAACTAGGGATATTTTTTTTTTTTTTCTGTTTTGAAAAAGAATGAATGCATTTTATGCTCCATCTCATTTCATGGTTGTGTTTATGAGTGAGTGCGTTTTACGCTCCATCTCGGCTCACCACATACCTTTCTTTTCTTTTTCCTATTTGCTTAAACCCAAATTTAGGACTAGCTTAAGAGAAACAATTTTTTTTTTCTTTTAAGGGTTGTTATACACTCCTCAATCATGCTCCGTCACCAAGTTCACACAACTTATCAAGACATATCGTTTCAAACTACAAAGATTCAAATCTGATTAACTCTATTTTATGAAATATTGCTAACATCCTAAGTTAAGAAATATGCTCAATAACAAAGTCAAGTTACTATTTCCTGCATCACTAGACATTCAAAGACATGATTTAAAGCATAAACCTTCCTAAAAACAATTTTTTTTTTTTTTAACAAATTAAAACACAACCTAAATCCCCTCCCCCACACTTAAAACTGACATTGTCCCCAATGTAAGATGAAATGCAAAGAAGAGGCAAAAATAACCAAAATTTAAAAAGCAAGAATAAGAAAACAAACTCCCCTTGGGTTGCCTCCCAAGCAGCGCCTTTGTTTATTGTCGTTGGCTCGACTCAAGGCTTTTCTTCTTGCGATGCACTAAGTTTACTTGAGATGATCACATGTAACGTTCCTTTATCTCCAAGGAACACGTACTTGAGGTAACTAGGGAGAGGCTTCAAATATGGAATGGGGCCTGAAAATTTGTAGGGTAAAGGCCGTCATTAGAAATTGGTAATGCAATATAAGGAAGGTTACTCGATTGCTTCTTTGTAACTTTTGGAGAATCATTCAACGCTTGCAAAAAGTTTCGTAAATCAAGACTCAAAGCTAACTCGATTCTCTTCCTCAAGATGCTTACTAATGGCAACTCCCCAATCCATCGTTTCCATCAAGTTCAAAAACTTCCTGTGCTAAAGAATCGATCACATCAATAGAATAAACAGGATTATCATCATCATCATCATCATTAGGATATTTCATGGCATCATAAATATTAAACTTAACAATTTCACCATCAAATTCCATGGTAAGTATGCCACTGTGAACATCTATCCTAGTCTTGGATGTTTTTAAGAAAGGTCTTCCCTAACAAAATAGGGAGGGCAGGTTTGATCACCCATTTTCCCATATCAAGCACATAAAAATCAGTAAGGAAAACTAAATCATTAACTTGTACCAAAACATCCTCAACGACACCCTTAGGATAGGCATTAGATCTATCAGCTAATTGAATCACAACACCAGTTTTATTCAAAGGTCCAAGTTTCAAATAAGCATATATAGAATATGGCATGACATTTATAGAAGCTCCTAAATCTATCATGGCCTTCTCAAACATAGTGTTACCTATCATACAAGGGAGAGTAAACATACTTGGATCTTTGCCACTTGGATTTGGAAGTTTTTCTACGAATCCAACTTTGCAGAAACATTCTCTCATACTCTCACCTTTTCACACCCCTTAAGTTTCTGTTTCCTCTTAATTGTGCACAATTCTTTCAAGAATTTAGCATAATGAGGTACTTGTTTAATAGCATCTAAAAGTGGAATATTTACCTCACATCTACGAAAAGTCTCATAAAAGTCTCTATATTGCTCATCTTTTCTAGATTCTACCAAAGCTTGAGGAAAAGGAGGTATTGGTTTATATTCAGACAGAGGCGGAAACTTACGCTTAGGAATACCATCGTCGTTGGGAACGTTCTTGTCTACAATGACGTTTTTCTCCTTTTCTTCCTTCGACGATGCAGGGGCTGCCTTTACTAGAATCTCAACCTCTTTACCACTCCTCAAGACGATTGCACTTACATTTTCTCTTGGATTCACCACCGTTTGAGAGGGTAATTTCCCTGAACTTTGTGCCTCCGGACTTACTTATTGCGGTTGCCATCGGCCCACTCCCCGATTCTCCAAACTTTGAACACTGGCCCTCGTCTCCTGTTGAAATTGCAAAGTATTAGTGGCAAGAGACTTAACAATACCTTCTAAAGACATACTAGAATTAGAAGTTTGGCCCAGTTGTTGTCTAGGGGGATATGGCTGCTTATATTGTTGGTAACTTTGGTGGTTTTGGAGTCACCGTCTGATTCACTTGTGGATTCCCATAGCCAAGATTGGGGTGATCCCTCCATCCCGAGTTATATGTGCTAGAATAGGGATCATACTTCCTTTGCGGTTGTCCAGGGGAAAACCAAAACCCTGCTTTGCATTCACTTGCTCAATAGGCTCCTCTTGAAGAGTTGGGCACATATCGGATTGGATGCCCTACTCAACCCAGAACAAATCCCATAAGCCTTCATCGTTTGCATATTACCTACAGCCATTTGGACGAACAAGAAGAAGTTAGACTCGAGATTTGTTATTCAAGGGAAGAAATATTTACCTCATTATCACGCCTAGATGGAAGGTCAAGCCTAGTGCCAAATTATTGAGAATTGCCGCCATATTTGCAATCAAGTTTCTCGGGCTCCTGGGAGTTTTAATCACCAAGCTCCTCACTTGTAGCATCAATCATGCTCTATCGAGGTGCATAGAAGGTCCTCATAAAAGTCTGGATAAGTAGGTTTGCTCACTAATCGATGATGGGGCGACTTGCACCATAATTTCTTAAAACATTCCTAGTATTCGTGTAGGGACTCTCCCATTGTCTTTGCCTTATACCACAAATTTCTTTTCCCCGAATGTTGGCCGCCCTCGGAGCCCCTGGGAAATATTTCTCCCGAAACAACCTCTTCATCTCGTTCCATGTGGTTATAGTCCTGGATGGTAGATAATAGAGCCAATCCTTAGCTTGAATCCTTGAAAAGAAAAGCAGAAAGGCTCTTAATTTAATTTGCTCCTTGGTCACCCTCGTAGGTTTCATACTGCAAACCACATGAAGCTCCTTTAAATGCTTGTGAGGATCTTCACCCGCAAGGCCATAAAAGTGGGCAAGAGATGTATTAGTCAGATTTTAATTCAAAAGTAGTAATAGCATCTAAAGCAAGGGAAGCGTTATGCATAAAGGTGCTTGATTCAAATCGGGGCAAGCAAGCTCTTTCAAAGTTCGATTTCCAGCCATGACTTCCTCTCTTCTAAATCGAGTTGCTAGCAAATTGGGGAATCAAAAAACCAAATTGCTTTCCTCAGGGAAATTTCTCAGAAAGCTTCCTTCCTTAACCTACGCAAAGTGCTCTCTATTTAGGGTCGAATGTTAAATCGCCAAGATGAGAGGACTGTCATACAACAAAAAACCTCATAAAAGAATTAGAATAAATGACAAATAATGAAAACTAACCAGAAAATAAAAAAAAATTATTATTATTATTATTTTTTATTTTTTTTATTTTTTTATGACCAAAAACACAAAACTAGCCAAAAACCCTATCAAAACGTTGTTTTCTGGCCTCAAGAGGGTGGGGCTAGAAACAATTTCAAGTCTTGCTCAGAATTTCATTTTCTTTGAAACGGATACTTGCAGCACTCCTAATTCAACTAAAATTTTTCTTATGAATAGTACTATTATTCACAATTGTTTTTTCTTTTTTTCTTTTTTTTTTTCTAAAAAAAAAAACAACAAGAACGAAATAAGAATCACAAAAACAAAAAAAAAATCAACTAGAATCACTCCCCAGGACAACCCCGCCCAAAAATTAAAATATGGCGTCTTTGTCGTAGGCACCTAGAATTAAAACCCTAAAAAATACACGTAGTAGTGTGAGTAGGGATTGTTCCCACGAAGAGTGTCTAGCCGAGTTTAATGTTACGTGAACAAGGCTGGGAGGTTTTGAGTAAAACAGAAATAATTTCGGGAAAAACAATTCAAATTAAACTATCGAAAATCAATCAAATAACGAAACTTGGTCTAGGTCAACATCCACCATCGGAATCTTACAGCGATCATCGATACAAAAATAAATCAATTCATACTGAATATTCACCGTTAGAACTATTTTCCTATCTCTCTTAGTTGTAATTAATTAGAAACACGCGATCTAATTAACCTTACTACCCCTAAACAACCCTAGACAAGCGCTAAAGATTTAATCTAAGGTGGCAGCCTTAAGACCCTAGAGAGATCGGATGAAGCTAAACAACACAAACTTAAAAGCGGTTGCATTTAATTCAGTCAAATGTTCTTCTTAAGACTTAATAATTCTTTGCTGACAAATTCTTAAACCCTAATTACTTCACAAGTTAGAGGGATCAAACAATTACAGTTTGATATCTAACTTAGCGATGAGTGCAACAATTAATAAACTAGTAGGCCTCCTAGTAATTAAAAGCGCAACAATCATGAAAATATGCATAGAAGAACATCAATACTCAAACATAAATTGAACACTTTAAGAAAAAAAACTAGATTGATCTCACAGGCCCTTTATTGATTCGAGTCTTGTTTCCTTTGACCAAGTTATAAACGTTTAGCCGCTCATGGCCATAATCAAAACTCAAAGGAAAAGAGAAAGAGAGAGAGAGAGAGGCGTGTGTGTCCTCTGTCAATCTGATCTCTCTCTCCTCTTAAACATATCCCATTCAAATTGAAGTATTTGAATTCTACTAAATCTCCTCAAAATACTCTAATATCCTAAAATAACATTTATCCTAATCTGATTCTAATTAATTGAAAATTAAATAAAGTCCTAAAATAAAATAAGAAAGTGGTGTGTCCAGCTGTAATTTGCGTGTAATAGGTCTTCGAATCTTCCAATAATAAACTACCTATTTGAATTGCATGACAAGGCGGAATGTTCCAGAACGTTAGCAGTGCAGGTGTGTCAACTTGATGCCCAATTCCAACCTTGATGCAGAGAGTATCTCTCCAAACTCAAAACATAAAAGTTGTATATCTCTTTCTTAGGGTTCCACAGCATTTTGAATCATCTCAATCAAAGCTCGGATGAGAGAGTTATGCCAAGATTACGAAGCAATGTCAAAACTGTCCGAATTCACCTAATTAGTTCCGTTTTGCATTTAACGCCTCCATTTGCATCCTAAATCAAAATAGAATAATAATGAGTACATTTAGGCGAAAAATAAGTATAAAAGACTAGACATTAAGGGGGGGTAAATATGACATTTTGCAATCTCATCATTGGCCATTCTAGAAACATCAAGAGCCAGCCTGTATTATCAGAGTAAGGGCACGGAGGAATAATACGGTAAAGGCTATCATAGTGTTGAAGCGACCACCTGTCGAAAGCGGTGGCCCTGATCTCACTTGTCAAGGTTGTTTGGTGACAACCTGGTGCAACACATAGGTGCTTGCTGTAGGCGAATACACCGCAGCAAGTTCACTAGACTAGCCCACCAAAGGATTCCATATGGATGGTAACCCCAGTGTTTATGGAGCAAATCCTCTAACGAATGGTGGTGCATGTGATCCTTAGACTTGAGATTGCCGGAGCACCTTGTGCCAAAGATTGGTGCGATCGACACTAGCCTAACGTAGTTCTATTCCAGGAAGGTATCATGATGGTAGGTGATTGGCTGTATCAAGGAGTGTATCAAGACTATGGTGGATAGACAAAGGATTCATCACTCCCGAGTACGGGAGAGGTTATCTCACGGCGCAATTCAGTATATGGAAATGACATTAAAACTATGGCCACAGTGGGATTGAGTTGTTGCTCTATCCAGTTTATAATCCATGTCATTGGTCTAGAAACTGAATACATAAAGTAACCAAAGGTTGACACTATTTCTATGCCTTCGTCTCTGGTCGAGATAATGTATGATGAAAGGATCGGGAATTGTATGGTAACCATATTGTTGTGAGGGTAGCTACTTTCTTTGAATTCCGAATCTATTGGGTGGCCATGATGCCTTGCTAGGGGCCAATCTTGGTCTGTGTATTAGTGAGATGATTAATTGGTGTTAATCGTGATACTATACACTACCAGTATGATGAGAAGCCTATGGGTCACACACATAGAAGATAATTTAAGACTCAAGAAGAAAGAAGGGCGTTTTCGTCTTTTTGGATGAAATGGTATTTTGATAATTTCACAATGCAATTAAATTTGCTGAGGTCGTAGCCTTTTATTTAATTTGTTATAAAAATTAAATAAGTGAAATTACATTTAAATATGTGTTAGCATATATTTAAATAAATTATCATTATTGTTAAATGTTAATATATATATATTAAATATATATATTAATGGATTTTAATTGAGATAATGATGAATTAAAATAAATATCTAATTGGGAGTGTTTGGAAACATGTGGTGTTTGAGTTGGAGCCCAAGCCTGTTCCATATGGGAATAGGGCCATTAAATTTTACTATAAAAGAAAAAGGTTTCTTTGTAAAAGTAAGAGTTTTTCATTACACTCATTTTTCATTGAAAAAGAAAAACACACAGCCCCTTATTTACTCTCTCACGCCGGAATTGATTTTTGCCTAAAATAAATTTCTCTTCATTTCTTCTTTGTTCTTAAGGCTAAAGAGGGATCTAGCAAATCCCTCCTTAGTTCCTTGCGATTGTCTTCGTGTGGACTCGTCGGTTCGACCCCCTACACTTGGGTCGGTAGCAAAAATACATTCAGAGATAAATTTGGAGGGAGCCTCCCAACGTGCGCATGGTTTCTTAAACTCTAGATTAATTTTTTTACGCAGATTCTTATTGCGATATAAACGTAAAAAAATTGTACGATCTTGGTTCTATGGAATGATCCTTGTTATTAATGTTTTGTTTTCCATTTGCCTCAATGGATCGTTTCCCTACGATAGGTATCGAGCCTAGGGTGCAGTTTTCAGGGTTTTATGTGGATGGTTGATTACATGTATTTGATTGATAATATGTTGCCTTAAAGAATCTGCGTAAAATCTTCCTTAAAAGCATGTTTTAAGAAATCAATTTATCGGTTAATTTTAATTTGTTGATGATCTGCAAGTTTGGTATATTGGGTGATGGATTTTTGTTGAAATTAGTGTGTATGATTGATTGCAAAATCCATTTGGTGTGTATTTGGTTACTGTATGAACATATCGGGGAGCTTTACGAGATCACGTATGCGCGTGCGTTGCTCACATCGCCCACCTGATTCGAAATCCCAACACTCGTCGCGGCGACATAAACCATCATCGCGACGATCATCCTCCGGACGAGCGCTGTACGAAATCAGCGCTCGCCGCGGATATAACCCATTGTCATAACGATCACATGTTGAGAGTGAACGTCAAGTTAACCTTGGAACCCAGCACGTTGCGGTGATCTAACTCATAGCGCGCGCGCCCATTACCAAGAGTGCATAGGGGCCAGAGTGTAAGGTTTCAAAACTTTTGGACCAAAATACTGATCTGCAAATTGTCAAGGGGTAATTAATAATTAATCCACCAATTTCAAAAATTGATTGTTTTTGAAATGTATACTATGTATTTGCTTGTATATTGCATGGTGCCCGGTACATGAGCCTTAGACCTATGGTGAATGTTTTAAAATATTTTGGGTATGTATGGTTGTATAATTTATTAAATAAGGCCTACGTGTCCTGCCTTTCTCCTCTTCTCAATGTACATTCTCTTCTCATCTCATTCCCCTCGAATGTAAATCGAGGTTTCTAAATTTATTGATGTAAAGAATTTTGTATAATTATTCTTATTGTAAATTTAGAATGATATTTTTGTAATGTACTTGAAACGAAGGCAAAGGGACGAGGGCAACCATACTTGAAGACTCAGATGTTTATACAGGGACCCCTAGGTGACCACCGGATCCCTCTAGGGCTCGAAAGGAAACTGCAACTCCCCACTTGAGTACGTAGTTGTTGTTTCTTCCTTTGCTTTCTTATTTAAGTTGGTTTAAACCCCGTAATATTGGAGTGTTGTGTTGTATACTTGCCACGAAATTGGTTGAAAATAAAGAAGAAGTTCAGATGCCATGCTTCCAACGGCCGGGAGAAGAATTCGGCCGCGGCGAAGAGGTGTTGGAGCCCACTGGGGAAGGTCGCGCACAGCAGCGATAGAGTTGCCCAACGCGGCGACAGTCCGATTAAAATGTTGGTTAAGTTTTAGATATTTTTTCTTCCCTAAGGGCAAATTGACCATGCTACCCCTAATTAGCAGGGAAAAAGTGGGAGTAAATTGTAAGGATTTTTCATGGAGAATATGTTGATATGGGGGGTGAGGTTTGTAATGAATCAAAGGATATAGATGGAATTCCCAAAGAAGAGTAAGGGCATAATGGGAATGCACAGGTATAAATTTCATTAAAAGGAATTAGAATTAGCAAACCCTCATTCTTCTTCCCTCCAAAAACGCAACTCTCCATTCTTGTTCCTCTCAACTTCTCTTTTCTTTTTGATCAAGGAGTTCAAGGGATTTTTGAAGTGATTTGGGGGTAGAAAAGCAACCTAAGGCTTTCTAAGGTAAGGATTCCTTCTTAAGTTGTGTGAGTTTTTGTTATATTGAAATTTGGGGAGGGGGTTTTTTGTTCTTTTTGGTTAAGAAAGTAGAGGAAAAGTCAAGCAAACCAAGTGAAAGGAAGAGTTGGTGAAGTCTCTCCATAACAAGGTAAGTAAACCCCCGAACCCAGTTGAGATTTAAGGAATTCTCTTGATTAGGGTTTTGATAGAAATGATGTATGTATGTGATATACATGTGATATGCCATGTATGGAGGTTTAAATAGAGATTTCTATGCTTTGTGAATGTTTAAACCTTGCAAATATGAGAAATGAGTTGTTGGGTTGGAAAGGTAGTTTGAGATGGAATTGAAGGGGTATTGTGAATCCTTTTTTGGAAGTGCTTTCTTTGACAGGTTTTGTGGCTATGTGAAGGGGTTTCTCCCCATTTTGGATGGTTAGAAAAAGATTTAGACTCATTGCTATAGTAGAGTTTTATAGTGCACATGAGTTGTTTGATGAAATGCCTAATAGAGGTTTGAGTATGAGTAGTGAACCTTAATTCTTGCAACATTGCATGTTGGCATTTCATAAGTGCATTAGTGGAGATGAACCATCCATAGGCACTAATTGTGCATTGAAAAGTGACCTAAGAAAGGGTAGGAAAATTGTGTATGCAATTACCCTATGGGTAGAGAGCTTGGTGGATGCAACTACTCTAAGAGTAAAGAGAATGAAATATGCTAGAATAGAATGAATTAGAAGAGTAGAATAGATGGGTTGATGCTTTGTGATCATCACCTGATAGTTATGGGAATCGGGTTGATGCTTTGTGATCACCACCCGAATAGCCCTTAGAGATAGGTCGATGCTTTGTGATCGTCACCCGATGAGTAGTAGAAATGGGTTGATGCTTTGTGACCACTACCCGGTTAGTTGTTAGATAAGTGAGTTGATGCTTTGTGATCATCATCCAACATTTAGTAGAAGTGGGTTGATGCTTTGTGATCATCACCGACGGTGACTAGAGGACGGGTTAATGCTTGGTGATCGTTACCCAAAAGTCATGAGAAGCGGATAGGTGCTAAGTGGTCTCCACCCGATAGTTAGGGAAAAATCGAGTAGGTGCTTTGTGATCCCCACTCGGTGGTCACGAGCGAAACGGGTTGTCGTGTGAATTCCACCCGATAGTCATGAAGAGTGAGATGGTGTTTCCCGTGTGAACGCCTATCCGGCCGTACCTCGTTAGATGAGGCCATGGTATTTAGTAAAGAAACAGAAATAGTATAAGGAAAGAATTAAGAGTTATGCATACGGGAGACAGACGAGATGAGGGGTTTTACTTGCTTGGGAGGCATTATTTTGTGCTCACCCGTTATTTTTCCTTTGTGGATGCAAGATCTAGGTGTTGATGCAGTCGGAGGGGCATCGGCAAGCGAGGAGCAATAGCTACACTGTTTCCCCTGTTTTGTCTTTTGAAATGAATTTTTGTAAGCAAAGTTACTTTCTTTGTGTATAAAGACATATGAATTGAAATGAAAAAGAAAATTTTTGGGCCCAATTTTCTATTGTTATCATGCATGCATTGTACTAGTTTTCAGCAGTTGTTACAAAATCGGTTTTTAGTTGGGCCATGTACCTGCACGTTTTAATATTTTGTTTAGAATGCATGATAAGGTTGAATGTTCAATAACATGCCAAACAATTTCATTCTAACTAAGATAATAATACAGTGGAAGGGACATTAAATAACAAACCTCAATTAAAGTATATTAAGTCACATAAGCCTTCCATCACCATGGTTTTAATCAAACCACTGTTCGTCGAAACCTTTTTTGCCAAAGTGAATGGTACACTTCTACTAATGGGAGGTTAAAATGCATTGGAGTTTTCCTTGATGGTGATGGGTCGACTTAAAATGACGGTTTTGCTTGTTCACCCAGGCGAAGGTTGATAAGCGCGTCATAGGCATAAGTAAGCGTACCACATATTATGTGTACGAGGTGACATGTAGTGTCCCATTTCAGACGATATCGAGAATCACACTTGAGGACAATGGTTGGAGCCATTGGATTGTGTGATTGGCTTGTTGGCTTTTTCACATTTGAGGTTGATAGTAGGAGCTACCAACTGGTGTGGATTAAGTTTATTGGCCTACCTAATCAACTCATTTTGGCTTGTCCGCCAAAGCAAAGGTTTGAAATAGGCAAGATGAGATCTTGGTCCACTAGGAAAGTCAACGGGCTTTCCCAAGTTAATAGTGAGGGCTATTGACCTGAGTAAAATAGTGGGGGCATTGTTTAATAAAAGACCATATTAAATAATAATGAACTTTATAATAACTTTATCTTTCTGCAATTGTAGATTCACCAAAATGAGCATTATGAACCTGTGATCGATAATCTAGAAAGAAAACAGGTTGGATGGATCTAATTTCTCTAATTGGTATTGTAATCTTTGGATTATACTCAAGTCAGACAAGAAATTGTATGTCCTTGAAAAGCCATACATGGCTGAGCCTGATCTTGATGCCACTCAGGAAGTAAAGGATACTTATCAAAAGTTCCTTGATGATGTTGATAGCATTCAATCCTTGATGTTAGCATCAATGACACCTATGCTGCACAAGCAGCATGAGAATATGGACGCTTCTTCCATTATTCTACACCTCAGGAGCTTTTCAAACAAATGCTCGACATGAGAGGTACAAGGTGTCAAAGCCAAGTTTAGGGAGTCGTCATTTGGAGGGAGGGGCCCAAGTTGGTCCTCATGTGCTCAAGATGATTGAGCACATAGAAACTTAAGACTTTGGGATGTGGCTTGGATACTGAGAATTACAAATGGATTTAATTCTACAATCCTTGCTGACTTTTATACTCAAGTTCATAATGAATTTCAATATGAACACGATGGAGAAAACCTGTCGGAACTTTTTGAACATGTTGAGGGAGCTGAAGCGATCCTTGAAAAAAAAGAATCCAAGCACATTTCTTGGTTCTTCTTGGTAAAGCGGGAGGGTAAGCCGGCAAGGAGGTAGGCCAAGGCCAAAGCCAAACCCAAGCCCAGCCCCAAGCCCCAAAGGGAAAGGACGAGGTTTCTCTTGGTCACGAGAGTGGCATAGGGAAGGGGCAAGGTAGTTTGCTTCGTGGCAAGCGGCGGCCCGGAGAACACTTGCAAGGCTTTCCTGAAGCAAGAAGAAAGTCGATGCTATGACTTCAGGTATTTTTTATGATTGAGATTAATTTCTCTAATTCAACATCTTGGGTCATTGACACAGGATATGGTACTCACATTTGTACTGATGTGTAGCGACTAAGGCAGAGTAAAGTGCTCGCCAAGGGAGAGGTGGACCTACGAGTTGGAAATGGAGCACATGTGGCTACATTGGCTGTATGGACTTACTGTTTATCTTTGCCTACGGGCTTGTTATTGGAACTACATAAGCTGTTATCACGTACCTTATTTCTAAAAATATTATTTAAGTTATCCGATTTGGATAATATAGGGTATCATTTTGAGATATCTAATGAATTGTTGTCTTTTAGTTTGAATGGTATTCTATTTGGAATTGCAAGGTTATATAATGGATTATATGTTCTTGATTTAAACAATAAAGATATTCTCAATATTGAAACCAAGAAAGCTAAACATAGCGATCAAAACCAGACATATCTCTAGACTTGTAGGATGTGTCATGTTAATAAGACCCTCCCGCATTGCAAAACTTCAAAGGGATGAAGTTTTGGACCCTGACTTTCAGTCATTTGAGGTATAGTAGTCATGCTCTAGGCAAGATGACAAAGTCTCCTTTCACGGGACAAGGTGAAAGGGCTACTAAGCTGTTAGGCATCATCCATAGTGATTTATGTGGTCCACAAATAATTGAGGCCAGAGATGGATATTCATACTTCATCACATTTACTAATGATTTTAGTATATGTGGTTATGTCTACCTTATGAGACATAAATCTGAAGCCTTTGATAAATTCAAGGAATTCAAGAATGAAGTACAAAAATATCTTTGGGCAAAAGTATTAAAGCTCTTCCGGAATCGAATCGGAGGGGAGGTGAATACTTAAGCTCGGGGTGGGGTTTTCAAAGTATCGAAAGAATGTGGGATAGTATCACAACTCACCCTCTATACACCCCCAACACAATGGAGTGTCAGAAAGGAGGAAGGCAGGGGACCTTACTTGACATGGTTAGGTCCATGATGAGTTTTAGTGATTTACTTTGCATCGTTAGGGGTTATGCCACACAGAAACTGCGACTCATGTTTTGAATCGAGTGCCGTCAAAGTCTGTAGATAAGACTCCATATGAGCTATGAAGTGGGTGAAAGCCCAACTTGTCTTATCTAAGGATTTGGGGTTGCGAAGCTTATATTAAGAAATTGACTTCGAGCAAGCTGAGCCCAAAATCCTGTAAATGTATATTTGTGGGGTATCCAAAGGAGACAAAAGGATACTATTTCTACCACCCAAAAGAGTGCAAAATTTTTGTTGCTCGATCTGGTGTCTTCCTAGAAAGGGAATATTTTCTAAGAAGTACTAGTGGGAGAAAAGTAGAACTTGATAAAGTTCTAGAACCACAAGATATACTAGACGAAGTACGGGATGATGTGCCACAGGAAATGGTTGAACATCAAGAAGAGGTTACTCCACAACTTGTGGACCAAAGTGAACCACCTCAGGTAGCACAGGAGCTACGTAGATCTGGGAGAGTACGCTGATGCGTTCTTACTACAACATGCAAAAATAGCAAGTGCACTAGTCACACAAAGTAATAAAGTGATGAGTGAGTATCGTTCCCACGAGGATTGCCTGCTAAGCACTAATTTTTCGAAGTGTTTTTCAAGTTGGAGGAACCGAATTTGTTCGGATTAATGGGAGAGATTAAAACTAAACTTACTAAGTATTAGAAACTAATTAATAAAGGCAAGAATTCAAACACAAGAGTAATATCAAATTAACAAAAGGTTGAGGTTTTGACTTCATTCGGACTCTATGGATGAATTCTACGGACTATGTTAATTCCACACTCACATGCACAATTTGTAAATCGAATTCTCTATGTTGTTAAACATACCTTCTCAGGCTATGAATTCCCACTTTTCCCTATTAAACTTCCACACCCAACAACATGAAGAATAATAGATCCAAGTTCATTAAGCTAATGGAATCCTAGATTGATTTCATTGTTTCTCAAATCTATCTCTAGCATTCAATACTACAATGGTGATTACCCAAGAAGCTCAACATGATTCATTTCTCAATCTTATCATATTCATCAAATAAATTCGATTAAAAACAGAATAACCACACAATCTATGCAATAGAATATGGAAGTAGCAATATTCAATTCATTAACCCATAGAAATCCGAACTTAATCAAAACCCTAACCCAAAATGGGTTAGTTCATAACTAAATCAAAATACACAGCAAGAAAAATAATAAACACAATGTTCAACATATTGAATTGCAGAGAAAAGAGTAGAGATCTCCCCTAGTTGAAGAATCCCCCATACTCAAATCTTCTCTCTAAATATCAATTCTCTTCAAAACTCAATGAGAACAGATGAAAACTGGACGACCCGAATGACCCTCTATGAAAATGGTAAAGTTTTTCTTTTATACCTCACCCAAAGACCTAAAACTTTCCTCAAATAAAACTGTGCGTTTTGGAGAAACTAAAATTCGCCACGACGACAAGGTAAAATGGAATCTCGTGCTTAACAGATTTCACCGGCGGAGTCTATGGCGAACCTTCATGAAGAATGCTGAAATTACAGATTTGCCCTCCGCTTGCTTCTTTGCTTGAAATCTTCAATCTTCGATGCTCTCCCATAGGAACAAGCTTCATAGTGCTTCACTCTACTTCAGAACTTTCCCAACTTATGAGATCTGCTTGCTTCTGGGTCCACAAACTCCAATTCGCTCATTATTTGCTCAAAATGTCCATTTTGGCTCAAACACAAAATGTAAAGAATTAAGTAGCAATTCAGGCAAAAATGAACTAAGAAGTATCTACAATCCGGCCAAAAAGCCTAATAAAAACAGTATAATTTTCGGATTATCAAATACCCCAAAACTAAGGACATGCTCGTTCCCGAGCATCAGGTACAAAACACAAAGAAAGAAAAACAACAAACGCCCAAAACAACGCAAAAATAACAAAACTGAAAATAAAATAAAACATTAGACTCAACTCAACAACACGATCGCCTAGGGAAATTTAAACAAGTCTCCAAAGATCGTTGAAAAATTATTACTAGAAAAATGTTCAACACTCCAAGAAGTTATAAGTTGCATCGACTATCTTCTCTATTGTTCCCTGAGTAGGTGATCCCCACTTTAATCCACATTCCAACTTCCCGGATTATTTTATGCAAAAATGCAAAGTTTATCAAATGGTGGCAGACTCCATAAGCCTAAGTATCAAACTACTCTCCACTAATGAGGATTAGTCATTACTAAAGATCAGAAGGTCTTTACAGGCTTGTAACGTTAGGCTTGGTTAGTGGGCTTAAAAGAAATGGACAGGATTAACAAAGCAAGAGAACTCAGTTTTCTTTAAGCAAACATCAAGACTCAAATCAACTTCCACTTTCTTCCTCAACCACCACTACAAAGTCAACCAATTTATAACCCTCAAGCATGTGCACTTCTAATTTTTTTTTTTTCAACTGCATTGCAATTCTCAAATTCTAGTTTTTTTTTTTTTTTTTTAAATAGCAATAATCATTTTATTGAGGTTAATTACCCCTTTTATTCTTCTTGCCCTTCTCACAATCCCCAAACTAATCTTTTAGTTCATTCACACAACTCTCCAAGCTCTTTGTGTTTGCATTAGGTTTAGAATTCTCTTAAAGGTCGCGGACGTGTTTAGGGTGAAAGGTTCGAGCATTATTGGTTGTACAAGAACACAAAAAGGGACAATGATGATTTCATAAGGTTCAAATGGGTAACTAGGGATAGAATTCATGGTCGACTGGAAAGGCTCAAACGTTACGAAAAATCGCCTAAATCACTTCCTCAATAATGTCTATTCCTAGAATTTCGCCTCAAGCATTTCTAAACTAGGTTCTAGAGTCTACAACATTATCAAGACTTTACCTAACCACATAAAATAAATCTAAGCATGCCGAAATAAATGAAAATGGTGGTTGAACCACTCAAAGAACCTTAAGCAAAATTCAATCAATCAGCATAAACTTGAAGCAATGTTTAACATTTCTCAACAATAAAATCCCAACAACCCTATTCCTATCATAGATTTATACAATTCATCATTTGCATACACAACAAAACATGAAAATAAAATAAACACAAATAAAAAATTTTCAAATTTTTCCTACCCCCAAACTAAAGATGATAGTGTCCCCAATGTCACATTATGCACAATTGAAGAATAGAAAAACGAAATCTACAAAGGTGCCCCGAGATAGTTCCCACAGTTAATGCTGCGAAGTTGAAGTTTCGTTCAACTTGAACATGCACACCGGTCCTTGGCTTTTTCATCACCAAATTCTGAAAAACAATTGAAAAACTGTGGTGTCCACTGTGTTAGAAAAGTTCACTAACTAATGTGAAAATATTACAATCCTAATATCACCTTTTCAACTACTAGGAAACTAAAACAAAATTTAAACAATCCAAAACAAAAAGCAAATTAGTTCATTGCCTCAAATGAAAATACAAAAACAACTAAAACAAGGAAAAATAAAAATACAAAAACACTATTCAGTTCATTCTTCCTTCCGCCTCCTCTCCCTCGATATCGTCCTCTTGAGTGGGAGGGCCCATCCATTCTTCTGAATCCCAGTTCGCCCATTGGAATTCCGAAGTATCAACGTTGAGCTTGGTGAAGCAACTGTGCTACATGTCATACATCATCTAGGTCTCCCGCTCACAGCATCGACATTTGCCATCTTGTTTCATCGACCCAACATCTCTTTTGCATCATCTCCTTCATAGTGGCTATGGGCGGATGATGTGGTGGTGCTGTGTGGTTCTTTGTCGTTGTCCGCGTTGGGTTGCTCCCCGCATTTGGGTGGGACGTTCAAGATGCTTGTGATAATAGTCTGAGTCGAGAACTGGGGTAGCATGGATAAGTGGCTTATCATCAGTTGCCTCGACTCCTGCTCGAGTGCACAACTCTATAATGAGATGTGGGAAAGGGTAACTCCCTCGCCCTAGTTTGGTCACAGCGTAATGTTGTTCGTGGATTTTATATTTCGCATCCATTCTCTTTCGTGGCAATAGAATAAGAGCAATAATGCTTCTCATAAGTCACGTATCATAGTAGCATCTCAGGCATCATCCCTCGCACAAATAAAGTACTGCCCACAACCCGAGCCACTGGCACCAAATTAGTTCCTTTGATGCTCTTCGCCCTTCTTTGAAATCTCCCAAGTGGTATCTGGTTTTGTAATGACCAGAAGAATAATATCATCCTTAAACTATGTCTTCCTAAAATCCTCATAATCATTACAGTCAATATGAGGCAGGTTATAAAACTCATTGATGACCTTCGTATCAAATGCCACATCAGTACCCCTCACAAACACATAACCAGATTCACACTCCGGGAGGTTGGCATAAAACTCTCGCTACTCGCCTCTCGGCGGCATGTGCAAGATTCACTTTCATAAACAATTCCCCCACGTCTCCTCGACTCACTCCCCTTAGCTTGGCTTGTGGTCAATCCACGCTCAGCAATAAATCCTTTATCTTTCCTTTGGATTGCCCCTTCATATCGTTTACGAGCCTTGTCATTCACAAATCGGTTGTCCACTTTTTTTCCTTTTCCTTTCCCTTTGGACAACACTTTGAGCGGCATTTTCCCCAAATTACAATTTTACTTGACAATTCAACTCTAGGCACCCTACTATCAACCATAATCAATCCTGCAAAAATATCACACTTCCAAAAATCGCACCTAGACCCCCAAACTTCGATTCTTCCAAATTTCACAAAACACTCCAAAATTCAAAACTTAAACTCCTCAATACCACACAATTCACAATCTACACTTCCTTAAAATTCTAATAAAAGCTCAATAATACGAAAAATCCCACGGACTCAATCAACAACCAAAAATTTTCAGGATCTCTGACTTTAAACTCGGGAATTGTGCAATTAAAAGCTTAGGGAACTTGAAATCTTACCAAAACTAGGAAGTATTCACCACAAATTGAGCCAAAATTAGCCTAGATCGCAAAATCCCCAAATTTTGAAAACCAAGGGTTTCCAAAATCTTTCTCACTTTTTCGTAAAAATTCCTTGCTAAAACGAGTTGATTTGGTTTTTGGAAGAGTTTAGGAGTTAGGAGGAAGTTGATGGGAATTCCAACGGAAGGGCTTTCAAGATTGAAGGTGGGAATGTTTGCTCTCGAATGTGTTTGAAGTTTGTTGCGTTAAAATGAACAGTCGCGTGGGTATTTATAAAAACAGACTTCGGCGCGGTGAAGTTCTTAATTCCAAAAATAAAAAAATTTCAACCCAGTCGACACTGCGGCAAAAAATTACAGAGGCTACATCTCCTCGGCGAAGAACAAGCTTCGCCGCGGCAAAGTTTCCTTAGTGAATTTCGCCCAACTTGCTTCGCCGCGATGGAAAAATACAGAGGCTACATCGGCGAAGAAAATACTTTGCCGCGGCAAAGTCTGGGACTTTCCAACTTCCAATTCTTGCAAAATGAAGTCCGCCACGGCAAAAACTGGAAAAATTCCATTTTTTGCCTTGATTCAATAATTCACCTAAAACACCCTAAAACACACAAATTAGACTTCATCTTAAAATTATACGAAAACTACACAACTACAAAACAATAATTAAACAACAACAAATGAAAACACTTGGGTTGCCTCCCAAGGAGCGCTTGTTTATAGTCGAAAAGCTCGACTCTCTCAAGTTCTCATGTTGGGATGTCAAGTCGGATGGGGAATGACTTGTAACTCATCACCCCATCATGTACGACTTCAATCTCTATCCGTTGACCTTAAATGTGCCCTTTTCTTCATGTGACAACTCTACCGACCCGTATGGGTAGACTTTTGTAATTATGAAGGGTCTGGACCATCTAGACCTAATTTTTCCAAGGAAAAGCCTAAGTTTAGAATTAAACAACAACACTTTCTTTCGACCCACTTCAAAATTCTTCTTCGATATGCTTGTCATGCCCACTTCTTGTCTTTTCCTTGTACATCCTAGCATTCTCATTAAGCTTCGTGACGAAACTCATCGAGTTCATTCAAAGTCAGCATCCTTTCTTCCCTAGTAGCTCGTAAGTCCATGTTGAGTTGCTTGACTGTCCAGTAGGCCTTATGCTCGAGTTCTACAAGCAAATGACATGTCTTCCCATAGACCATCCTAAATGGAGACATACGAATCGGAGTCTTAAATGCGGTGCGGTAGGCCCATAATGCATCATCCAACCCTTAAAAGTGACCAATCCTTCCTTGATGCATTGACTCTCTTCTCTAAGATTCCCTTTAGTTCTCTGCTTGACAGTTCCACTTGTCTGCTAGTCTATGGGTGGTAGGGTGTCGCAACTCTATGTTTCACCCCATATTTCCCCCAACCAGCATCAATTGCTCCGTTGCAAAAATGCGATCCTCCATCACTAATGATTGCCCGTGGTACTTCAAACCTTGAGAAAATGTTCTTTCTCACAAAATTAACCACCACCTGGGCATCATTGGATGGCAATGCAACTGCTTCCACCCATATGATATGTAGTCCACCACTACCAAAATGTACATATTCCCGTAAGAATTTGGGAAAGGACCCATGAAATCAATTCCCCATACATCGAACAACTCAACAACTAGGATATTGTTTAATGGCATCTCATCTCGCTTTGAAATATTCCCACTTCGTTGACATTGGTCACATTCGAACCATCTTAAGAATCCTTGAAAAGGGTTTGGCTTGCCCCAAAAGACCGTTGAACAAGTTAACCTTGCTTTGTCTAGCTCCTCCAAAATGGCCACCTAATTCCCTCTTATGACAATTCCTTAGAATACTCTCCATTTCCTCTTTCGAGACACATCTACATATCATCTGATTAGCACAGTGTCTATACGGAAATGGCTTTTCCCAGAAGTAATACTTCAAATCTTAGAAAAACTTTCTCTTTTGTTGGAAAGTCATGCCGGCCTGAGCCCACTCGCGATGGTGGTTAGGTTGCAAAAATCAGATACCATGGTTCTTCCTCCACTCCCATCAATTTCTCATCCAGGAAAGTTTCTCTGATTTGGGTTTCTTCTTCATTTCCCTGAATTGGTCATTCAATCCTTGACAAATGAGTACGCCACCATATTTTTGACCCTCTATCTCGTATCTCAACTTTCCCAAACTCTTGTAGCACAGGGATCCCATCTTATCAACCCGAGGTTTTGCTTGCTTTGCCTTTAACAGGTGCTTGAGTGCCCGAATGTCGTGTATACTATCACCTTGGCACCTAGCAAATATGACGAAATTTATCAAAAGAAAAAACCCACGATCCACAATTCTTTTTCGGTGGTGGGTGTAATTCAATTGTCCATCATAAGTGTTTTACTAGCATCTTGAATTACATGCAACACTTTGTTTTCCTCTTGTCCTAACACTACTCCTAGTGCGAAATCACTAGCATCACACATCAATTAAATGGTAGTCCCCAACTGGGAACTTACAATAATAAAGTGCAAATACTAATAATTTTTTTAGAGTTTGAAAGGCATGCATGCATTCATCATTAAAATCAAAAGCAACATCTTTAATCAATAAATTGCAAAGGGGTTTAGAGATCTTAGAAAAAATCCTGATGACCGTCTATAAAACCCCTATGCCCCTTAAACTTCATTTGCTTTAACATTTGAGGGTGGTGGCGCTTCTCAATCACGTCCGTCTTTGCTCGATCCAACTATTATTCGCCTTTGATTCCTATAACCAAGCACTATTCCTTCTGGACCATGAAGTGGCACTTCTCCCGAGTTGAGCACCAAGTTCGTCTCCCTGACATCGATTTGCCAAAACAAAGAGATTAGATAAGCAATTATCAAAGTACGAACCTTTTTAAAAATAGAGAAGTCATCATGAAGACTTCTTATAACCGGCTCCACCATATCTCCAAAGAATCGACATCATGCATCTCTAAAATGTAGGTGGGAGGTGCATTACACAACCCAAAGGGCATCCTTCGGTAAGCAAAGGTGCCATAGGGACAAGTGAAGGTCGTCTTCTCTTGATCCTCAGGAGTGATGGCAATCTGATTGTATCCTGAATAACCATCCAGGAAACAATAATAAGCATGCCCTGCCAATCTCTCCAACATTTGATCGATGAAAGGAAGTGGAAAATGATCCTTCCTTGTCGCTTTATTTAATTTCCGGTAGTCAATGCACACTCTCCAGCCCGTGACCATCCTAGTTGGTATCAATTCATTGCTCTCATTCTTTATCCAAACCCGTGATATCTCCCTTCTTTGGAACCACTTGCACCGGACTCACCCATGGACTATCAGAAATGGGATAAATTATTCCCGCATCTAGAAGTTTCACCACCTTCTTTCTCACCACTTCCTTCATCGAAGGATTCAATCTTCGTTGTGGTTGAACTCTAGGCTTGATATCATCCTCCATGAGTATCTTATGCATGCAAAAAGATGGAGAGATGCCTCTAATATCTGAAATAGTCCATCCAATTACCGATCTATGTTCCCTCACACCTGAATTAACCGATCTTCTTCCAATTTGCTCAACCTTGAACCGATGATTACTGGGAAGGTTTTCGCTTCACCAAGATACACATATTTGAGGTGGGAAGGCAAAGGCTTCAGTTCAAGCTTAGGAGGTTCTTCCTTTCTTTCCTTTTCCTTCTCCATCTCCATCTCCTTCTCCTTCTCAAAATCAAATTCCTCAAATTCTAAATTTTGGCTCTCATCAATCGGCTGAAGTGCTTCCAACAATCTAGCACATTTGTTCTTTGCCGACTCATCTACCTCTATTGTTCTTAATTGGGCAATACACGCTTCTAGAGGTAGTTGTGGAGTGTTCTCTTCAATTACCTCCGCTACTAGTTTATCCACCACATCAACACTAAAGCACGAATCTGACTCGGATGGGAACTTCATAGCCTCAAACACATTGAACATTATTGTTTCATCTTGAACCCTCAGCAGTAACTTTCCTTCTTGCACATCAATGAGTGCTCTTCCTATGGCCATAAATGGTCGGCCTAAAATAAGAGGCATTTCCTTATCCTCTTCCATGTCCAATACAACAAAATCCGTCGAAAAGATAATCTTGTCCACCTTCACCAACACATCTTCGACTATACCCCTTGGATGTTTGATGGATCTATCATGCAGTTGCAAGCGACATGGTCGGGTTGGCTTCATTCACCAATTCCCAATCTCACGAAAGCAGAAAAAAGGCATTAAATTGATGCTAACACCTAAATCACATAAAACTCGATCAAGGTAATGTCTCTATAATGCAAGGCATAGTAAAACTCCTGGATCTTTGAGTTTTCTGGGGTAGCTTCTTCAAGAAAATGGCGCCGCCACCTCCCTCGTGAGCATCCAACTGCTTTCCTCATCCTCTAACTTCCTTTTGCTTGATAAATCTTATTGAGAAATTTTGCGTAGCTCGGCATCTCGTTGCAATGCATCTCGCAAAGGAATGTTAATATGCAATTTTCTAAATATTTCAATGAATTTGGAAAACGCTTTATCGATTCTTTTCTTGAGTCTTTGAGGAAAAGGCACGGGAGGAGTGTAATGTGCCAATTCTGGTGGTATCTCGGGAAAAAGCAGTTTCTCTTTCCTTTGTCTTTGCCTCACTTCCCGTTTTTGTTCTTCTTCCTAGAAACTCGATGGTTTCTCTTGCAACTATCTTTCTTGACAACTTCCTCATCAGTCTTCCCTTTTTCTTTCCCTTTGATGGACTTTCTTCTTCCCTTGATTTTTTCCACCTCTTCCAACAACTTTGTCCCACTTCTCAGAGTTATCGCATTTGCTTGCTCACGGGTTAGTGCACTTTGTGTTGCTCATTAGAAAACCCTGTGGTCTCTCATTTAAATTATCGACCAATTGACCCACTTGTACCTCCAAGTTCGAACGGACCGCCCTTGATTTCTAAATTTGTTCTCGCTCATTCATGAAACTCGTGGTCTCTTGCATAAACTTTTTCCAAATATGTCTCCAATTTTGTCACTCTTTGCTCTCCCGATTGATTGTTCACCCCTTTGTTTGGTTGTTTTTGGCAATGCTCTTTGGTTCCATTGATTGTTCTCAACTTTGGTTCTCGTTGATTCTTCCCGATTGCCCCAGACAGGTTTCCCGGATGATTCCCTCGTAAGTAAACGGTCCGTATACGGCCCAGGGCTGGAAACAAAAAAATAATATACAAAGGGATCGCCCTTTACATGAGCAAGATCAAGGGTATGATTTTAACAATTTATATTAAATAAAATCTGCATAAATATATAACATGAGTTAAGAGAAACAAACGCACGCCTAAGGCTCTCAAATTTGTCGTACGTTTTGCTACGGATCAGTGTAGGGGATCGGAACTCGAGTCCACCCACGAAGACAATCTTAAAAGAACCAAGAGGGATTTTGCTAGATCCTCTTTGGCTTCAAAAGATAAAGAAGAAGACAAAATCAATTGAATTGATTTTAGGCAATGGGTGTTATTCGGCTTGTGGGAGAGGCAAAAATTGGGGAGTTCTTTGTGTGTTTTTTTACAAAGAAAAATTCTCCTATTTTAAAATCACACACACTTTTCCTTTTATACTTAAAAAACAATTTGCCCTAATCCCATACGGAATAGGCTTGGCTCCAACCCAAACGCCCCATGTTGCCAAACACTCCCAATTTGATTTATTTTAATTTTCATCATTATCTCAATTAAAATCAATTAATATATATATTTAAATATATATTAACATTTAACAATAATGATAATATATTTAAATATGTGCGAACACACATTTAAAAACGTAATTTCACTTATTTAATTTTTCTAACAAATTAAATAAAGGCTAAACGACCTCAAAGAAATTTAATTGCCAACCGTGAAATTACCTTTTAAAAATATCCCTTTCGCCTTAAAAAGGAACGACGCCTCTTCTTTCTTCTTGCATCTTAAATTGTCTTCTATGTGTGTGGCCCTTAGGCTCCTCATCATACTTCCAGGTGCATAGTATTGCGATTAACACCAATTAATCGTCTCACTAATACCATTGGATCCAAGATTGGCCCTAGGCAGCATCATGGCCACCCGATAGATTTCGGATTCAAGAAAGTAGCTACTCACACGATATGGTTACCCCAGCAATTCCGATCCTTTCATCATATGCTTATCTCGGAACGAGGAACGAAGGCATAGAAATAGTGTCAACCTTAACGGTTACTCTCGATATTATTTATTAGGTTACGGACCAATGACCCATATTATAAAGCTGGATGAGCAACAACTCAATCCCACTTTGTGGCCCACGGTTTTAGTGTCATTGCCATATCTTGGTGCGCCAGTGAGATAACTTTCTCCCGTACCCGGGGAGTGATGAATCTGTCAATCCACCATAGTCTTGATACACTCCCTTGATGCGGCCAATCACCACCTAGTATGCTGACTCTGAAAAGAGCGTTAGGCTAGTGTCAAACTATACCAATCGGTGCACAAAGGCACTCGGTGATCTCAGTCTAAGGGATCACATGCACCACCATTCGTTAGAGGATTTGTTCCATTAGGACAAACGGGGTTACCATCGGTATGGAATCCTCTGCGTCACCGGTGAACTTGGCGTGTGTAATCGCAAACAGAAACACCCATGTGTTGCACCAGGTTGTCACCAAACAACCTTGACAAGTGAAGATCAGCAACCGTCTTCGGACAGTCGCTTCAACACTATGATAAGCCTTTACTGACCATCGAGCCCTTAGTTCAGTAACAACTTAATTTGGGGCCCTACTGAACTTTCTAGAATGGCCACCATATGTGCTCATAGGGTTCTCACTATCAAGATTTTAAACACTTGATACCCTCGTCCCACGGCTCTACCATTCTAAGGACATATATCAATACATATTGCAATAATAATGATTACGCGATATAGAATAAAATGCCTTTTATTGATTAATGAATATTATTACAAAGAGTCAATTCTACAATAATTGATTGGCTCTAGGGCATCTACTCTAACAATCTTTCCCACCCCTTGCCCCACTATAGCCAATCATTCATGCCCTCAACCCAACCTTTCCCGAATGACCCAAGTGCTCGGGCACTATAGCTACATTCATGCACTTTCAAACATGAATGACCCAAAGTGTCCCATCATGCTTCGCCCTACCACGAAACTTTAATAGTGGGTTGGTAGGTATTCTACAAATCTGCATTCCCATTCCCTTTCATATCGATCCTTCCGCCATCCGATTGAATCAACTAAGTAAGTGTTTGGATTATTTCGGTGAGGACCGTGATTGCTCACCCACACAATGGCTCCATTGTTATCGCGATTACAACTATCTTTTGGATTAGCAATGCTTGAAATCACATCAAGTTCGGTAATGAACTTCTTGATCCCAAACCGCCTACACCCGCGCATTAAAATGCGGTACACTTAGCATCAATTGTAGAATCCGCCTTTGCGGTACACCAATTTGAGCTCTTGCAACTCACTTTGTGGATTATATTGAGACAAAATGTGTAATCCCAAATTGCGAACTATAATCATCCTTTTCTGTTTGGAAATAGCGTCAACTTGTATTCTCTTACGGTGAGCTCATCTTTCTTCCATAATCCAAGAATATATATTCTTAAGCCCTTTTCAAGCACTTAAGAATGTCCATTGACACTCACAGTCATTCACTTGGATTTAGTTGATATCTTCTACTAGTGCCCGAATGCACATAAGACATCAATCTAAGTACATAACATATTGCTCACTTGAGCGATTGACATCACTACAAATGCGATTCACATTAGATATCAATGCGAACATATAAGATGGATACACTTGCTAAAGCATGTGGGGATCCTCTTCATTCTATCTCTCTCATTGTGTGGTTAAAGACACATATCCCTTACAGAGATAGACACCATATGCCATCGAAGAAATCCCTTCTTGGATTTTCTATACCGAATGTGTTCAGTACCTTGTCTATGTTACTTTGACTTAGGTTGAGCAACTCACACGATCTATCACGATAGATCTTTTATTCCCAAGGATGTAAAAGGGTTTCCCGTTTCCCCTAAGTCCTTCATGGAGAAGCACTTGGATAACCAAGTCTTTACCCGAAACCGCCAAGTTCGGTATATCATTCCCGATCCCTATGTATGTCATCGACATACAACACTAGGGAATGCCTCTTGGCCCCGCTCCCACTCACTTTCTTGTAAACACGGGGTTCATCTTCGTTCTTGATAAAGCGAATTCTTTTATGGCTTCATCAAAACGAATGTTCCACCCTCCTTGAAGCTTGCTTGAGTCCATAAATGGATCTGAACTTGCATACCTTATTGGTTTGACTATCAAGACGAAACCATCAGGTTGTGTCATGTACACATCCTCCTCCAAGGAAGCGGGTTTTGACATCCATTTGCCAAATCTCATAGTCATGATATGCAAAGGCAATTGCAAGCATAATCCGGATGGATTTAATCATGGCAACCGGCCCGAAAAGGTTTCTTCATAGTCAATGCCATGAATTTGTTTGAAACCTTTGGCAACCAACCGTGCTTTATAAGTATGCACGTTGCCATCCATGTCGCTTCTTCTTGAAGACCCATTTACACCCTATGGGTTTTACCCCTTCAAGGTGGTTCCACCAGAGACCACACTTGGTTCTCGGTACATGGAGTCCATCTCAAATTTCTTGGCTTCAAGCCATTTAACGGAATACGGATCGATATAGGCGTCTCCAAGTAGGTTCTAGGTTCATCGTCTTGGTAGACAGACGTCACCATGTTTAGTCACGAGACAACCGTATCTCTCGGGCTCATGGCGTACTCTCCCAGGATCTACGTAGCTCCCCTGTGCTACTTGAGGTAGTTCACTTTGATCCCACAAGTTGTGGAGTAACCTCCTCATGATGCTCAACCACTTCGTGGCACATCATCCCGCCTTCGTCTAGTATATCCTATGGTCCTAGAACTTCCATCCAAGTTCTACTTTTCTCCCACTAGTACTTCTTAGAAAATATTCATTTCTAGGAAGACACCGCATCGAGCAATAAAAATTTTGCGCTCTTCGGGTGGTAAGAAATAGTATCCTTCCGGGTCTCCTTTGGATACCCCACAAATATACATTTACAGATTTTGGGCACTTGTTCAAGTCAATTTCTTAACATAAGCTTCGAACCCCAAATCCTTAGATAAGACAAGTTGGGCTTTCGCCCCCTCCATAGCTAATATGAAGTCTTATCTACGTACTTTGGACAAGACACGGCTTCAAAACGTGGAGTCAGCCTCTCTAGGGCATAACCCTAGAAACGATGTAGATAAATCACTAAAACTCATCGTGAACCTAACCATATCAAGTAAGGTCTTGTTCCTTCTTTCCGACACTCCTTTGTGTTGGGGTGTATAAGGAGAAGTGAGTTGTGATACTATCCCCACATTCCTTCGGGTATGTTTAGCTCAACTTGCCAAAGTTGGCATAGTAGTCATTTTGAGATTATCCTTGTTGTCTTTCTTAAGAACATATTATTATGAAACAGCTTCCATAAAGAATATTATTTATACTCAAGGACAATAATCCATTAGTAAACTAATATTCTCATTTGTCCTATGTGGACACGAAATATATAATTTCTAGAAACTGAAGAAAAACCATAATAATCCATAAGTTCCAAGAAACAAGTCCATCTAAGCTAATCGACATATAAGATCCTAGTAAAAATGTACAGACCCGTGCTTCATTTCCAACTGTAAGTCCACCTCTCCCCTCGGCGAGCAATCTACTCTACCGTAGTTCCACCATTCCAATACACATCAATCAAATGAGTACCACATCTTGTGTCAACTAGATGTTTACGGGAGAAGTTAATCTCAATAACGCACTGACGGTTTAAGTAACATTCTTCTTCCCTTTTTGCTAGGAAGGCCTTGCAATGTTTTCTCCAATATGGGATTCCCCCACGTGAGGACAAACGCCTTCGCCTTTCCTTTGCGATTCTTTCCATCGACTTACGAGCCCTTTTCTTTTCACTTGAGTTGGCTTCACCAACGCAATGTTTCCCCGACATTTCATGCTCGACTTTCAAGAGTCTTCAACAAACCAATAAGCTCGGAAAGGGTATTCTTCTTATCTTCCTCAATAAAGTCATAGACAAATTCCGAGAATAAGAATCGTAATGGATCGTAATATTAGGTTTATTGCTAAACCTTCTCTAAGTCCACATCCCAAAATCTCAAGCTTGTTCATATACTCGATCCACTTGAGTATATGATCGCCAATTTTGTACCCTCTTCCATCTTACATCGAATAACGACGAGACACCATATGCTTCTCATTTCTTGAAGAAAATGAAGAATAGAAGCTAAATCCATTTTACACCTTCTTATCCGCCGATAATGGTGCCAGGTTGATGCAAGCACAATGTATCTAGTCATTCGCTTTTGCATCATGTGTATGCTTCACATATACATACCCAGGGTCTCATGGATAGAACTACCAAACGAGGCTCGTGATAGAGCTTGCTCAATGGTGTATAATCTATCGCTTGACTGAAGTATATTATTTATACTTCTATACCCGATCCAACGAAATTTTCACCATTCCATTTCTCTCCGGATTCGATGATTTGTCGCAAGTTGATGTTGGGATCATTTTTGCTCAAATTTAAGTGAATCTACAAGTGCGAAAAAAGTGGAATCAAGTTATTACCATGTTCATTATTATTGTTTAATATGGTCTTTTATTAAACGAAGCTCCCACCATTTTACTCGAAGTTAATAGCCCTCACCATTAACTCGGGAAAGCCCGTTGACTTTCCTAAAGGGTGGACCGAGATCCCATCCTCCCGCCCATTTCAAACCTTCGCTTTGCGAACAAGCCAAAATGAGTTGATTAGGGTAGGCTAACAAACTCAATTCCACACCGGGGAGGTTGATAGCTCCCACTATCCCAACCTCAAATGTGAGAAAGCCTTAACAAGCCAATCACACAATCCAATGGGACAGTTACATGCCATCGTCCCTCAAAGGGTTGTGATTCCTAGTATCGAGAGTGGACACTACATGTCACCACGCACACACAATATGTGTACGCTCTACTATGCCTATGACGGCGTGTTTATCAACCTTCGCTTTGGCGAACAAGCAAAACCGTCATTTTAAGTCGACCCATCACCATTAAGGAAAACTTCCAATGCATTTTAACCTCCCAACCGGTAGAAGTGTACCCTTCGCTTTCCGGCGAACAAGGTTTCACGTGCTGGTTTGATTAAAACCATGGTGATGGAAGGCCTTCGTGACTTAATATACTTTAATTGAGGGTTTTGTTATTTAATGTCTCACCAAATTATTATCTTTGTTAGAATGACATTGTTTGGCATGTTATCAAACATTCAACCTTAGCATGCATTCTAAACAAAATTAAACGCCTGCCGGTACATGGCCCAACTAAACCCGATTTCCTGAGCCTAGAGGAATCGGTGGGTCACCTAGGGGTCCCGTAATAAAAATCTTGAGTCTTCAAGTATGGTTGCCTCGCTTTGCTCCGACTTCAAGTACATTACAAAGATATCTTTCTAAATTTACAATAAATAATTATACAAATTCTTTACATCAATAAATTTAGAAACCTCGATTACATTCGGGGAGGAATTAGATGAGAAGAGAATATGCATCGAGAAGAGGAGAAAGGTAGGACACGCAGGCCCTATTTAATAAATTATACAACCATACATACCCAAATATTTTTAAACATTCACCCTTAGGTCTAAGGCTCATGTAACCGGGCACCCATGCAATATACAAACATGTACAAAGCATACATTTAAAAAAACAATCAATTTCTGAAATTTATGGGTTAATTACAATTTACCCCCTGACAATTTGTAGATTTTGTTTGGTCCAAAAGTTTTGAAACTTTGCATTTTACCCCCTGCACACTTGGAAGTGCGCTCGCTGCAGCGATGAGTTAGATTGCCGCGGCGTGCATTGGTTTTGGTTTACAAGCGCGTCCAGGAGGACGATCGCCGCGGCGATGGGTTATACGCCGCCCAGCTGTTTTCACATAGCGCTCGTCCAAAGAGCGATCGCGCGATAGTTATATCGCCCAGGCTAGGGCTGGGCGGCGGCATCGCCTACTGGCGATGGATTATATCGCCACGCGACGCACACGAATCTGTAGCTCGGGACTGCTTCATTTACAGAACAAAAACACTCTAACGGATTTTGCAATCAATCAAACACATTGATCTCAACAAAAATCCATCATGCATTAAACCAAACCCAAGAGATCATCAACAAATTAAATTAATCGATTAATCAAGTTTCTTAAAAACATATTTCAAGACGATTTGGGATTTACGCATTCAATATGGCAACATATTCTCATCAAATACATGTTATCAACCATACACATAAAAATTGTAAATTCAATACCCTAGGCTCGATTACCCTTTGTTAGTAAACGGTCCCATATCTGCTGGGTGAAACAAAAAAATAATATAACAGGATCGCCCTTTACATGAGCCAAGATCAAAGGGTAAAATGATTTTAACAATTTATATTAAATAAAATCTGCATAAATATATAACATGAGTTAAGAGAAACAAACGCACGCTTGAAGGCTCCTCCAAATTTGTCGTCGACGTTTGCTACCCGATCCAAGTGTAGGATCGAACTCGCGTAGTCCACCACGAAGACAATCTTAAAAGAACCAAAGAGGATTTGCTAGATCTCTTTGGCTTCAAGATTAAAGAAGAAGACAAAATCAATTGAATTGATTTTAGGCAATGGTATTCTTAGTGGGAGAGGCAAAATTGGGGGCTGTGTGTTTTTTTTTTACAAAGAAAAATTCTCCTATTTTAAAATCACACACACTTTTCCTTTTATACTTAAAAAACAATTGCCCTTAATCCCATACGGAATAGGCTTGGGCCCCCTCCAACCCAAACGCCCCATGTTGCCAAACACTCCCCAATTTGATTTATTTTTAATTTTCATCATTATCTCAATTAAAAATCAATTAATATATATATTTAAATATATATTAACATTTAACAATAATGATAATATATTTAAATATGTGCGAACACACATTTAACGTTTAATTTCACTTATTTAATTTTTTCTAACAAATTAAATAAAGGGCTACTATTCCTCAAGAAATTTAATTGCCAAACCCGTGAAATTACTAAAACACCCTTTCGCCTTTTTAAAAAGGACGAAAAACGCCCTTCTTCTTTCTTCTTGCATCTTAAATTGTCTTCTATGTGTGTGACCCTTAGGCTCCTCATCATATCGGCAGAGTATAGTATTGCGATTAACACCAATTAATCGTCTCACTAATACACGTACTCCAAGATTGGCCCCTAGCAAGGCATCATGGCCACCCGATAGATTCGGATTCAACAAAGTAGCTACCACAGTCCCAAGCGATATGGTTACCGTGCAATTCGATCCTTTCATCATACGTTATCTCGGCGAGCGAAGGCATAGAAATAGTGTCAACCTTCGGTTTACTCTCGATATTATTTATTCAGTTTACCCGGACCCAATGACCCAGTATTATAAAGGCTGGATAGAGCAACAACTCAATCACTTGTGGCCTGAGTTTTAGTGTCATTGCCATATCTTGAATTGCGCCAGGTGAGATAACTTTTTCTCCCGTGCCCGGGGAGTGATGAATCCCTCTGTCCAATCCACCATAGTCTTGATACACTCCCTTGATGCAGGCCAATCACCACCGTATTGGCTTGACTAACTGAAAAGAAAAGCTGCCGTTAGGCCCCTAGTGTCAAACTATACCAATCGGTTTGGCACAAGGCACTCAATGATCTCAAGTCTAAGGATCACATGCACCACCATTCGTTTAGAGGATTGTTCCATAGACAACCCGGGTTACCATCCATATGGAATCCTCTCGGGTAGTCGATCCAGGTGAACTTGAACTTTGTGGTGTAATCGCTCAAAGAAACAAACCCACCCATGTGTTGCACCCAGGTTGTCACCAAACAACCTTTGACAAGTGAGAATCACCTAACCCGTCCTTTCGATCAGGTCGTTCAACACTATGATAGCCCTTACCGTATTATCTCCGTGCCCCTTAGTTCGATTCCATCAGGGGCTACGGACGCTTTCTAGAATGGCCACCATATGTGCTCAATAGGGTTCTCACTATCAAGAATTTTTTAAACACTTGATACCCTCGTCACGGCTCTTGCCATTCTAAGGACATATATCAATACATATTGCAATAATAATGATTTACGCGATATAGAATAAAATGCCTTTTATTGATTAATGAACATTATTACAAAGAGTCAATTCTACAATAATTGATTGGCTCTAGGGCATCTACTCTAACACCTCCAACTAGGATTATATGTGATGGAGTATGGATTGTTTGGTTGCCTTTGATTTCCTGCCAAGTAGTTAACCTGCTCCGATGATGATGCTAAAGCAAACGTGTTCCCCACTCGACATTCGCTGCTCACATGATTACCTGCATAAAATTCACAAGTTAGTTGAGGTGCTTGAATGGAATTTACCTACATACTTCCCAACCGCTCAAGTGGTTCACAATAAGGTGAAATGGGTTTCCGTATATGCATCAACTTCAAGAAGACCCATAGATTTCTTCAGTTGCACCCTCTCATTAGGTCTTTGATAATTGTTGCTTGCTAGAACTTCAAGCAACTCGTGAGCTTCTTCTGGTATCTTATTCTACAGTGCTCCTCCCGAAGCTGCATCACCATAGTTTGCACATTCACCATCAATCTGTTATAAAATGTTTGGACTTGCATCCAAACTGGCAACCCATGATGTAGACACCTGATGAGAATGCAAAATGTCATATTTACCCCCCTTAATGTCGAGTCTTTTATACTTATTTGCTGCCTAAATGTACTCATTATTATTCTATTTTGATTTAGGATGCAAATGGAGGTGTTAATTGCAAAACGGAACTAATTAAGTGAATTCGGACAGTTTTGACATTGTTTCGTAATCTGGGTATAACTCTCTCGTCTGAGCTCCGATTGATATGATTAAAAATGTTGTGGAACGCTAAGAAATAGATATACAACTTTCATGTTTTGAGTTTGGAGAGATACTTGCTGCATCAAGGTTGTAATCGAGCTTGAAGTTGACGCACCTGCACTGCGGACGCCTTCGAACATTCCGCCTTGTCATGCAATTCAAATAGGCAGTATTATTACAAGAAGTTTTGAAGACCTATTGCACGCAAAATTACAGCCTTTGGAAAACACCACTTTCCTATTTTATTTTAGGACTTTATTATTTTATTTCCAATTAATCATATTAGGATAAATGTTACTTTAGGATATTAGAATATTTTGAGGAGATTGAGTAAAATTTGAATTTGAATTTAGATATTTTTAAAAGAGAGACCAGTTTAGGGATTACAACACATATCACACACGCCTCTCTCTAGTCTTCTCTATAACTTTTCCTTTGGAAATTTCATGATGGCCATAAGAGGCCTTAATTTTATAACTGGTGAAGGAAACGGAGGCCTCCGGAAATCAATAAGCTTGTGAGATCTAATCCCGTTTTATTTCAATGTTCAATTTTATGCTTTGAGTATTGGATGTTCTTTCTATGCTTATTTGCATGATTGTTTCATTTAATTGCTAGAGGCCTACTAGGTTATTATTTGTTACAATCCCTCTTTGCTAAGTTAGATATCAAATCCGTAATTGGTTTGATTCTCTAACTTGTGAAGCAATTAGGGTTAATAATTTGCCTTTGCAATCAGGGAATTAGTAATCTTGAGAAGAACACTCAAACTAAATTAAATACAACCGCTTCAGTTTGTGTTGTTTAGCTTCATCCGATTTCTCTAATTTCTTGCCCTTTTGCCACTAGATTAAATCTTTAAAAGGCCGCTTGTTTAGGGTTGTTTAGTGGTAAGATTAATTAAGATCCCGCTTTGTTTCTTAATTAATTACAACTAAGGAGAGATAAGGAAAATAGTTCCAACGGTGAATATTCAAGGTGCCAAATTGATTTATTTTTGTATCGATGATCGCTTGTAAGATTCCGATGGTGGATGTTGACGGAGACCAAGTTTCGTTATATTAATTGATTTCAAATTGGAATTGTTTTTGTTTTTGTTTTTGGCTTTAAGATTGTTTCTGCTTTTACTCAAAACCCCTAGCCTTATTCACATCATCGAAAAATTCCCGGCCCTTAAGAGACTTTCTTCGTGGGATCGACCTCTTGCTTTACCCTATTTACGGGCCCTTCAGTTAGTTAGGTTAGGAAGGTTTTTAATCTTGGTTCTTTACGGAACAACACAAAGAGATTTTGGCGCCTGTTAGCGAGGAGGTGATTCTAGTTGATTTTTTTTGTTTTTGTGTTTTTGTGATTTTTTATTGGGTTTTTGTTATTTTTTTATTTTGCGAAAAAAAACACGTGAACAGTTAAGCTTGCCTCGGATGAATAGTAGTACTATTCATAAGGGAAAATTTTAAAGGTTGAAAGGTTAGGAGGTCTTTTGTGAGTAACCCGGTTTCCGAAGAAAACAAAATTCGAAAGCAACACTAAGAAAAATTCTAGCCTCACCTCTGAGGCCAAATTCGAATGTTTTGATAGGGTTTTTGGCATTTTCGTGTTTCTGGTCATTTTATTATTATTATTTTTAATTTTCTAGTTAGTTTTCATTTTTTGTCATTTATTCTAATTCTTTTACGAGGTTTTTTGCTGTATGACCAGGTCTTCTCATCTTGGTGATTTAACATTAGATCCAGAAATTGAGAGCACTTTGTGCAGGTTAAGGAAGGAAGCTCAGAGAAATTCTGAAGAAAGCAATTTGGCTCTTGATTCCCAATTTGCTAGCAACTCTGATTTAGAAGAGGAGGATGTCATGGTTTGGAAATCGGACTTTGAAAGAGCTTTTTGCCGATTTGAAATTCAAGCACCTTTATGCATAACGCCCTTTCCTGCCCTTTAAAAAGATGCCGCCACCCTTTACTTTTGAATTAAAATCTAGACTAATACATCTCTTGCCCACTTTTCATGGTCTTGCAGGTGAAGATCCTCACAAGCATCTAAAGGAGCTTCATGTGGTTTGCATGAGTATGAAACCTACGGGGGTGACCGAGGAGCAAATTAAATTAAGAGTTTTCCCGTTTTCTTTGAAGGATTCGGCTAAAGATTGGCTTTATTATCTACCCTCGGAATTCTATAACCACATGGACGAGATTTGAAGAGATTATTTCGGGAGAAATATTTCCCACTTAGGACGGCAAACATTCGAAAAGAAATTTGTGGTGTAAGGCAAAGATAATGGGGGAGAGTCCCTACATGAATACTGAAACGCTTTAAGAAATTGTGTGCAAGCCGTCCCCATCATCGATTAGTGGAGGCAATTACTTATCCAAGATTTCTATAAGGGCCTTACATACACGATAGGAGCATGATTGATGTTGCAAGTGGGAGGAGCTTTGGTGGATAAGACTCGAAGCGCCAAGAAACTTGATTGCAAATATGCGGCCAATTCTCAACAGCAATTTGGCCAAGCAGGCTTAACCTTCCATCTAGGCGTGATAATGGAGGGTAAATATTTCTTCCCTAGAACAACAAATCTGAGTCTAACTTCTCTTGTTCGTCAAATGGCTGTAGGTAACATGCAAATAGTGAAGGCTTGTGGAATTTGTTCGGTAGTAGGGCATCCAACTAATATGTTCCCAACTCTTCCAAGAGGGAACCCTGTTGAGCCCAAGTGAATGCAGCAGGTGGTTTTCCTAGACAACCGCAAAGGAAGTATGATCCTTATTCGAGCACATATAACCTGGATGGAGGGATCACCCTAATCTTGGCTATGGGAATCCACAAGTGAATCAGCACCACCATCAAAACCGCCCAAATTACCAGCAGTACAAGCAGCCATACCCCCTAGACAACAACTAGACCAAACTGCTAATTATGGTATGTCTTTAGAAGATATTGTTAAGTCTCTTGGCACTAATACTTTGGCGCCCTTTCACAGGGAGAACGAGGGCGGTGTTCAAAGTTTGGAGAATCGATAGGGCGATTTTGGCCCAACCGCAATCAATAAGGCTTCCGGGAGGTGCAAAAGTTCGAGGAAATTACCCTCTCAAGCGGTGGTAATCAAGAAGAATGTAAGTGCGATCATTTTGAGAAGGTGGTAAGATGTGGAGATTCCAATAGGAGGGGCCTGCATCATCCGAAGGGAAGGAAAAGAGAAAGAAAAGCGTCATTGTAGACAGACGCTCCTTAACGACGATGGCGTAACTCTGCAGAAGCCCCTTTCCACCTCGTCGATTATAAACCGGTATCCTTTTCCTCAAGCTTTAGCAAAGTAATCTTGAAAAGATGAGCAATACGTGAGGGGATTTTTATGAGACTTTTCGTAGATGCAAGGTAAATATTCCACTTTTTGATGCTATTAAACAAGTACCTCGTTATGCTAAATTCTTGAAAGAACTGTGCACACTTAAGAGGAAACAAAAACTTAAGGGGTGTGAAAAGGTAAGAGTGGGAGAAAATGTTTCTTGCGTGATTCGAAGAAAACTTCAAAGGCCAGTGCAAAGATCCAAGTATGTTTACTATCCCTTATACGATAGGTAACACTAGGTTTGAGAAAGCCATGATAGACTTAGGAGCTTCTATTAATGTCATGCCATATTCCATATATGCTTCTTTGAAACTTGGACCTTTGAATAAAGCGGGTGTTGTGATTCAATTAGGCCGATGGATCTAATCCCTATCCTAAGGGTGTAGTTGAGGATGTTTTGGGTACAAGTTAATGATTTAGTTTTCCTATTGATTTCTATGTGCTTGATATGGAAAATGGAGATCAATCTGCTTCCTATTTTGTTAGGAAGACCTTTCTTAAAGGCATCCCAAGACTAAGATAGATGTTCATAGTGGCATACTTACCATGGAATTTGATGGTGAACTTGTCCAAGTTTAATATTTATGATGCCATGTAAATATCCCGATGATGATGATGATGATCATGTTTATTCTATTGATGTGGTTGATTCTTTAGCTACGGGAAGTTTTGAACTTGATGGAAAAGATGGATTGGGAGTTGCCATTAGTAAGCATATTGAGGGAAGAGAATGAGGAGTTAGCGTTGAGTACCGGAATTTGCAGGAAATCACATAGATTGCATGATTTTTTCAGGCTTACAAGACAGTAACGCCTTCCTTATATTGCATTGCCAACCCTTTCTAACGAGAGGCCTTTACCCTCTCGCTTTTGTAGGACCCCTCCCATTCCTCACATTTGAAGCCTCTCCCTAGTTACCTCAAGAAACGTGTTCCTTGGAGATGGGAGGAACGCCACCTGATCATCTCAAGTAAACTCAAAGCATCGCAAGAAGAAAAACCTTGAGTCGAGCCAACGACAATAAACAAAGGAGGCTTGGCTTGGGAGGCACCCAAGGGGAGTTTGTTTTCTTATTCTCGCATTTTAAATTTTGGTTATTTTTGTCTTTTCTTTGCATTTCATCTTACATTGGGGACAATGTCAGTTTTAAGTGTGGGGGAGGGGATTTAGGTTGTGTTTTAATTTGTCAAAAAAAAAAAAAAAAAAAAACAAATAGTTTTTTTGTTTTTAGGAAGGTTTATGCTTTAAGTCATGTCTTTGAACGTCTAGTGATGCATGAAATAGTAACTTCACTTTGTTGTTGAGCATATTCCTTGACTTAGGATGTTAGCAATATTTCATAAAATAGAGTTAATCAGATTTGAATCTTTGTAGTTTGAAACTATATGTCTTGAGAAGTTGTGTGAACTTGGCGGACGGAAGCATGATTGAGGGAATGTATAACAACCCTTAAAAAGAAAAAAAATTTGTTTCTCTTAAGCTAGTCCTAAATTTGGGTTTAAGCAAATAGAAAAAAGAAAAGAAAGGTATGTGGTGAGTCGAGATGGGAGGGCGTAAACGCACTCACTCATAAAACACAACCATGAAATGAGATGGAGCATAAAAATGCACTCATTCTTTTCAAAACAGAAAAGAAAAAAAATATATCCTTAGTTTGCTACCCGGGTTGTAGTAGTAAAGCTTGATTGAGGAAAAGTTGATAGGGGGGTTGTACATGAATTGGTTGTGATTAGTTTCCTTGTTTGCATTGATTGATTGAGAGTAATTGTGGAAAATGATGAAGAGAGATTAATGTCATTAACTCTACTTTATTTTATTTTGCTGCTTCGTAAGTTAGGTACGAATATGCATGGATTAAATACTGTTGCTTATGCATCATGATGGTGTTCTTGATATGACTTGACATGATGGTGTTCTTGATATGACTTGAGTGTAGTGTTTGTTTGAATTAGTTTGCCCGAGGACGTGCAAAAGCTAAGTGTGGGGGAATTTGATGAGAATGCAAAATGTCATATTTACCCCCCTTAATGTCTAGTCTTTTATACTTATTTGCTGCCTAAATGTACTCATTATTATTCTATTTTGATTTAGGGTGCAGATGGAGGCGTTAATTGCAAAATGGAACTAATTAAGTGAATTCGGACAGTTTCGACATTGTTTCGTAATCTGGACATAACTCTCTCTTCTGAGCTCCGATTGAGATGATTCAAAATTCTGTGGAACGCTAAGAAAGAGATATAAAACTTTCATTTTTTGAGTTTGGAGAGATACCTGCTGCATCAAGGTTGTAATCAAGCTTGAAGCTGATGCCTGTACTGCCGACGTTCTGGAACATTCCGCCTTGTCATGCAATTCAAATAGGCAGATTATTACAAGAAGTTTTGAAGACCTATTGCATGCAAATTACAGCTGGAAAACACCACTTTCCTATTTTATTTTAGGACTTTATTATTTTATTTCCAATTAATCATATTAGGATAAATGTTACTTTAGGATATTAGAATATTTTGAGGAGATTGAGTAGAATTTAAATTTGAATTTAGATATTTTTAAAAGAGAGATCAGATTAGGGATTACAACACATATCACACACGCCTCTCTCTGGTCTTCTCTATAACTTTTCCTTTGGAAATTTCGTGATGGCCATGAGAGGCTAATTTTTATAACTTGGTTAAAGGAAACGGAGGCCTCGGAATCAATAACTGTGACATCTAATCCGTTTTATTTCAATGTTCAATTTTATGCTTTGAGTATTGGATGTTCTTCTATGCTTATTTTCATGATTGTTTCATTTAATTGCTAGGAGGCCTACTAGGTTATTATTTGTTACAATCTACTGCTAAGTTAGATGTCAAATTCGTAATTGTTTGATTCCTCTAACTTGTGAAGCAATTAGGGTTAATAATTTGCTGCGTCAGGAATTAGTAATCTTAAGAAGAACACTCCCAACTAAATTAAATACAACCGCTTCAGTTTGTGTTGTTTAAAGCCTTCATCGATTTCTCTAATTCTTAAAAGCTTTTGCCACTAGATTAAATCTTTAGCGCTTGTTTAGGGTTGTTTAGTGGTAAGATTAATTAAGATCGCTTGTTTCTTAATTAATTACAACTAAGGAGAGATAGGAAAATAGTTCCAACGGTGAATATTCAGGGTGCCAAATTGATTTATTTTTGTATCGATGATCAGTTGTAAGATTCCAATGGTGGATGTTGACGGAGACCAAGTTTCGTTATATTAATTGATTTCGAATTGAATTGTTTTTGTTTTTGTTTTTGGCTAAGATTGTTTTCCCGCTTTTACTTCAAAAACCCCTAGCCTTATTCACATCATCGAAAATTCGGCTAGACACTCTTCGTGGGATCCCGGACCCTTGCTTACCCTATTTACAGTTCAGTAGTTAGGTTAGGAAGGTTTTTAATCTTGGTTGCCTACGACA
The DNA here is from genome assembly GCA_026225825.1 of Pistacia integerrima. Taxonomy (NCBI): domain Eukaryota; kingdom Viridiplantae; phylum Streptophyta; class Magnoliopsida; order Sapindales; family Anacardiaceae; genus Pistacia; species Pistacia integerrima. The sequence continues at coordinate 16,892,212 of CM047737.1, read as the reverse complement.
GCACACCAACACCTCCTCAGTACTTCTTTGTATCTCTCCCAACCCTCATACAATGATTCCGACTCTTCCTGTAGAAACGATGTGATATCATTTCTCAGCTTTGCCGATTTTGCTGGAGGAAAGAATTTGGTCGGGAACTTCTATGCTAAATTGTTCCATGTTGTAATCGTTCCTGATGGTAATGCCATTAACCATCCCTTAGCTTTATCTTTCAATGAAAACGGGAATAGTCTCAATTTAATGTCATCATCTGACACTCCGTTTGACTTGAAAGTATCACAAATCTCTAAAAAATTGGCAATGTGTAGATTTGGATCTTCTTTTAAATCTCCCCTGAACTGTACCGAATGCTAGATCATCTGAATGATTGCTGGCTTTATCTCAAAGTTGTTGGCTTGTACTGTTGGTCTAGTAATACTCGCCCACCTTTGCCATCAGCCGAGGCTGAAAACTCCCCTTAGTGTTCTATTTTCTGCCATCTCAACAACTATAACCTCTGGTTCCACTATAGCCTCTCTTTCTCTTCTTTCTCTGTTAAGTCTTCTAGTGGTTCTTTCAATCTATGGATCAACAAGAACCACTGGCTGACGTCTTGCTCTTCGTATAAACTACACAGAAAAATAGAAAGAGTTAGATCACAAAACAACCGAAAAGAATAACAAAAATTAAACAAACAAAAATAAAGCTCTAATCTAACTAACACAAGAAAAATGTAATGTTAACACAAAACTCAATCCCCGGCAACGGCGCCAAAAACTTGATGCGTTGTTACTACAACATGCAAAAATAGCAAGTGCACTAGTCACACAAAGTAATAAAATGATGAGTGAGTATCGTTCCCACGAGGATTGGCTACTAAGCACTAATTTTCCGAAGTGTTTTTCAAGTTGGAGGAATCGAATTTGTTTGGATTAATGGGAGAGATTAAAACTAAAACTAAAACAAAACTTAGTAAGTATTAAAAACTAATTAATAAAGGCAAGAATTAAAACGCAAGAGTAATATCAGTTTAACAAAAGGTTAGGGTTTTGACTTCATTTGGACTCTATGGATGAATTCTACGGACTTTGTTAATTCCACACTCACATGCACAATTTGTAAATCGAATTCTCTAAGTTGTTAAACATACCTTCTCAGGCTATGAATTCCTACTTTTCCCTATTAAACTTCTGCACCCAACAAAATGAAGAATAATAGATCCAAGTTCATTAAGCTAATGGAATCCTAGATTGATTTCATTGATTCTCAAATCTATCTCTAGCATTCAATACTACAATGGTGATTACCCAAGAAGCTCAACATGATTCATTTCTCAATCTCATCATATTCATCAAATAAATTCCATTAAAAACAGAATAACCACACAATCTATGCAATAGAATATGGAAGTAGCAATAATCAATTCACTAACCCATAGAAATCGAACCCTTAATCAAAACCCCTAACCCAAAATGGGTTAGTTCATAACTAAATCAAAATACCACAAGCAAGAAAAACAATAAACACAATGTTCAACATATTGAATTGTAGAGAAAAGAGTAGAGATCTCCCCTAGTTGAAGAATCCCCTAGATTCAAGCTCAAATCCTCTCTCTAAATATCAATTCTCTTCAAAACTCAATGAAAGAAGCAGGATAGAAGCCCCTTGGATGACACCAGGACGACCCTACTACAAAAATGGTAAATTTTTTTCTTTTATACCTCGCCCAAAGACCTAAAAACTTTCCTCAAATAAACTCGACGTTTTGGAGAAACTAAATTGCCAGACTTTGCCGCGGCGAAGAAAAGGAGTTTCCACCCGTGATGGAACGAGTAAAATGGAATCTCGTGCTTAACAAGGGGCCCCAAACCGCGGCAGTTAGTCTATGCGAACCTTCATGAAGAAATTCTAAAATTACATAATTGCCCCCTCTGCTTGCTTCTTTGCCTTGAATCTTCGATCTTCGATGCTCTCCCAATGGGAACAAGCTTCATAGTGCTTCCAAAACCTTTTTGCTTCGTAACTCTCCACCTCGGAGAATCCGCTTACTTCCGGGTCCGAAACTCCAATTTGCTCAAAATGTCCATTTTGGCTCGAAACCACAAAATGTAAAAAAGAATTAAGTAGCAATTCAGACAAAAATGAACTAAGAAGTATCTACAATTCGGCCAAAAAGCCTAATAAAAACAGTATAATTCTCGGATTATCATACACCATGAGCCCAAGAGATACGGTTATCTCGTGACTCAACATGGTGGACGTACTAGTCTACCAAGGACGGATGGACCCAACCCTACGAAGACGGCTATACTCGGATCCTTCAGAATTCTGCCTTTAAATGGCTTCCGCCATGAAATCGAGAATGGAGGTCTATGTACGGGAGCCAAGTGTGGTCTCAAACCCGGGTGGAACCACTGAAGGTAAAACCCATAGGGTGTAAATGGGCCTTCAAAGGAAGAAGACTAACATGGATGGCAAGGTGCATACTTATAAAAGCCACGGATGGTTTGCCAAAGGTTTCAAACAAATTCGCATTGACTATGAAGAAACCTTTCCACCGGTTGCCATGATTAAATCCATCCAGATTATGCTTGCGATTGCCGCATATCATGACTATAAGATTTGGAAAATGGATGTCAAAACAAGGCTTTCGACGAAAACCTTAAGGAAGATGTGTATATGACACACTTTGATGGTTTTGTTCTTAATGGGAGGGCAAGGCGATAGGGTATGCAGTTAGAGATCCATATATGGAACTTCAAGCAGCTTGAGGAGTGGAACATTCGTTTTGGCCGAGTAAAAAAGATCGGTTTTATCAAGAGCAGTAAGCCCTATTTTTACAAGATGTGAGTGGGAGCGCGGTAAGGTATTCCTAGTCTGTATGTCGATGACATACTTTTGATTAGGAATGATATACGATTGCATCGGTAAAGACTTGGTTATCCAAGCGCTCCATGAAGGAATTAGAGCGATAACCTACATCCCTGGAATAAAGATCTATCCGTGATAGATCCACGGAGGTTGGCTTGGCCTAAGTCGAGTGCATATATTGACAAAGTACTTGAAAAGACCACCAGGTATGGAAGAATCCAAGAAGGGATTTCTTCCGATGTCACATAAGGTGTTTATCTCTCTAGGAATTGTGTCCTAGAACAACAGATGAGAGAGATAAGATGAAGAAGGATCCCATATGCATCAAGGCATTGGATCCATCATGTATGCCATGCTATGTACTCGGATTGATGTCTCATATACTTTGAGCACTTGTAGTAGATATCAATCAGAATCCAAAGTGAGGCATCTACGGATGTGTCAGAATATTCTAAGTACACAGAAGAGGACTAAGGATATGTTCTTGGTTTTATGGAGGGGAAGATGAGCTCACTATAAGAGGATACAATGATGCTAGTTTCCAACAGGACAAAGATGATTATCAATCGCAATCAAGGTTTGTATTTTTGTCTCAATGGCAAGTAGTGGAGGTGGAAGAAGGCTTCCGCAAGCAATCAGAAGAGGACTCACATGGAGCCCGAGTATATTGCATTGTCAAATGCATGCTGGTGGCTTTGGATTAAGAGTTCATTACCCGAACTTGGTGTGGTTCCCACGATTGTTGATCCTATAGACATCTATTGTGACAACAATGGAGCAATTGCTCCAGCTAGGGAACCACGGTCTCATCAAGTCTAGACACATACTCGAACGATTCCATCCTCATCCCGGAGAGCAGGTTGAGAGGAAAGAGCGTGCAAGGTAGGTAAGTGCATACTACGACAATCTCGTAGATCCGACAAAGCCTCCTGTCACCGGCGAAGCATGAAAGGCACTGAGGAATCATTTGGTATTAAATATATGAATGATTGGCTATAGTGAAATGGGAGCTTGTTAGAGTAGATGCCCCCTTTTTAGAGGCTAATCAATTATTGTAGAATTGACTCTTTGTAATAATGTTCATTAATCAATAATAAAAGGCATTTTATTATATATTGCGTAAATCATTATTATTGCAATATGTATGATATATGTCCTTAGAATGGTAGAACGTGATGAGGGTATCAAGTGTTTCAAATCTTGATAGTGAGAACCACATGAGCACATATGGTGGCCATTCTAAAAGCGTCGTAAGGCCTTAGTATTATACGAAAGGGCAAAGGGCACATATATCCCCAGTAGGCTATCATAGTGTTGAGCGACCTGTTGAAGGTAGGTTGGCCTGATCTCACTTGTCAAAGGTTGTTTGGTGACAACTGGTGCAACACATGGGTGCTTGCCGTAGCGAACACACGCGACAAGTTCAATGGGAAACCCTTTGACTACCCGAGGATTCCATATGGATGGTGACCCCGGTGTCTATGGAACAAATCTCTAACGGAGGTGGTGGTGCATGTGATCTAGGGAAACTTGAGATCACCAAAGCGCCTTGTGCCACCGACCAGGTTGGCAGCCTTTGACACTAGCTAACGCAAGGCCTTCTATTCAAAGTCACAAGATAGGATGATTGCTTGGTATCAAGGAGTGTATCAAGACTATGGTGGATAGACGGAGGAAATTTATCACTCCTGGTATGGGGAGAAGTTATCTCACGGCGCAATTCAAGGTATATGTCAATGACACTAAACTGCGCCACAAGGTGGGATTGAGTTGTTGTCTATCAACCTTTATAATACAGTTATTGGTCGTTACCGAATACATAATATCGAAGGTAAGGCAAGGTTGTGCCTTATTTCCTATGCCTTCGTCTCGGTCGAGATAGCATTGTGATGAAAGTATCCAATGTATGTACCATATCGCCTTGACTGTAGCTACTTTGTTTCAATCTAATCCTATCGGGTGGCCATGATGCCTTGCTAAAAGGGGCCAATCTTGATCTGTGTATTAGTGAGACGATTAATTGGTGTTAATCACGATACTATACACTACCCAGGTTATAATGGAAGGAGCCTATGGGTCACACACATAGAAGATAATTTAAGACTCGGGGAAAAGGGGAAAAGAAGGGCGTTTCGTCTTTTTGGGCGAAAAGGGTATTTTGGTAATTTCATAGTGCAATTAAATTTGCTGAGGTCGTAGCCTTTTATTTAATTTGTTAGAAGAATTAAATAAGTGAAATTACATTTAAATATGTGTTAGCATATATTTAAATAAATTATCATTATATATATATATATATATATATATATATATATATATATATATATTAAGTATATATATTAAATATATATATTAATGGATTTTAATTGAGATAATGATGAATTAAAATAAATATCTAATTGGGAGTGTTTGGAAACATGGGGTGTTGGGGTTGGAGCCCAAGCCTATTCCATATGGGAATAGGGCAATTAAATTTTACTATAAAAGAAAACAATAAAGCTACGGACATCGAAAATTTTGCACCGAAAATGTGTACCGACCTACGTGTATCCCTGACTCACACCACGCCTGATTTTTTTATAATTATTTTTCTAGTGAATGCCCGTCCATGGCATATGGATGACCGTTCACTCACATGGACTCCCGTCCATATTATATGGACGGGGGCCCATATGCCATGGATGGGCGCCCCCATTTAAAGGACGCCCGTCCATAATTAAAATACAATAAAAAAATTTTATAAACATTAGGAACGATTCGTTCATCCTGTTATGGACCCCGGCATCCCTTTTAAATTTTAAGGGACAAAAGGGCCGGGCCCGCCAAATAACGCGGTCCTTAACCAAAATATGAAAATAAAAAAAATAAAACTTTGGGGGATCGCCTGCCTTAAATTTTGGGAACCGCCAAACCAACACGTTTGGGATTCAGCCATTAAGAATGGACACTGGGGCCTCCCTACGCTTTGGACTAGGGGCGTTCATTAGGAATGGATGCCCGTCCATACTTTTAAAAAAAACAAAAAATTCTAAACCTCTTCTTCTTCGCTCTTCTTCTTCGTCTTCATTCCCCATCTCCTCTCTTCTTCTTGTCTAGTGTTATTAAGATGTTATAGATGTATGTATAAATCTTTAACCAAAAAATAAAAAATAAAAAATAAAAATAAAACCTCGTTCTGGGTACACTACACAACAAAGTATCGAATTTGAAGAGAATAAAGTGAAGAGAGTAGCAAACTAATGAGACCTCTTGATAGTTTCTTTTAGTTTTTACCCCAAGTTCAATGCCAAACGCTAAAGGAAAAGGAACCCAATACAAATACAAAGCTTTGAGTTTCCCGAGCCTTTCAAACATATTGAATGGACAATAAAAATGAAAACTTTCGTTTACTTAATATTACTATTTCTTACCCACCCACACCCAACTCTGGATCCATGGGAAATGGAGTAAACACTAAAAAGCGATCGAGAAAGGAAAAGAAAAGGTTTTTGCTTCTCAAAATTCACCATTTTTATACATGCTCTTTATGGAAAAACAAGGAGCAGGGAAGGTTGTTTTGCTTTAAAGAAAAGGGCGACATGGAAAAACAAAGGAGCAGGAAGTCTTGGCAGGACCCGTTTCGCTTTCTTTTTTCTTGAAGATGAAGACATAGCCAAGCTTACACGTAACGCTCGCTATGGCAGGCCAGGGCCACAATAAACAAAGAAGGCAATGGAAAGGGCGCACCTCTTCGGGCCTGCTTTCTTTCTTCTTCTTTCTCTTGAAAGCGGCCTGTTGTTTCAAAGGTGGGCTGCGACCCATAGAAGGCTATGGCGGGACAACCTTTGAAAGGTTATTGTTATTTCTTTATTATAAGAAGCCCACGGGCCCTCTTGTTCCTTAAACCCATCTTCACAAGTGGTTGGAAAGCATCCATGGACTGAACTTATTTCAAAATTAAGCATCCTTATAGTTGCTTAGATTTGTAGTCTTTTGATGGCTTTGTTGGAGAGTTGAAATAACGTCGAGTAAATTTCATAACAATCGGAGTCCAAGCATGAGCCTCCCATGAATGGATCCAACTTTTTTGTTCTTTAAGAGGTCATTAATATATGTCCTTGTGTTTGCGGCGTTGCGGTTCCGAAAGTTAAGTTGATTAAAGATCATACCCGGTTGCGAAGATTTGCATAGTTGGCTTACTTGGCCAAGCTTCAGAGAAGGTTACCACGAAGTTGTAGTTCGGGAGGGTTAGGGTCATTTTGTGGCACCCATTTTTTTGCAAGTTTGATGGACCAAGTCGTAAACGGATTATTAGATGATCGAGAAGAAGAAGAAGAAGAAGAGAAGCGAAAAGTGGAGAAGTTGAGCAATTATTACATAAAGGGGATGAACGCCGTCCCTCCCTTAAGTGTGGACTTACCCCGTCCATACATAATGGAACGAAGGCCGTCCATTAGTTAGTAATGACCAGGGTCCAAAACTTAAAGGGCTGAATCCACAATTTATGGGACGGCGGTTCCCAAATTTTTTTATTTTATTTTTAAACCAAATTAAGTTTGGACGCGTCCAAATTCCCTTACGGATGCCCGTCCAAACTTAATAAGCCAAAGGCCCCGTCCCTTATTTGTGGGTGCCCGTCCAAAAGTAATGGATGGCCGTCCCTAATTTTTATAAAAATATTTTATTGTATTTTACTTTATGGACGGGCGTCCCTTTAAATAAAAGCTAAAGTAGGGTCCGTATATGGACACCCGTCCATATAATATGGATGGGAGTCCATGTGAGTAAACGGCCGTCTATATTTGATGGACGGCCATTCACTAGAAAAATAATTATAAAAAAATCAAGTGTGGTGTGAGTTAGGGATACACGTAGGCCGGTACACATTTTCGGTGTAAAATTTTTGGTGGCCGTAGCTTTATTGAAAAGAAAAAGGTTTCTTTGTAAAAGTAAGAGTTTTTCATTACACTCATTTTTCATTGAAAAAGAAAAACACACAGCCCCTTATTTACTCTCTCATGCCAGAATTGATTTTTGTCTAAAATCAATTTCTCTTCATTTCTTCTTTGTTCTTAAGGCTAAAGAGGGATCTAGCAAATCCCTCCTTAGTTCCTTGCGATTGTCTTCGTGTGGACTAAAACCGGTTCGGTGACCCTACACTTGGGTCGGTAGGCAAAAATACATTCAGAGACAAATTTGGAGGAGGCCTCCCAAGCGTGCGTATGGTTTCTTAAACTCTAGATTAATTTTATGCATTCTTATTGCGATATAAACTGTAAAAATTGTACCCTGATCTTGGTTCTATGGAACGATCCTTGTTATTAATGTTTTGTTTTCCACTGCCTCAATGGATCGTTTCCTAATAGAAAACCTATTCATGGATCATCATCAAACTCAATAACGAGTTTCATACACAAATCTCAAGCATATGGACTTCATATAAAATTCACATAAAACAATCTTTATGCTTTACTTGCACAAAAGTTCTCTATCCTTGTTGGACTTGTTCTTCCTCTTAAACCCTAAGCATAAACTTAATAAAAATTTAACATTAACACAACTTAATCTTATGTCTAGAACAAGAATCCTTACCTCTTGATGCTTAGGATCAAATCCTTATAAGAATCCAACCAAAAGCCCTCAATTTCCTTTAGCAAATGGATGAAGAGATGAGAGAAATGGAGAGTGAAGTTAGCGTGAGAGGGAGTAGAGAATGATAGAGTCTTTGTGCTTGAAACCTTAATATCTCATATTATAGGCATACTTTCCCATTTTGCCCTTACACTTTATTAGAAATTCCATCTTTGTCCCTTAGTCATTTACACTAATGCCCTTACCTTTATTACATTCTCCATCAAATTTCCTTATTTTTCACCCCCTCCCCCACATTTTCAACTAATTAAGGGTAGAATGGTTTCATTTTGCCCTACTTGGAAGATTTCTCTAGAATTGGCCTAAGGCTTCTCTATAGAATAGACTCTTCCCATTGCTAACTGCTAAGCTAATTCTACTGCCGAGCTAAAGGCTCTAGCAAGAACAGCTTCTCACTCGGGTCACTAAAGACCAGAAGACCGAGAGTTAGGAGCTGGCTTGAGAGCAGACGAAGCCTAAGTAAGGAATTTACCTCTGCCTCTGGGATTGGAACTACTTCTTATCTCTTTCCCTTTCCCTTGACCTTCCTTCTTTGCTTCGACCTAGCAGAGCGGATTCCCTCACTTGCACTAGTTCCGACTTATCCCGTCTTAGTTCACTCTGCCTTCTTTCTGGACTCTCGTTCTTATCTAAGAGTCAGATCGGTGCCTTGAACCGGTTCAACTAATGGTAGGCCTTGCCCTTTGCTTACTCTATTTAATAGAATGGCGCTTATGCCTATTCCTCAAACAAAGACGATCACGCCCATCTCTTCAGAAAGAAAGCCCTCCTGCTTCCCTTGCTTGGCTTGGGCGCTATTCAAAGCAGAGAGAAAAGAATATTCTAATCGGCTACGCTCCTCATCTCGACATTGAAAGAAAAGTCAAAGCCGAGTGGCGGAGACTCGAACTACCTCCTTACTTATTCCTGACCTATAGAGCTAGAGTCTGCCCTACTGATTGTTATACCGCCCGTGCCCCAATGAAAACGAGGAGAAGTAGGTTTAGTTATGCCCATCTCAGTCAGAAGGAAAGCCGCTGACGCCCCTGCTTCTGCTTCTTAGCACGTAGTGGGAAGAGGTCAACTCATTCCGATATGAGTCAAGCAGCTAAGACCGGCTATTTGTTCACATGAAAGCAGGAGTCAACCACGTTGGAGCTATTTGAATTCTTACTTCTTCTATAGCCTTCGTGGCCCCATAGCCAATGGCTTACCGAACTAGACTAGCATGATCAAAATCTCGTTCATTTATTGATTGATATCCTCGTAAGCTTTCTTTACTTATTTTTTTATACTCTTAGTGACCTTAACTTAACCCCAAAAAAGCGAGCAGAGCGGATTCAAAGATTAGCTGCTTAGGGAAAGCCCTTCCCTTCCTTGGTAGTAGTGCACTCAAATCGACGACAGTTGTTTAGATTGGGACATAGCCGTTATATTAGATCCAGGGACTGGAAGATCCGATCTTTCCTATGCTATGAAGGTGGAAATGATTAGCCAAGCCAAGGAAAGCATTGGATGAAAGGAAACCCTGCTTTTGACGCGAAAGAAAGCCCTGCTAAGGTAATGCAGCTAAGCCCATTCGTTCAAGGGAATCGTTCAAAGAGAAAAGAACAGTGGCAACAAGAGAAGAGACTCTTTCTAGTCCTACCCCTATTCCAAAAAGACTTGCACACGAGTGAATTCTTCTTCTTTATGCAGCGGCAGAGGCGACTTCACTTTATGTTGATTTCTACCCCAAAGTCACTCGCTTCCTTAGCCTTAACCCCGTCAGTTCCTTCCTTTCCCGCCTTTGTTTGGGCTTAGTTACGGCCATTTTCGTTTGAACAAGAGTGGATCTCCCCTGGTATTCTCCGAGAGCTTAGACACCATAGGTCTTGCGTAGATAAGGAATTGGCAGTAACTAGTCCTTCTTACTTCATGCTTACTAAGGCGGTAATGACATCGAATTGGCGGTTACCTTGAATAGGAATTCTAACTAATCTCTGATCGGCGATTAGTCTCTTTTTTGAGTTAAATGATTTAGGAGTGAAAACAACTTATTCTAAGATTCTCCCATCTCGCTCAGTTGAAGAGGAAGACGTAACTTTACTACTAATCGGCTCCTTCCCCAAGGTTTCAGAACAACAAAGCAGACATGCACACGAAATTGCAACAGTAAGGTAAGGCTTGACTTTCCCTGCTACGTACGAGACTGGGCCGACTGCTTAGACGAGAACATAAAAAAGGGGAGATTCAAACCCGTTCCCGATTGCCTTTGATTCTCATTGGAATTGGACCTCCCCGGCTAGGCTACTACGTTTTCTTCTGGTTTTTTTCTTTTTAGTTTTTCTCCCGCCCGGTTGAGCTGTCTGAGGTCGATGGTGCATCCGGTAAGCTCTTTCGGTATTCATCTCCAGAGCCCGGTCAGATACTTCAGTCCTTCATTCATATTCCGTCTCAATATCTTCTTTCTTTTTATGTTTATATTGCGGCTCGAATGTTTTACTTTTCTTCCCCTGCCCTTGTTTCCGGGAATGAGAGTGAGGATCTTGGAATTGAAGGAAGTCCCCTGAGATAAAGAAGTAAGCAAGAGAGGCAATTCGATTTTTATCCTTTTTATCTGGTAATACTTTGTTTTTGAAACTTGAGCTAGGAGATAAAAATCTCGAACTAATAACTAACAGAGAAAGTTTCTTGTAGTTCACTAGTCTAGACAATTGCCACAATCGGCTTCATCAAATTAACAAGTAATTGCAGATGCAGCTTGTATTCACATCGAGGAGGCAATTTTGTTCACACTCAAGTCTCTCGGCCTCCAAAGCAAAGCGTAGCCCAAGAATTAATCGAAATTAAGATGCAAGACAATATATAGAGTTGAAGAAGCTCAATCCAAAGAGCGTAAATCTTATTGGTTCGCGTCTTGTGGTGGTACCCAGAATGGTAGTTAACTTCATCTCTGCTTTATTATTTATTTACTTTTATGAATAGTGTAGGGATGATCTTTGAGGGGACTTGGAGGACAAAAAGATTGTGCATCTTTAAAGTTCTTGTGGAAAAATTTGAGATGTGGCTTGACTTAAAATAAGTCAAGCAATTAATTTACCTTTACATAGTAGTGGAGGATTTTTTTTTGGGGTAAAATGGTAGTGGAGGATTAAGATAAAGATATATACGAGTATTAGATTAAGACACTAGCTTGTTCACATATTCTAAAATTGACAAGTAATTAGATATTTTGATGAAATCCAGGTAAAATTACAAGTTGGCTTTTCAAATGATATTAATTCCCATATCATTTTAATGCATAATTCATATTACCGGTCATTAGATGTAATTAATATACATACATTGGCATAGGCATCAAAGTTGTTGGTTAATTAATCTCATGACCTTTTAAAAACAACTTCAACAAGAAAAATTAAAAAAGAAGGTTCGATAAACTTCTTTTCTTTTCGGAAGTTTTATTGTCACAATACATGTGTTTACAAAGCTAGCATTTAGCTCTTATTTAATTAGTTACATAGATGCATGCTGCAGAAAGGAGTGGTACTTCAAGGACAGAACACAGCCTTATAGTTAGTACCAACTGGACAAGTATATGTTCTTGTTGGATCATCTTTAGGGTAACTATAAGCATTCAGACATCTATCTTTGAAAAACCCTTTTCCCGGAGGGTAATTTGCAGTCCACAATTACTAAGAATTACAACAATATTGATCGGGGTCTTGAAAACAAAAGGGACATGCCCCTGCTACATCCACCGGGGTGGGACCCTCGTAACAACTGGACAACGCCCCATATATCCCCCTACACATTTGATCACCAAACCCGTTACCACCCTCGGACCACCGAGGCTGAATTCCATTGGAACATTAAACCCATCAATATTAGAAATATCAAAGAAATCAAGGTTGTTGTACTGGTTTAGTGCGTATTCAAGAAAAGGTGGTTCTGGGGGTGAACCCATAAGCCTTGACATTGGAGAAGACCCCTTTTACGGACATCACCGCGGCAACGCCCACGCCCTAACTGCGCAAATTGCAACCCGTCCCGAGGCCCATATGCGGGCGGGCTTGCAAAGGCTGTTTGGGGTTCACGCCAAGGAGCCAATTTGGCCACGGTGCAAGTCTTCGCCTCCACCCCTGGGAGCAACCACCTGGTACTATGTAGGGGCAATTGTTTATTGTTGGTGTTTTAAGCTATACCGAATTGGCAAAGAAAAGGAGAACTGAAGAGAACTTAATCCATCTTTCATTAGCCAAAAAAAACTGAATATAACATACTTTTAGTTGACTGTTACAACCACTGTCAGTATGTCTTTTACATAATAACAGGTAATCCACACAAATCTAACAACTACATTACACTTTGGAGACACAAAGCCTCAAAATAAGCTGAATTTACCTAAGCCAATTTTAACACAAAAGTTAACAAATTTGTCCTAAAAGCTACTACCTTCAGAACAGCACCATGCACACCATTATGTTTGCATCAAAAACATCTTCAAGCTTCAGTTCCAGCACACTGCATTTCCAGCAGAGCATCAACCTTCAACACTCCTCCTTGATGCTTTTGTTGGAAACACCAAGTTTTAGCCTTAAGTCTTCAAACTTGGATTTGGACAAAGCTTTTGTCATAATGTTAGCAACTTCATCTTCTCCTCTACAGTGCACTAAGCTCACTTCACCACATTGCTCAGCTTCCCTTACTGCATGATACATTATCTTGATATGCTTAGTTCTACCGTGGAGTACAAGGTTCTTTGCCATGGCCCACGATATTTAAGGTTATTAGCGTCGTCGTAGGCACCAATTAAAAACCTAAAAATACACGTAGTAGTGTAAGTCGGATCGATCCCACGAAGAGTGTCTAGTGAATTCCTTTCCCATTATGTGAACAAAGGAGGGGTTTTTTTTGTAAAAAGCGAAAGCGTTCCGAAAGAAAAACAACTCAAATCGAAATCAATTAAAATGACGGAACTTGGTCTCCGTCAACATCCACCATCGGAATCTTACAACTGATCATTGGACGTGAAGATAATCAATTCACACATTGAATATTCACCGTTGGAACTAATTTAATATCTCTCCTTAATTGTAATTAATCAAAAGAAACAAGCGATCCTAATTAATCTTACCCCTAAACAACCCTAGACAAGCGCTCAAGATTTAATCTAGTGGCACCTTAAGGAATTAGAGAGATCGATCCGCTAAACAACACAAACACAAGCGGTTGTATTTAATTTAGTTGAATGTTCTTCGTAAGGTTACTAATTCTACGCAGCAAATTACTTACCCTAGTTGCTTCACAAGTTGGAGGGGATCAAACAATTACGGATTTGATATCAAACTTAGCAAGAGATTTCAACAAATAATACACTAGTAGGCCTCCTAGTAATTAAATGCATCAATCATAAAAATATGCCATGAGAATAACATTCAATACTCAAACATGAATTTAACACTAAAGCGAAAGATCTCACAGCTTTTATTTGATTTCGAGGTTTCTGTTTCCTTCGGACCTTAAGTTACAAAATCAGCCTCTCATGGCCATCAATGAATTACAGAGGAAAAGTTCAGAGAGACCAGAGAGAGGCGTGTGTCCCCCAAAAACTAATCTGATCTCTCTTTTTAAAATCTAATTTAAGAATTCAAATCCCTCAATCTCCTAAAAGAAATATTCTCCTATCCTAAAATAACATTAATCCTAATTTAATTCTAATTGGAAATAAAATAAAATAGAGTCCTAATACAATAGGAAGGTGGTGTTTCCAGCTGTAATTTTCGTGCAGCATGTATGTCTTTAAAACGTGCAATAATAGACTGACTTGCATAACAAGTCAGAACGCTCCAGGACGTCGGTAATGCAGGTGCGTCAACTTCAAGCTCGATTACAACCTTGATTCAGCCAGTATCTCTAAAACCTCAAAACATGAAAGTTGTAGATCTCTTTCTTAGTGTTGCACAGCATTTTGAATCATCTCAATCGGAGCTCGGATAAGAAAATTATGCCCAGAATATGAAGCAGTGGCGAAACTGTCCGAATTCCCCTAATTAATTCCGTTTTTCAATTAACACCTCCATTTGCTTCCTAAACCAAAATAAAGTAATAATGAGGACAATTAGGAAACAAATACATATAAAAGACTAAACATTAAGGGGGTTAAATATGACATTTTGCATTCCCATCAGTTATCACACAAGATTAATGTAGGGCCACCTTGCACTTGTTGCAAATCATCCAGCATCTTCTTAAGCTATACAGTCTGATTCACTACGACTACAGCAGAGACATATTCTGCTTCAGCAGTAGACTGTGCCACAGTCTCCTACTTCCTTGATAACTAGCAAATTGCACCCTGATTCAAGTAGAATACGTAACCAGAGGTACTCTTTGCATCATCCAGGGATCCACCCCAATCACTATCAGTATACCCCAATAATTTCCGACTTTCGGATTTCCTAAACCAAATGCCTAACATGATGGTTCCTTTCACATACCTCAACACTCGTTTAGCAGCCTTAAAATACAGTTCACTTGGGTTGCTCATGAACCTAGAAAGGTAACTTGTAGTGAAAATAAGGTCAGGTCTGGTGGCTGTGTAATATAGCAAACATCCTACCAAACTCTTGTATTTTCCCTCATCCACCCTTTCTGCACCATCAGCTTTGCTCAGTTTCAAGTTGGGAACCAGTAGGGTATCCACTGGTTTACAATTCTCCATTCCAAACTTTATGAGAATCTCGGTTGCATACCTTTGTTGGCACACAAAAATCCCACCTATAGACTGACTTATTTCCATGCCCTGTAATAACTGCTTTATACTAGGATACTCATAGAAATATATCAAGTAAAATACATTTATATTAGCAAAAGTAAATGGGCCCAAAATTTTCTTTTAATACATATAATCATTCTTTATACAAAGTAAGGTATCATTTGTAAAATTTATCAAAAAGCGGGATAAGGGCATAGCTATGCCCTCGCTTGCCGCGCCCATCCGGAACGCTCCTCACCTAGATCCTGCAAACACAAAAAAGAACAATGGGGTGAGCACAAAATAATGCTCAGTAAGTAAATCCTCTACTCGTCTATCCCCGTAACTCTTTCTCTTAATTCTTTCCTTACACTCTTCTTATCTCATTTATTTTCTCTTTCACATAGCTCTTTTCTATTAACTTTCTGTTGTATGTCACGGCCTCATCTTATCGGAGGCACGGCTAGGTGGAGTTCACAAAGCACCACCCCACTCTTCGTGACTTCTACTCGTGTTCTCTCTTTATTCTTTCTCATGTTTGCTCATTCTTTCTCACTTGAATGTCATGGCCTCATCTTACCGGAGGCACGGCCGGGTGGAGTTCACAAAGCACCATCCCACTCTTTGTGACTATCGGGTGGAGATCACAAAGCACCAACCTGCTCTTAGTAACTACCGAGTGGAGATCACAAAGCACCAACCCATTTTTAGTAACTACCGGGTGGAGATCACGAAGCACCAACCCGTTTTTAGTGTTTTTCTCATTCTCTCTACTCTTAGAGTAGTTCATTCACAAAGTTCTCTACTCTTTCTCAAGCCACTTCTCAATGCACAATTAATGCATATGGATGGTTCATCTCTACTAATGCACTCATGAAATGCCAACATGCAATGTTGCAAGAATTAAGGTTTACTACTCATGCCCATGATTCTCTTAGGCATTTCATCAAACAACTAATGTGCATACATAAACTCTACTTTATCTATGGTTCTACTCTTCTCTTGAACCATCCAAAATGGGAGGAAACTCCCTCACAAAGCTATAATTCCTGTCATAAAATAACACTTCCAAAAAGATTTCTCAATCTCCTCCAATTTCATCTCAAACTACATCCTCAACACACATCTCACTTCTCATAATTGAAGTGTATTTAACAACTACAAATCAAATAGTCATCTCCATCTCAAATCATAACATATAACATGCATACATAATTTCTATTCAATCTCTACTCAAGAGAGTTCTCAAATCTCAACTTGGGTTGGGATTTACTTACCTTGTAATGGAGAGATTTCACTAACACTTTTCCTTTTCCTTAATAACTTGTCCCTTCTCTACAACTTTAAACAAAAAAACCATAAGACTTCAAGATACATAAACAAGCAAAACTTCACGTCTAAAGCAAGAATCCTTACCTTAAAATGTCTTAGAGTAACTTTCTACCCCAAACTATTTAAAAAGCCTTATAAAATTCTTGAAATATTGAAAGGAAAATTGAGAGGAAGTGGTGAATGGGAATGGCGGTGGAGAAGAGGAATGAAGGGTTTTCTAAACCCAAACCCTTAATGACTTACACTTAACACATGCTTTCCCATTTTGCCCTTGCTCTTTCTTGGAAATTCCATCTTTGTCCTTTAATTCCTTACACTCACACCCCCAACTCCAACACATTTTCCATAAAGTTCTCTTACATTTTACTCCCCACTTTTCCTACTAATTAAGGGTAGAAAGGTCATTTTTCCCCTATGGAAAAATCCTCTAGAAACTTCATTAAACTTTTCAATTAGCCCATCGCCGCAGCGAAGAACTTCCGTTGCCCCGGCAAAAAATTACAGAACCGACTCGCAAATCACAAAGCCGATGTCGCCGCGGCGAAGACTGAATTTCAAAAATTCACCAAGTCTCAACCAAAAATCAGGGTAAACACTTAACCAAATCAACTCATCAATCCAACTAAGGGCCAACCAACTGAAAATAACGACATGCAAGCTCAAATGAGAACAAATCAATAAACATTCAAGCAATACAACACAATTTAACTACGTACCTCAAGTGGGGCGTTACATGCCCAGAAAGTACTTCATCAATCCCAAATCTGACATTTCAAATTCAGTTTGCATGGCTGACTTAAACTGGTCCAACTCTTCAGGATTGCTTCCAGTTACCAACAAATCATCAACATAGAGAGAAACCACATCCAATCCCCTTTCAGTTTTCCTAATGTAGAGAGTGTGTTCATTTGGACTTCTAGTATAACTAAGGCTGCATAAATGGTCATTTATTCGGCTGTACCAAGCTCTAGGGGCCTACTTCAAACCATATAGAGCTTTCCTCAGAAGGTACACATGATCCTCTTTTCCCTCAACCTTATAGCCTTCAGGTTGCTCTATGTAAATCTCCTCTGAAATCCACCTATTCAGGAATGCCGATTTGACATCTAGCTGGAAAATTTTCCAGTCAAATTAGGCTGCAAGTGCTAGCAACAACCTAATTGTGTCTTGCCTGGATACCAAGGCAAATGTATCAGAAAAATCAAGGCCTGGTTGTTGTGCCAAACCTTTGACCACCAGCCTTGCTTTGTACTTGTGGATTGATCCATCAGGACTGATTTTCAGTTTGAAAATCCATTTCACTTGGATTACTCTTCTTTTTCCAGGTCTTGGTACCAACATCTAGGTATGGTTCTTATCAATCATACTGAGCTCCTCCTGCATTGCAGCCTTCCACAATTCAGACTTGGCTGCTTCATGATAATTTCTAGGTTCCACCACTGCCACCCATTTGAGCCTTATGAGATTATCATTGCCTTATTTTCCTTGCAAACCAAAAATTGTCCAATCCTTATACCCTAAACACTTTATCATACCCTTTAGGAGAATTATGGACCTAATATATGACACAAAAGAGCTTTGAGAGGTGTGTGAATAAGTGATAGACCAAAATCTTAAGTTTGGGGGCTGCAAAAAAGGTAAGAAGAAGGGGCAATAGACCTCAATGGTGTTGTAAATATTTGTTATTGCAAAAAAAAAAAAATAATAATAATTTCTTTAGTTCAATTCAAAATAAATAAAAAATAAGAGAAATGCATAAGTTTGAGGGTTGTAAAATGGTTGACACTTTGATTGGTGGTTGAGAAAGAAAGTGGAGATTGATGTAGCTCTTAGTGTTTGCATGAGGAAAACCAAGTTCTCTTACGTTCTTTATCCTATCATTTTCCTTGGAGCCCACTACCCGAGTCTAACGTTACAAGCTTGCAAAGACCTTTTGATCCTTAGTGATGTCTAGTCCACATTAGTGGAGAGTAGTTCGATACTTGGGCTTATGGAGTCTACCACCATTTGATAAACTTTACATTTCTGCATAAAATAATCCAGGAAGTTGGAAGGTGGACTGAAGTGGGGATTACCTACTCAGGGGACCGATAGAGAAAGATACTAAATTCAATTTATGACTTCTTTGAGTGTTGAGCATTTTTTTTTATTTTTGAGACTTGCATTGTGATTCAATCTAGGTATTTATCTTTCTTTTTGTTTTGATTTTTATTCCTTTTTGCTCATGGACGAGCAAATCTTAAGTTTGGGAGTATTTGATAATCATATTTTACACTATGATTTTGCATTGAATTTTGATAAGATTTATGATACTTTTCATACAATTTGGGCCATAATTGCTACCTAATTCTATTAATTTGTCTTTGCAGGCCTAAACGATGATTTTGAGCATTAATGACAGTTTTGAGCGTAAATTGTGTAACTTGAGCTTGAAAACTTGGAATGACCTGAATTTAGATGCTTTGGAAAGCTAAGAAGAAGAGCTACAACTTTCATGTTTTGGGTTTTTCTTATTTCTGACTGGACAAAGGTGAAAACTTGGCTTGAAATCGTGAAAAGTACGCTGGGAACTGAAGAAAAACGTCTTTGGACGTGCTTCAGTATTTCTGTCATAACTTGAGATGTAGACCTTGGATTGTGCTTATTCTTGAACGAGTAGAAATATAATTGAAAGGGCTAAAATTAATATTTTTAACACGTTTCCAGATTCAGACTCTATCATGCTCAAATTGGCCCGAAAGTTCCTCGCCGCGGCAAGGAAAAAGCTTTGCCGCTGCAAAACCTGCATCAGATGTAAAAATAAAACGATGCGTTTTGGCTTGCTAGGGCTTCATCCTTAAGTGAGAGAGGTATAAATTAGAGTGAAAAGGAAGAGAAAAGGAGCTTGGTTCGTAATTTGGGAGGCAGCTCATTGAAGGAGAAGATTATTGAAGATTTGGGCTTCAAATTAGAGAAGATTTCTCCATCTTTTGCTTATTTTTCAATGATGAATCTTGATTCAGTTTGTTTTTGTTATTTTATTTCGTTTTTGAGTATGAACTGAGTTGTTTAGATAGGGTTTGATGTAACCTTGATACAATGATTCAATTTTATATGAATTGATTTACTTTGAGTTTTAATTTCATGATTGAGTGTTTATCTCTTTGCTTAATGACTTTTGGATGTTTGATCACCATTCAAATGTGTGTTGTTCACAATGAGACTGAGAAGTGATTTGTGATTGTGCCTCTTGGGATAAATACTGTAGATTAAGCAAACGCTAGAAATAGGTTTAGCGATCTATGAAATCTAGATAGAATTCCATAAAGCTTAAAAGACTTTGAACTATTAATCTTCATTTTGTTGGGTACGGAAGCTTAATAGGGATAAGTAGGGACATGTAGCCTGAGAATGTATGGTTTACAACTTAGGGAATTCGATTTTCAATCAAGGAATTAGAACTTGGGTAATAGATTCTATGAATTGGGTTAGTGTATCTAGGTGAAATCAACACCCTAGCATTTTTTAGCATTGTTTAATTAGTTAAGTTGTTGGGTTTTGCTTTAATTTCATTATCATTCATTTATATTTTGTTAATTTGTATTTAGTTTGTTAATTTTCCATCAATCCAATTTATTTTTGCTTCAATTAGGACTTAAACTAGAGAAATCGGTACTTAGTAACACTCTCCTCGTGGGAACGATACTCACTCATTACTTTATTACTTTGTGCGACTAGCGCACTTGCTATTTATGCATGTTGTAGTTACAACGCATCAGCCATCATACATTTGGCCATTTCCATAATGGTTCTGTTTCTTCTCTCACAAACGCCATTCTGTTGAGGAGTGTATGGGGCTGTGAACTGATGCTGAATTCCAGCTTCATTATAGATTGAGCTGAATTCATTTGAGGTGTAATCTGTCTTATTGTCACTCGTTATGATCTTGATCAATGTTCCAGCTTGATTCTCCACTGGCAACTTGAATTTTTTGAACACAACAGTCACCTCATTCTTCTGCTTTAGAAAATACACCCAGGCCATCCTTGAGTAATCATCAATGAAGAGTACAAAATACCTACTACCATTTAGTGATTCAGTTTTCATAGGGCCACACACATCAGTGTGGATCAACTACAACTTTTGACTTGCTCTCCAGGCTTGATCCGAAGGGAATGATGGCCTGCTAAGTTTGCCAAGTTGGCAGGCTATGCATAAAGTCCTTTTCTCCTCTACCTCAGGTAGGTCCAGCACCATGTATCTTGTCTTGAGTTCTTTGATTCCCAAATAATGAAAGTGGCCAAACCTTTTATGCCACAATTCAGATTTTTCAGCCCTGCTAATTAGTGCTAAATTCACTGATTTTTTCCACTCTACCGAGAAGCTTTTTCCCAGCATCCTAGCATTCATTAATTCATTTCCCTCATTGTCCATTACAATGCAAGAGTGGTTTTTAAAATGTAAAGTGTAATTCTTCTCTAACATTTGACCTACACTTAACAAAATTTGTGCAATTTCAGGTACAAATAGGACACTTGAAATAATCTTAGTACTTGTTTGTGTTTGGACTACAACATCTCCAATCCCTTTTGCTTCCACATAGTCACCATTTCCAATCTTGACTTTGGAGCTATAAGTTCTGCCCAGTCTGATAAAGTTCTCTAAATTTGCTGCCAAGTGGTTAGTTCAACCAGCATGCATCGACCCAAACATCACAAGGCTGATCGCATTGAGTAGCATGAAGCTACAAACAAGCTGCTCAGTTCAACCCCTGCCTTTGTTGATCTTACTGCATTTGAGCTTCTTTGTGATGGTGGTGCACCTTTGTTCTTGCACACCTTTTCAATGTGCCCGAACTGTTTGCACCCTCTACATTGGATCCCAGGTCTAAACTAGCACCTATTCTCTGGATGTCCCTTCGTTTTGCAGTGAGAACATGGTGGATAATTCTTTCCTCCACTCGGTTTTCCCCACTGTCCACTGGTTCTCTCTTTTCCTCTCTTGTCTCCAGCATACTTCCTGTTGCTTCCTTGCACATTCTTTCCCGTTTGAGCAGTCATCATAGCACATTCATTGGAGTCCTCTTGTCTCATCAACCTTCTTTGTTCTTGAGCCTGCAATGCATGGACCAATTCGGTAAGGCTGATTTGTGAGAGGTCCTTTGAATCTTCTAGGGAAGATATCTTTGACTCAAACCTTTCGGGTAAGCTAACTAACACTTTCTTAACTATCATCTTATCACTCATCTCAACTCCCAATAATCTGATCTTATTCACCATACTCATAAGCCTGTCCACATACTCTTTTACTTTCTCCATCTCCTACATTCTTAACATCTCAAACTTTCTCCGCAAGTTCATCACTTGCATATTCCTGGTTGTGTCACTTCCCATGAACTCCTCCCTCAACCTATCCCATGCTTCTTTTGCCGTTTCACATGCCCTTATCCTTGTGAACACAAGGTCTATTACTGCAGAGTGTATATGAGAGAGGGCTCTTGGAGCTTTTGACATCTCTTCCTTATACATCCTCATCTAATTCAGAGTGGGGTTTAGACCAAGCTGCGGTGGCTATTTCTCCTCTTCCACATACTGCCACAGCCCTTGCCCTCTTAGATAGGCTTTCATTCTTACAGCCCAGATATGATATTGGTCCCCATTGAACACTGGAGGTGAGAGAGAAGCCGACCGAGCTGCCATGGAAACCAGGTTGCAGTTTAGGACAGGGTTGTTCTTCGGGAGGTTGAAGTTTGATGGTGATTCAAAGGTTGGTTTTTGAGTTTCTTAGATGGTGGTGTGTTAATCCAGCTCTGATACCATGTTGGTATTTTAAACTATGCCGAATTGGCAAAGAAAATGAGAACTGAAGAGAACTTAATCCATCTTTCATTAGCCAAGAAAAAACTAAATATAACATACTTTTAGGGGGGCTTACTGTTACAACCACTCTCAGTAAGTCTTTTACATAATAACAGGTAATCCACACAAATCTAACAACTACATTACACTTTGGAGACACAAAGCCTCAAAATAAGCTGAATTTACCTAAGCCAATTTTAACACAAAAGTTAACAAATTTGTCCTAAGCTACTGCCTTCAGAACAGCACCATGCACACCATTATGTTTGCATCAAAAACATCTTCAAGCTTCAGTTCCAGCACTTTGCATTTCCAGCACAGATCAACCTTCAACATTTATGACATTGAAAGTGGTTGCATTCGCTATAGTGAAGTAGAGAGAGAGTATGAAAAGCAAAGAAGACATTGATTGAGAGGATATTGAAGGAGCAGATGTAATGAGTGTCAGTGTGTGTTCTGAGGAACTACTAAGGGCTTCATATAGTGGTAGTGTGGTGGTAATTTCGTCATGGAAGACTTCATGGTCAGGACCTACATTAACTATATTGATGTATGGCACATGATGTCATGTTATGATAATTTCCAAAGAAAGCATTTATATGGATTCATACCCTGTTCCCTGTTTTTAGTCAGGCATTTGATAGTCCACTTGAGGAAGCACCACTTCGCAATGGTGCAAAAAGCCTGTTTTTAGTCAGGTTTTCGAGAGAGTCCACTTAACGAGGAAGCAGCACTTTGGAATGATTCCGAAAGGAATGGTAAAAAAAACCTGACAAATCAGGCATTTCGAAAAATTAGGTCATATTGGTGGGGAGTTCATAGAAAATTACTGGGTTGGAGGTGGGGCACAGGGAAGTTTCTTCCCACTATATCAGGGATGGCTATGAGAGCGCGTAGAGATGTCTGTCCCCGTAAAACTCATAGTCATCCTCATTCACCCTGATAATAATTTATAAACACATTAACTAATTTTATGTTTTTTTTTTAATTAAATATATGTTTTGTACATATAATTTGAATAATTTTTTCTTCATGTTTCATTTGACATGACTAACAACAACTCAATGAGGCACACCCCAAATTTTATGGCATGTATACAATGATGGCATCAGTACTAGGCATTAGACTTGGCAAAACAGGTTTAGACCCAACAGTTCGCACCCTGCAATCTGTAAAAAATAAAAATAGGATACGGGTCCCTAATGTATTGGACCCCGTTTTTTTAAAAAAAGGACATACTTGGGGGAAACCCCCAACCTGTATTATCAATGGGTTATACAGGTAAACTTGCGGGTACCCGTTTATCTTTTAAAAAAAAAGGGATTTGAAATACCTAAATTAGTTCGACTCTCAACTCTCAACTCTCATCTCATTCTCATTACGGGTGGGAAAAAAAGACCGAAAACCGGACCAAAACCGAACCGAAAATTCAGTTTTTCTGAAATCTGGTTCGGTTTGAAAAATTTATAATCTGATTAATCGGTTCGGTTTTCGATTTACAAGTTTTTCTAAACTGGTTAACCGAAACCGAATTCTAAAACCGGTTTCAAAAAATAAATAAACAAAAACCTTACATATTAATTATAATTAAACTTCCTAGAGCCCACCGCCACTTCTCTTTCATCTACCTTTTCCATCATTTTCAGTCTTCTCCTCCACTTTTCCCTTTCATCTTCCTTTTTCTTCATCATCTTCTCCTTCACTTTTCTCTTTCATCTTCATCTTCTTCTCCTCCTCCATTTCTTCTTTTCACTTTTCATTTTTTTTTTGTCTTTTTCTCCATCTTTTCTCCTTGGGTTTTCTCTTTCTTTTTCGTCTTTTTCTCCATCTCTTCTCCTTTAGTTTTATGATTTTATCTTTCTTTTCTTTTCTGTCTTATCTTATCTTCTCTTCCATTTTTCTCTTTCTCTTTCATCTTTTTCTCCGATATTCAAGTTTATGTGATTTGTGAAGATGTAAGAAATTTGGATGGCTTAATTTGACTTCTTCGTTGAAGAATAATATATATTTATTATTTATATCAAAACTTGTAGGTGAATACATAAATTTCTTTTTTTTCTAGTAATGGATACTACATTTGGCTACAATTTTAGAGTAGAAGTTCTGGTGATCGGCCAAACTTTCTTTCGCTTATTCTCCGAAATTTTAAAATCGGAACCTTTTCCGGACCGGTGAACCGAACCGTATATTCGTTCCGCCTTCGCTGAAATTCATAACCCAGTTAATCATATAATCATTTCGGTTTAAGTTTTTACTTGAACCGAAAAACCGGTTCGGTTTATAAACTACCATATCTGGTTCGGTTAACTGGAATATCCCACCCCTAATTCTCATCCCGGGCCTCCCTTTATCAGCGCCATCTCCTCGATCTCCTCTCTCTCACCGGTCCGCCACCTCGCCATCTCCCTTTCTCCCTCTCGACCTGCGCCATCTCCTCTCTCTCACTATCGCCACTCGCCATCTCCTCTCTCTCACCGTCACAACTCTCCTCTCTCACTGTCTCACATCGTCACTGTCGCTGCAACATCTCCTCTATCACACCTCCACCATTGCAAATCATTGAGTTTTAACCAAAGATTGCATCAAGCGTAAAGTATATAAACCCCTTTTAAGCTTTGATAATTTGACTTAAAAGTAGGTAATGATTTGGGATTCATTCATCATATATCCTCCTCAATTATTTTAACAATTTTTCTTGTAAAATAATAGCCCTATAAATATGTTTCTTTTTTCAATCAAGTTAGAGATTCTATGTTTACATAACAAGGTAAAGTGTGTGTTTTTTTTTTTTACATTTAATTTTTTAAGTCTATGGCTTGTAATGTTGTATGAGTGTTTGGTGTTTGTGAAAATGTCTATGTGAATTTTATGATGTGGGGTTTTGATTTTGAGATAGCTTTTTATGTTAGGTGTTACTGGTTTTGCTTTATGTTTTACTTTGATGAAGTTTTATTGATGGAAAAGACTTGCAGAGAAGAACATGGGAAGTGATTTTGTGAAAATTAGTGGCTTTTCGAGTTTTGTTTTATGCAAAGATAGTTGATTAAGTTAAGTTTGTTATCGTAGTTCTAAGACTAAAGGTTTTAGATTTTTGGGAATCTTAGCTTCAGTTAGCCTTGACGAAACAGAGACAAAAATAAGTAGAGAAAATCTATTGAGGCTAGTGAAAGATATTGCGATTGAGCTGAAGTGAGAACACTAGAGCTACTCTATTATGTTTTTGTTGGAAATTGGAATGATGAGAAGTTTAAAAACAAGTGTTGCACTTAAACAAGAGGAGGTAAATGCAAATCTTTTGATATAATTATTGTTCTACTTGTTGCAGTCCATTGAAATAAATAAATTCTTTATGATTATTGGGTTTTGCTTAGTAGCAAAATGTGAATAATGAATGATGGGTATTTGGAAAATGGAGTGTATATTTATATTAATATTATTGTAATTATAATAAGTCAATATAATTTAATCACATTTAGTTTTATTTATTTTTCAATCTATTTTAATGTAATATTTATATTAATATTATTGTAATATCACCCCGTCAATCTAATATTTTGGGGGTGTAAATGTACAAAATTAAAACTGCATGAATTTTGGAGGTGTAACTGTCATAATTGAAAACTATTAGGGGTGAAATTACAAAAATTAAAACCTAGAGAGAGAAAAAAGGGTCACTCGCGGGTCCACTTGTACCTGCATAGGGTAGGGTACAGGCCCAATATTTTGGACTCATATATCTCGACCCGTACCCGGGGGACCCGCACCCGACCCGCACCCGGCCCACCCGCCCATTTGGCCAGGTCTACTAGGCATACAGAAAACCTTGAACAAGTGTACGTGCAACAAGTATAGACTTTAATATATTACATATATACATGGATAAGAAGAGATTTTTATTTTAAAAAACAATAATATGTAAATAGAAACAGGAATTATATAATAGAAAAAATTAAGAAGATTATACATATCTTTTGATTTTAAAATATGTTAAAAAAAAATACAATAAACCTAAGAATTTACTGATGCATATATCTAGGTGGGTGATGTTATGGCGATCAGATTGTCTTGTAGACTAGTCAATTAATCTGTTTATACTTTACTTTCAGTCTTTATCCAGGTAGATGATCGAGCCCATATGGCGTACTCATAAATAGTATAGTTAATCTATCACTTTGGCAATTTAATAGTACTTGATTTGGTCAAGTTCTCTAAGGTAATTGTCCTCCGATAGAATCAATATATGCCCCAAAGTAAGAAAATATGGACAATGCAAATTACAAAGGCGAGAAAAATCCTGATAATGTAGTATCGTAGGAGATCAGTCATGAAATATGCTACAACTACAATTATAAGGTGATATATTGTTGCCTGTAATGAAAATTGTTACAATAATAATCCCTAGGGTTGATCTGGCATTTAAAGAGGTTTGTTAACACCTAGGTTACCAAAAAAAAAAAACAAAAAAAACTGCTACAATAATAGGGTTTAATATTTGTTACTCGGCTTTAGCTTTTGGATCAACTCCATAAAAGTAATATTGTGTTAATCTAAACTGTCGTGGTATTATTGTCCTTAGATACTGTACCCAGTACCCACTAATCATACTTAGTTACATGATATAAGAAATGAATTGGAAACTGTTGCTACGAATAATTCCCAGCCAATTAAGTCCCTGCATTTGCAGCAAACTTCAATATTTACAGATGTCCCCATCACTTTAATTCATACTCAGGTTCACATTAGGGCAAGATCATAATGTAAAGTTTCCTAATTTACCAATACCAAGTGCAGATGTTTCATTTCATAAATAGATTTTGGATTGAAAACTATTGGGTTTCCATATATTTCCTATTTATGCACCGTTTCCATCGCTATCAATATCACAAACTAAAACGTAAAACCTTTCCAACGATGAAGATACTAAACTTTTCAAACATAACAGAAGCTTTTTGAAATAATTGACAAAATAAACTCTAAATTTACCTAATATCCTAAAGCAGAGGACATTTTGTTTACAGTCCGGTTTAATTTCATTACTGTATGGCAAAAAATCGTATTGGTCCTGACGAGGCTCGATAACAAAATGGAGAGAACACGGCCCAAGGCCTTAGCCCAATTCTGGTTAGGCCTACACTCAAATCCACCTTGCGAATTGCCTTCTCTATGAGTTGGCTACCCTACAAGATAAGCTGGTCCGGGGTCAAGCCCTACGAGAATCCAAAAAATGTTAAAGCGGGTAATCCTATTCTGGGCCCTTCCACTCACGATCCTAGATCACAATCATAAATGTTAAGCTTAACCTAATAAGGAAAATAGATCCTATCTCTTTCCTAATGACAACTCCTTTACCTAGTATGACTTAGAGTCCTACTAGGATTCGAACCTCTTGGATTCACTATATAAGCAGGGGCAGATTCCCTCATTATTGATTCAGAAATCACCTACTAGTTCTAGTATTCTCACCCTTAAGGTCTCAGAATATTCCGGTGACATCCCGACGCTACTTGAGTCCTTACAACCACAAAATCAACCTCTGAAGTTCCCTTAGATTTTTAGTGGCTTGCATCACAATATTTGATCCCCATAATTGTAATCATAGATTTTACCGTCTACAATTTGGCGCCCACCATGGGGCCCTAACAATTTTCCAATTCAGAACGACTTGCTCATTCTGCTCCTCCTTCCCCGTTCGGCTATCATGACCAACAACACTGAAACCCTGACGCCTAATGTCACGGCATAAATTGCGGCTCTCACCACACTAGTGGAAGAGAGCAACAACAAGTATCACAAGCCCTGGAAGCTCAGAACATCACCATCCGTATGGAGAACCAAGC
Organism: Pistacia integerrima; assembly: GCA_026225825.1. Lineage (NCBI taxonomy): Eukaryota > Viridiplantae > Streptophyta > Magnoliopsida > Sapindales > Anacardiaceae > Pistacia > Pistacia integerrima. The sequence goes on along the minus strand of CM047737.1, from coordinate 16,864,010 downwards.
TCTTCAAGATAAGGTAACCCAATTTTACTCTTTGGATTGGTCTTTTAACCAACATCACACATCCTCCTCTCAACCCCCCATTCAACCCAAGCAGTTGCTCCTCACCCCAGATAATGGCATCTCCACCAACCCCTCTCATCCTATAGCTCCAACCACCACTATGCCACCTGCTGACTCGAACCAAGCCATCACCACTTCACCCATCACTCACTCTCCCTCTAAAACACTCGCCCAAGCTACCTTGCCCTAACTATTGAACACCGCTTTTACCCATCAAACACATCCCATGCATTTAAAGACAGACATAGCCCAACAAAACTTCCCACACTGCTCAACAATACACATCAATCCCAAAGCATTTCCCCAATTCCTAAACAATCTCTATACCCCTATGACCACACCCCTCGAGCAAACATTAACCAAACGGCAAACCGAAATGGAGGGCATGATCCAACGTATCCCAAGAATAGCAACACCCCTTAAAAAGAGCCAACCCTAAAGCTACGTCGAATCACCATTCATAGACAACATCGCCCTTGCAGAAATGCCACGCAAATTTACCTTCCCCAACATGAAGTTGTATGATGGTACCACTGACCCAGACGATCACATAGCCTCCTACAAACAATGAATGTTTGCCGCCACCATACATCGAGACCTTCGCGAGGCATGCATGTGTAAGAGCTTTGGCTCCAACCTCATAGGACCAACACTCCAATGGTATACTAACCACCCTAATCACTCAATCGCATCATTTGCCCAACTCACAGACACGTTCGTGGAGCAATTTGGCAGTAGCAAAAAGCTAGAAAAATTATCTGGCAATCTCTACCAGATCCGGCAACACCATAATGAGTTGCTCCGAGACTATGTGGGACGCTTCAATTGTGAGAAGGTCTCAATTCCTTACCGCAACCAAGAGACCGTAGTTGATGCCTTCAAGAAATGTCTCTTCCTTGACGGCGAGTTGTACAAGGAACTCACCAAGTTTAACTGCAACACCATGGAAGATGTATTGGCCCACGCTTAGATTGAAATAAGGTGGGAGAAAGACGAAGTTCACAAGGCCAAGCAAAACACCCATGATGATCATCACTCTTGTCGCCTTGACAAGCGCCATGACACAAGACCAGTCGAGCCATACCCAGTAAGGAGAGTTCTGGTATGTGATAACAGGTGGCAACTAGAGAGTCGCTCAGTTTGGCCCAACGAGGGTACATCTAACACACCCAACAGATACAAGATGCCCAATTACAACCTGAACATCGAGCCAGCAGAAGTGGCAGTTGTGATGAAGGAGATGGGGAATGTAGTCAGATGGTCGACCAAATTGAAGCACGCCAGGGCAAAATGAGACACCACAAAATGGTGTGAATATCACGGGGACCATGAACAAGTCACTGTTGACTGTATTGCCCTTCGCCTCGAGGTAGAAGAACTGCTAAAAAAGGGGTCACTTCTATAACTTTTTGATAGACAAAGGGAAAAGCACCATGGCAAACAAGGACCGCCAAATCACACCCCCACCAAAAGTCCCACCTGCAGATGGACTGTGCGGTGTAATATCAGGCGAATCAGAAGTAAATGGGGTAAGCTACTCATCAGCAAAACGCCACGCCCGAGCCGTAGCTAGCCCACAAATCCACCATTCTAAGCCATCCTTGCAGAAAGTCACCAACTTGACCATAGAGTTTGTGGACAACAAAGCAGAAACACTTCTGAACCCTCACCACAACGCGCTCGTGATCATCCTCCAGATTGTCAACATCATTGTTAGGAGAATCCTTGTAGATCCCGACTCCTCAACTAACATCATGTTTCTTGAAGCATTTAAAGTCATAGGACTAGACGAGTCTAGCATCAACCGCCGCCCGACTCTCCTAATAGGATTCAACTCGAAACAAAAATATACCATCGGGGAGATAGCTTTACCAAGGTCCTATCCTAAGAAGGGATCGGGAACCATCGACCACCTTATGATATTAAGAGCCCCACCCCTTTCCCCTTACAATATGATCCTCGGCCGACCTTGGATTCATGGCATGTGGTCTATCCCCTCCACCTTCTATTAGACCATGCAATTCCCCACCAAACGGGGTATAAAAGAGATGAAGGGAGATCAAAAGGCCTCCGCAGATTGTTATTAGAACACCTTCAAGTCAAAGTGGGGCACATATAGCAATTACAGTCTCACTCAGCAGGAGGAGCCGAACCAGACCAACCAGCTATGGAAGAGATGGACAAGGTCCAAATACACCCAAACCACCTAAACTAAAAGACACAAGTTGAAGCCCAACTTACACCTAACATCCGAGATAATCTTATCAATTTTCTCTAGGAGAACCAAGACTATTTCTCTTGGTCTTGCTCTAACATAACGGGGATCAACCCTGAAGCTATAATACACCTACTAAACACCAACCTAGATTACCCCCTTTAAGATAGGAGAGAAGGAAGTTTGCTTCCGAGAGAAACAAGGTGATCAACGAGGAGGTGGAGAAGCTATTAAGCAATGACTCGGTTCGGGGAAGTTCATTACCCATACTGGTTGGTGAATGTAGTGGTAGTCAGGAAAAAGAATGGGAAGTGGAGAGTTTGCATCGATTTCATCTACCTAAACAAAGGCCCTTTGCCCCTCCCCCAAGGAACTCTTTCCCACTCCTCCACATAGACATGTTAGTGAATGCCACCATTGGGCATGAGCTACTAAGCTTGGCTAGTGGACGCCTTTCTTTCGGTGGCTTAATAACTAGATATTGATGCACCTGGATGACTAGAAGAAGACTGCCTTCATCATAGAATAAGGCATTTATTGTTATAAAGTGATGTCTTTTGACCTAAAGAATGCTGGTGCCACCTACCAGTGACTTGTGAATAAAATATTTGCCAACCTACTAGGAGACTCCATGGAGGTATACATGGACGATATGCTGGTAAAGTCCTCGATTCATCGAAGCAACACCTTCCGACCACCTTAGGGCAAGCTTTCGAGGTACTACAAGGGTACAATATGAAGGCCTCCGAACCCAACCAAATTCTCTTTTGGCATATCGTCCAACACATTTCTATGCTACATGGTAATACAGCGCAACATCAAGGCCAAACCCAATCAGATCAAGGCGATATTAGGCATCTCATCTCCCACTTGCATCAAATATGTACAATGCCTCACTGTGAGAATAATAGGCGGGCTTGAGCCTGTTCATCTCCTAAGTCGCAAGAGAAATGCCACCTCTTCTTTGCCACCCTCAAAAAGTCAAAGAAGTTTAAATAGACTTCTTAGCATGTGAAAGAGGACACCTGGTCATCGAAAATGGTACTTAACATCGCCTCCATTACTTCTTAAACCAAAAATAGGGGAATGACACTTCACCTACTTAGCCGTGTTTGAATTTTCCATCTCCACCGTACTAATCCTTGAGGAAAACAAAGGGAAAGCAAGCTATCGGGTCCTACTACATAAGTCCCTCCTCGCTGATGCCGAGACACAATATAGCCAGCTTGAAAAAGTGGCACTCGCCCTAATCACCACCGCACGAAAGCTACGGCCATACTTCTAATGCCACCCAATCATAGTCTTAACTTCTTACCCTCTAAAGAAAATACTCCACAAGCCAAATCTCTCGGGTCAGCTTATTCAGTGGACAATAGAGCTAAGCGATTTTGATGTCTCCTTCCAACCCTACACCGTAATCAAGTCTAAAGTGCTAGCTGACTTTATCGTCGATTTCGCACCTAACACTGTTCAGGCTGAAAGGGAGCTCTTATGCTTAATAGACCATGCACCATCCAAGTGGACACTATTAGTGGATGGATTAAGCAACATCAATGGCAGTGGCTTAGGAATGGTCCTCATCTCCCCCGAAAGGTGATATTTTTCAATAGTCCATACGCTGCGGCTAAGGCAATCAACAACGAGGCTGAGTATGAGCCATTGATCGCCAACCTTTCCCTTGCCAAAAGAATGGGGATCAAGAAGTTGGAAGTTAAATCGGATTCACAACTGATGGTGAATCAACTTCAAGGCTCCTACCAAGCACGGGACACTAAGATGACCCTATACCTCAACTTAGCCAAAGGGCTCTAGTCATCCTTTGAGGAGATCACTGTCACCCAAGTCCTTAGGACAAAAAACACACATGCAAATGCTTTAGCAAACCTTGGCTTGGCTTTGAAAACCACACTACCAACAACAATTCCATTGAATCACCTCCAAGCATTAGGCATTAGGGGATGGACTTGGTCGAGATCTCACTGGTCCAATCAAACAAATTATGAATAACAACCATCCTCCACTATTTGGAAAATGATGAACTCCTAGCAGACAAAAATGAGGCATGGCGACTGAAAGCCAAGGCGGCTTGGTTCACCATCCATGAAAGCCGCCAACTTAGGGGATATTTTTCAGGACTATATCTCATGTGCGTCACCCCTAAGGAAGCAAAATATGTGCTCGTAGAACTCCATGTAGGTGAGTGTGGCAATCATGCCAAAGGACGTAGTCTCACCAACAAAGCACTAACAACCGGCTACTATTGGCCAACCATGCGCTCTGACTCAGCCAAGTATGCCAAGAATTGCATAACTGCCAACGTTTCGCCAAGGTGTCACTTTCCTACCGAACAACTTAGCTCCATCCTCACGCCTTGGCCATTCAAGAAATGAGGGATGAACATTATAGGCAAGCTATCAACCGCATCGGTCCAAAGAGTATACATGCTCACGGTCACTGACTATTTCCCTACGTGGATATAAGCATAAGCCTTCACCCAAATCAAGGACCACGAAGTGAAAAGCTTTGTATGGAAGAATATCATCTTGTCGGTTCGGCCTACAAAAAAAAGAGTCATTGACAATGGCTCTCAATTTATCAGATTCGGCTTTCAAGACTTTTGTAGAATGTGGAGGATCAAACTAAGCTTCTCCACGTCGTGCTACCCCCAAACAAATGGGCAAGCCAAGTCCTCCAATAAAACCATCCTCCAAAAAATGAGGAAGAAACTTTAAAAGGCTAAGAGAGCTTAGGCAGATGAGCTCCTTAGGGTGTTATGTGTTAGAGTAGATGCCCTAGAGCCAATCAATTATTATAGAATTGACTCTTTGTAATAATGTTCATTAATCAATAAAAGGCATTTTATTCTATATCGCGTAAATCATTATTATTGCAAATGTATTGATATATGTCCTTAGAATGGTAGAGCCGTGACGAGGGTATCAAGTGTTTCAAATCTTGATAGTGAGAACCCTATGAGCACATATGGTGGCCATTCTAGAAACGTCCGTAGGCCTCGGTAGAGAACTAAGGGCACAGATAATACGGTAAGGCTATCATAGTGTTGAACGACCCTATCGAAAGGCGGAGTAGATCTCACTTGTCAAGGTTGTTTGGTGACAACCTCCCGGTGCAACACATGGGTGTTTGCTGTTGGCGATTACATCGCAGCAAGTTCATTGGACTGACCCACCAAAGGATTCCATATGGATGGTAACCCCAGTGTCTATGGAACAAATCCTCTAATGAATGGTGGTGCATGTGATCCTTAGACTTGAGATCACGAGTGCTGTGGCCACCGATTGGTGTAGTTTGACACTAGCCTAACGCAGCTTCTTTTCGTAGTTCACAATACGGTGGAAATGATTCCAGCATCAAGGAGTGTATCAAGACTATGGTGGATTGACGAGGATTCATCACTCCCGGGTATGGGAGAAAGTTATCTCACGGCGCAATTCAAAGCATATGGTAATGACATTAAAGGCTGGGCCACAGTGGGATTGAGTTGTTGCTCTATCCAGTTTATAATCTGGGTCATGGGTCCGAAACGAATAAATAATATCAGAGTAACCGAAGGTTGACACTATTTCTATGCCTTCGCTCGCCGAGATAACGAATGATGAAAGGATCGTTACACGGTAACCATATCGTTGTGACTAGCTACTTTCTTGAATTCGAATCTATCGTGGCCATGATGCTGCCTAGGCATCTTGGTCGTGTATTAGCAGACGATTAATTGGTATTAATCGCGATACTATACACTACCGATATGGGATGAGGAGCCTATGGGTCACACACATAGAAGACAATTTAAGATCCAAGAAGAAAGAAGGGCGGCGTTTTTCCCCGCTAAAAAGAGAAAGGGTATTTTGGTAATTTCATAGTGTAATTAAATTTGCTGAGGTCGTAGCCTTTATATAATTTGTTAGAAAAATTAAATAAGTGAAATTACGTTTAAATGTGTGTTCTCACATATTTAAAAATATTATCATTATTGTTAAATGTTAATATATTTTTAAATATATATTAATCGATTTTAATTGAGATGATGGAAAATAAAATAAATCAAATTGGGAGTGTTTGGCAACATGGGGCGTTTGGGTTGGAGCCCAAGCCTATTCCATATGGGATTAGGGCAACTTAATTAACTATAAAAAGAAAAATGTGTTAATTAAATTATATAGGATTTTCTTTGAAAAAAAAAAAAAAAAGAGCAGCCCCTCTTTGATAATACACTCCCACGGCAGTAACATTTGTGTGCCTAAAAAAATCAAATCAATTGATTTTGTTTTCTTCTTAATCTTGAAGCCAAAGAGGATCTAGCAAATCCCTCTTTGGTTCTTTTGAGATTGTCTTCGTGTGGACTACACAGTTCCCGATCCTACACTTGATCCGTAGCAAAACATTCCCGCGACAAATTTGGAGGAGCCTCCAACGTGCGTTTGTTTCTTTAAACTCATGTTAAATATTTATGCAGATTTTATTTAATATAAATTGTAAAATTATGCCCTTGATCTTGGCTCATGTAAACGATCCCTAAGTTATATTATTTTTGTTTCCGCTGCGTATACGGGACCGTTTACTAACATTATGGTCCTACCGCATGACAACATGGTCTTCCATGGGGGAAAAACCTTTCTCCTTGGCTTATGATTTGGAAGCAGTAATCCTAGCGAAAGTATCAATCCCCTCCGCTTGGCTCCAATGGATGGAAAAAGACACCAATGGGCAACAACTTTTCCATAACCTTAACTGTAACACCTACTGAAAACTAGTACAATGCATGCAATTAACAATGGAAAATTTGGGCCCCAAAAAGTTTCTTTTCATTACAATTCACATGTCTTTTATACACAAAAGTTCCTGTTTACAAAAGTGCATTTCAAAAGACAAAATAGGGGAAGCAGTGTAGCTATTGCTCCTCGCGCTCCAGCGCCCCTCCAAGCCGCAACATCACCTAGAACCCTGCATCCACAAAGGGAAAATAACCCGGGTGAGCACAAATAATGCTCGTAAAGTAAAACTCTCCTAACTGTCTGTCCCCTGTGTGTGACTCTTAATTCATTCCTTTTTCTAATTTTCGTTTCTATTTCTGTTTCTATAACATCATGGCCTCATTCTTACTGGGAGGTACGGCGGGATGGCGTCTACACAGACCATCTCACTCTCTATGGCTATCGGGTGGAATTCACGAGGTACCCAACCCGTTCTTAGTGACTCAAGGAGTGAGGGATCACAAAGCACCAACCAACTCGGGTTCTTCTTCTAACTATCGGGTGGAGATCACCTAGCACCTACCCGTTCCTCATGAATTCCAGGGTACGATCACCAAGCATTTACCCAGGTCTCTAGTCACTATCGGGTGATGATCACAAGCATCAACCCGCTTCTACTAGCCATTGATGATGATCACAAAGCATCAACCTACATATTCTTTCTTAACTAATCGGGTAGTGGTCACAAAGCATCTACCCATTTCTATTACTCATTGGGTGACGATCACAAAGCGTCGACCCATCTCTCTAAGGCTATTCGATGATGATCACAAAGCATCAATCCGATTCCCATAACGATCGGGTGATGATCACAAAGCATCATCCCAACTATACTACTCTTCTAACTCATTCTATTGTAGCATTTTTTCAATGCTCTCTACCCATTAGAGTAATTTTACCCACTAAGCTCTCTACTCATAGGGTAATTGCACAAACCATTTCCTTACACTTTCTTAGGTCACTTTTCAATGCATATAACAATGCACATGGATGATTCATCACTACTAATGCACTTATGAAATGCCAACATGCAATGTTGCAAGAATTAAGGTTCATTACTCACACTCAAAACCTCTATTAGGCATTTCATCAAACAACTCATGTGCATTATAAAACTCTATCATAACCATGAATCTAAAACTTTCCTAACCATCCAAAATGGGGAAAACCCTTCACAAAGCCATAAAAACCTGTCAAATAAACACTTCCAAAAAGGGTTCCATAATACCCCTTAAATTCCATCTCAACTACCTTGCCAAACCCAACAACCCATTTCTCAAATTTGCAAGGTAATAACATTCACAAAGCATAGAAATCTCTACTTAATCCTTCATACATGCTATAATACATGCATATCACATACATACATCATCTCTATCAAAACCCTAATCAAGAAAATTCATAAATCTCAACTGGGTTGGGTTTTACTTACTTGCTATGGAGAGACTTCACCTAAATCTTCTTTCACTTGGTTTGCTTGACTATTCTCTCAACTCTTAACCAAAAAATGAAACCCTCAAAAACCAAAATGAACTAAAATCCACAAATCACACAACTTAAGGAGAAATCCTTACCTTAGGGAAGCCTTAGGTTGCTTTTCAACTCCAAATAACTTCAAAAACCCCTTGAAATTCCTTGATCAAAAGAAAGAAGAAATTGAGAGGAGAAGAAATGAAGGGGTCACGCTTTGAGAAGAAGAAAATGGGGAGGGGTTCTTTGATTCTAATTCCTTTTAATGAAATATTAACACATTCATTCCCATTTTGCCCTTATTCTTCTTTGGGAATTCCATCCATATCCTTTGATTCATTACAAACTCACCCCCATATCAACACATTCTCCATGAAAAATCCTTACAATTAACTCCCCACTTTTCCTGCTAATTAGGGGTAGAAAGGTCAAATTGCCCTTAAGGAAGAAAATATCTAAAACTCAATCAACAATTTAATCGGGTTGTTGCAGCCGCAGGCCTTGTCCAGCCACCCTTCCCGCCCGGGAGGCCTTCCAACCTCTCTTCGCCACGCGGAAGATTTTTTCTCTTAGCCTTTGTGAAGCACGGCCAGGACGAATCTTCTGTTTTCAACCAATTTCAAGGGGCAACCATTCAACACAACACTCAATCAAACAATAATAACGAAAACCAACTCGATAAGGCGAAAGAAAGGAAACAATAACAACGTACCTCAAGCGGGGCGTTACATTAACACCACCAATGAACTAAAGGATCAAGCCTTCATTTGCAACGCCGTCTACCAATAAAAGATGGCTCGACACTACAACAAAAATGTTCGAGCCAGGGTCTTCAAAAGTCAGCGATTGGGTTCTGCGCCAAGTGTTCCAAAACACAAGGGTATTAGGAGCCGGTAAACTTGGCCTCACATAGGAGGGCCTCTATAAGATCACCAAGGTTGTTGGGAAGAGAGCCTATCAACTGCAAACACCAGAAGGAAAGAACATCACTAACAATTGGAATGTGATCCATCTAAAAGCGTATCATTTTTTATAACACCCGGCTTGGCTCTACCACTTATAGAACTTAAAATTCTCTATAACGGGGGACATGGTGGGCCTGTCGACTCCCTCCAGTTTGTTTCAAGTTAATTCTGCTCCAAGACAAGAATTATTTTTTCATTTTTAATGAATTGAAGAATTATTCAGTATGTTCAAAGTGTTTAAATGTTTGCTTGCAATAAACACCCTAAAGGTTGTTGTTAGGAAACGATCCATTGAGGCAGCGGAAAACAAAACATTAATAACAAGGCTCGTTCCATAGAACCAAGATCACGGTACATTTTTTACAGTTTATATTGCAATAAGAATCTGCAGAAAATTAATCTAGAGTTTAAGAAACCATATGCACGTTTGGAGGCTCCTCCAAATTTGTCTCTGAATGTATTTTGCTACCGAGCCCAAGTGTAGGGTTGAAGGCAGAAGCGTAGTCACGACAATCACAAGGAACTAAGAAGGGATTTGCCAGATCCCTCTTTAGCCTTAAGAACAAAGAAGAAATGAAGATAAATTGATTTTAGGTAAAAATCAATTATGGCGTGAGAGTGAAATAAGGGGCTGTGTGTTTTTCTTTTTCAATGAAAATGAGTGTAATGAAAAACTCTTACATTTTACAAATAACCTTTTTTTTTATAGTTAAAATTTAATTGCCCTATTCCCATATGGAATAGGCTTGGGCTCCAACCCAAACACCCCATGTTTCAAAACACTCCCAATTAGATATTTATTTTAATTCATCATTATCTTCAATTAAAATCAATTAATATATATATATATATATATATATATATATATATATATATATATATATATATATATATATATATATATATATATATATATATATATAACATTTAACAATAATGATAATTTATTTAAATATATGCTAACACATATTTAAATGTAATTTCACTTATTTAATTTTTCTAATAAATTAAATAAAAGGCTACAATCTCAGCAAATTTAATTGCACTATGAAATTACCAAAATACCCTTTCGCCTAAAAAGATGAAAACGCCATTCTTTCTTTCTGAGTCTTAAATTATCTTCTATGTGTGTGACCCATAGGCTCCTCATCATACCGGGTAGTGTATAGTATCGCAATTAACACCAATTAATCGTCCTCACTAATACACGCATCTAAGATTGACCCCCGCAAGACATTATGGCACCGATAGATTTGGATTCAAAGCAAAGTAGCACCACCAACGATATGGTTACCGTATAATTCGATCCTTTCATCATACGTTATCTCGACGAGACGAAGGCATAGAAATAGTGTCAACCTTTGGTTACTCTCGATATTATGTATTCGCTTAGACCAATGACCTCGTATTCTAACCTTGGATAGAGCAACAACTCAATCTCCCACAAAGGGGCTACGCTTTAGGGTGTCATTGTCATATACTGAATTGCGCCGTGAGATGACTTCTCCAGTGCCCGGGAGTGATGAATCCACTATCTATCCACCATAGTCTTGATACACTCCTTGATGTAGTCATTCACCACCGTATTGACAGCTCTGAATAGAACTACGTTAGGCTAGTGTCAAAGCTTGCACCAAAGGTCCCGGTGCGACAAGGCGCTCCGGTGATCTCAAGTCTAAGATCACATGCACCACCATTCGTTAGAGGATTTGTTCCCATAGACATGGGGTTACCATCCATATGGAATCCTCTGGTGGGTCTGTCCAGTGAACTTGTTGCAATGTCTTCGCCTACAGCAAGCACCCATGCGTTGCACCAGGTTTTCACCAAACAACCTTGATAAGTGAGATCAATCACTGGCTTTCGACAAGTTTGTTCAACACTATGATAGCCTTACCGTATTATCTATGCCCTTACTTAGAATATACGGGGCACTGAACGCTTTCTAGAATGGCCACCATATGTGCTTTCATAGGGTTCTCAACTATCAAGATTTGAAACACTTGATACCCTCGTCACGGTTCTACCATTCTAAGGAAATATATCAATACATATTGCAATAATAATGATTTACGCGATATAGAATAAAATGCCTTTTTATTGATTAATGAACATTATTACAAAGAGTCAATTATACAATAATTGATTGGCTCTAGGGCATCTACTCTAACAGTTGTGGAGAACATTCCCTTCACGCATGATCAAGGCCTTAATGGTTAAGTCACAAACAATTGCAACACTTAGGAAAATAAACGTCAAACATCAAAGGAGAGGCCAAGCCCCCATCATTAAAAACATAAAAGCCTCAAGGGCTGAATTCATCATCTTGTGCACTCAGCACTTACAAAAACTAGAGTAAAAATAGTCCATAAAAAAAAAAGAAAAAAAAATTAAACTAAGGCTCAACGTCTTCATGCTACTTGTCGCTCGGCTCTATGCCACCTCCAGTCAGTTGAACCTCCAGAATAATTAGTTCCTCGCGTTACTCCCCCAACTCATCTCCCTGCTCCCATGGATAAGCCCCCGAAATAACAAGCTCAACATCACAACTATCCTACGGGTCTAAGCCCTTGCTCAGTAAGAAGGCTTTGTACTTCACTATCTCCTCATCCAACTCCTATTTGCCTTATCGTCCTTCCTTAAACTCAAGCATAAGCTCCAAACGAGTCTTCAAAACTGCTTTTGTAGCCACAGTCTCCAGACTCTTAATAGAGAATCTCTCTCAACTTCCCACTTGGCTTGGGCCTTCTGGAGTTGGAATGGCAGATCCACACAGATTTTCTCAAAACCCTTCTCATTCTCTTGTTTGGCGCGTAGTTTGCCTTCTAGCTTAGAGTTGGAAACAACAAGCTCCCTGTTACACCTTTCCAAGTCTTTATTTCTCTTTTTTTGCGAGGTGACCAACTTTTGGAGATGGGCACCCCCAGAAAGAGCTAGCAACCAAAGAGAAAGCAAGAAGTTATACCAAATGTAAAAAAAGTAGTACAAAAATAGAACAAACTTTCAAATATCTAGAAGAGGTGAGTCGTGGTCCACTCAGCAGCCTACGCCATACCGATCCTCCTAAATTGACATTTGTCCTCAGGAAGCGGAAAGGGCTCCAATACATCTCAGACAAAAGAAGTGTCGGAGTAGGCCGAGGCATCAGACGGGATGACAATCTTCACACTGTTGTCATCAAGTACTAGCACTATAAGTAACTAACCGGATTCGCGCAACAGAAAAATGTAATATTTAAAACGAATCGATCAATTACACGAACCAAGATCCAAGTATAGATTATAACGTTTTCATGCATAAACTGAAACGTAAAATAAAACTATATAAAAACAAATCCATACAAGGATTTAGTTCATACCAACGTTTTGAGGCTCCTCCGAATATCTCTGACTTCGGACACGAATACTATTCATTGGCCTACTGTTCACTAGCCACTGTTCACTTAACACTGTTCATCGATACTATTAACGTGATTTGTCGCTAATCGATCCAAAGTAGGATCGCACTCACGGTAATCCACACGAAGACAATCCGTAGAACCCTTGATTATTTTGCTAGAACAATCAAGGACTTCAAGAATCAAGAAAGAAGAACAAGAAAAATATTCTTCTTCACTCAAGAGTGTAACGTCAAAGAAAGAGAGAGAGCGATAGGGTGGCTAGGGTTTTGATTATTGAATAATTCTCTATCTTGTATTAATTTTAAGTTGCACTTATATAGTGCAACAATTAAAACCCTATTACACTTAGGAATAGCCATCGGCTCCAACCCTAGTTCACCTTTGCAACCAAACACACCATTTATGGTATTTTAATTAATTAATTATTATTATAATTAAAATCAATTAATATATAATAATATATTAACATTTAATTAATAATAATATTAATAATAATAATTCATTTAAATATATACATAGATATATTTAAATATAATCTTACTAATTTAATTTTAATATTAAAATTAAATACAAAAGTCAACAACCTCAAAGAAATTTAATTGCCACCGGTGGAAGATTACCAAAATACCCATTTCGTCCTAAAAGATGAAAATACCCTTCTCACAAATTGATTCTTAAATTATCTTCTAAGTGTGTGACCCATAGGCTTCTCATCATATCGGCAGTGTTTAGTATCACAATTAACACCAATTAATCGTCTCACTACACACAAACCAAGATTGGCCCCTAGCAAGGCATCATGGCCACCCAATAGATTCGGATTCAGCAAAATCATAGCCTGTCAATGGTATGGTTACTGTGCAATCAAATCCTTTCATCATCTGTTATCTCAGCGAGACTGAGGTATAGAAATAGTGTTAACCTCAGATATCCTCAACATGTTTGTATTCATTTAATGGACCAATGACCGAAATAATAAATTGGATTGAGCATCAACTCAATCCCAACTGTGGCCACAGATTTAGTGTCATTGTCATTTCTTTGAATTACCCGGGTTTGGAGAATAACTTCCTCCGTACCAGGAGGTGATGAATTCTTTGTTGATCCACCATAGTCTTGATACACTTCTTAATGTAGCCAATCACTATCGTATTGGTAGCTCTAAATAGAACTACATTGGGTTAGTGTCAAACTACACCAATTGGTGCATAAAACGCTCTGGTGATCTCAAGTCTAAGGATCACATGCACCACCACCCGTTAAAGGATTTATTCCATAGACACTAGGGTTACCATCCATATGGAATCCTCTGATGGGTTTGTCCAGTGAACTTGCCTCTAGCAAGCACCCATGCGTTGCACTAGGTTGTCAGCAAACAATCTTGACAAGTGAGATCAGTCACTGCCTTTCGAAGGGTCGTTCAACATTATGATAACCTTACCGTATTATATGTGTCCTTAGTCAGAATAATACTAGGGCTACGGACATTTCTAGAATGGCCACCATATGTGATCATAGGGTTCTTACTATCAAGATTTGAAACACTTGATACTCTCATCACAGTTCTACCATCCCCTAAGGACATATATCATTACATATAACTATGATTTACATGATATAGAAGAATATGTCTTTTATTAATAAATAAACATTTATTATAGAGTCAATTTTTACAATAATAGATTGACTTATGGCACCTACTCCAACAATCTCCCACTTGCACTATAGCCAATCATTCATGTATTCAACATTGAATGACTCAAGTGCTCACCATGCTTCTGCTCCAACAGAAACTTCAACAGTGGGTTAGTAGGTATTCTACAAATCTGCACATTCTCTTTCTGATTGATTTCTCAGATCAGATTGAATCGACTAAGTAAGTGTTTGGATTACTGGTGAGACCGTGATTCCTCAGCCACAACAATGGCTCCATTGTTATTGCAATAGAACTTTACTAGATCAACAATGCTTGGAACCACATTGTACACGCCACCCTCACCCCATTTTCTCTAAATTTTTTTCACTAAATTTCAAAGGGAACTCATAGGATTTGGCTTGGATTTTTATAGATTTTCAATCCTAAAGCATCCAAAGATAAAATTCTAGCACAAGGTGTGTGATTAACCTTTAAAGTTTTAAATTCTTATGGTTTTTATATGATCTAGGTCCAAGAGGAAGAGACTTTTAGCAAAAGGAGGTGATATCACCCATTCAGTAGTAAACCCCATTTTAGCCTTGATTTTGAGGGGCCCCAAGACTTGTGTAGAATGATTCTTGCATGTTTTTATGTGTTTGTATGTGAGAATTGTTGGCTGTTTTTGATGTTGCATGATGTATAATTTCCAGCCATGAGAAGTAGTGCTTGAGTATGTGATGAATTGGTGAAATTATGGAAGAATTAGTGTTGGAAATTTTGAAGTGTTGAGATTTGTTGAAAACGACTAGGTTTTGGGATGCTATAGTTAGTGGGAGTTTTGGCTCAAATTTTTGGGTGGATTTAAGAGAGATGTAGAAGTGTAGCCAACATGTTAGTTGGCCATGTGCATATGAAGTGTTTGATGAAAATCCAAAGAGAAAATGCATGCATGAGTTGGCTAAACCCTATTGAAGAAAGGGTTAGAGAAAGGCAAGAATTGAAGTAGAAAGATTATGAGATTATGTTGGGCTTAACCAAGTGTAAATGTTAATATGCAAGAGTGCATATTGTTATGCCAAAATTTAGAATATCACTTGGTCGTTAGTTCCATGAGAGAAATGGCCCTTAGTGTTTGGTTCTAGTTACTTGAACTTGTACTACTTTTTGAATAACACATGAAAGTGTTAGAAAAGAATTGCAAGTTAAAGTGTTCCTTTGCTATGGCAATTGTGATAGTAGAGAATGGTAGAATATGTCATAACATATCAATGTGCCATAATGAATTTAGCCTTGATTTGGTAAATGAGAATATTAAAGAATATGTTAGCAAAGAATGAGAAAAAGAAAGAAAAGAAAATGGCTTATAGATTCTTTTAAGCTAACATGCAAGTATGTATATTTTCTTATTTACTAAAAGAATGTAAGTGTAGAATTTCCATAGCTTGGAAATTTATTTGGAAATGTGTATAGTATCTCTTTCTATTCTCTTTCTACAACATGTTATGTTATAAGGTTGTTGGGCGAAAATGGGAACTCCGGTGGAGGTGACAAAGATGCCACATGCACGCGCACCTCGTGGAGGCGGCCTTAGTAGAGAGATACAAGGGGCTTTTGTAACACCAACAGGTGCATGTGGATGAGGTTTGTACCCAGCAGAGAATACCTACATGCACTCCCGCCATCGTGAGGCAAAGCCTTTCAGGAGGAGAAGATACCGCATTGGTACGGTCCGTCAGCAGTGCATGTGGATGAGGACTATACCCAAAGATACGCTCAACCCATTGGCCTGGTGGGGTTCCAAATCCATGCCTCAACCTAGTCCGATCAGCAAACCAGAATAGAAAAGAAAAGAAAGAGAAACAAAATAAGAAAGATAAATAGAAAAGAAAAGAAAGAGATACAAACATAAGAGATAGAAAATAGAAAAGAAAAGAAAATTATTTTCTCAGAAAGGGAAAGTTTATTGATTACGCATACATGATTATCACCCTTACAACGATTTAGCCATTTTCTTATGTGCTCGACAATGTACAATTTTATTCATTGTCGTTGCACGTTGATAAGTAGCAAATCAGAAATCAGAAAAAGAATGTAGAATATCAAAAAAGAATGCGGAATATCAGAAAAGAGTGAAGAATATTAGCAAAGATTAAACTGAGAAAAGGAAAATCAAAACATGAGTAACGAAGGAAAAACAGTAGTGCAGTTTGGTTTACTTATTGAGCAATTAGTGCTCACTCTGTTATTTTACGTGTTTGGTGGTACTAGATGATTTACTGATCGGGTGGGAACGTTCAAGAGTTAGGGAGGAGTTTGGTAGCACTATCCAAGGCTACCTTGTACTTATTAAAGTATATCAGTTATTTTGTGTATATATTTATATGAATTAGAATTAGAATTTTTGGATTTTACATTATATACCTCCATGTATATATGTTTACAAAAGTTATTTAGTGGATTTTGTCATATATTTCTCAAAAAATTACTAGCTAGGGAGTATATTACACACATCAAGTTCAATAATGAACTTCTTGATCCAAACCGCCTATACGGGTACATTAAACAATGCGTTATACTTAGCATCAATCGTAGAATTCGATACAGTACTTAACTTTGAGCTCTTATAGCTCACTATCTATTGAGAAACAAAAATATAAAACCCTGCATTGTGTTAAAATCATCTTTATCTTTGCTTTGGAGATTAGCATCACTATATCTTCTTACAAGGTGAGCTCAATTTTCTTCCTCCCATAATCCAAGATCCATTATCCCCTTAGCTTTTTTGGGTATTTAAGGATGTCCATTGACACTTATCTAGTGTCACTAACTTGGATCTGATTAATATTTTCTACAAGTGTTGAATGCACATAAGAATCAATCTAAGTACATAACAAATTGCGCACTAAGATCCTATTGATATCTTCTGTAAGTGCTTAATGCACATAAGATATCAGTCCAAACATGCAATCACAAAGCATCCCTCTCTTGGATCCGGTTGATATCCCCTATAAGTGCTTGATGCAAATGAGACATCAATTTGAGCATACAAGATGGATCCACTCGCTGAAGCATGTGGGATCCTCTTCATTCTATCTCCCTCAATGTGTGGTTTAGGACACATATCCTTAGAGAGATAGACACTATATGTCACCGGAAGAGATTCCTTCTTGGATTCTTCCCACCCACCCGATCTCTTGATTACCTTGTCTATGTACTTTCCGAACTTGGCTAAAGCAAACTTCTTTGATCTATTACGATAGATCTTCATTCCAAGAATGTAAGTTGCTTCTCCTAAGTCCTTTATGGAGAATCACTTGGATAACCAAGTGTTTACCAATTGCAAGTTTGGTATATCATTCCCGATCAGAAGTATGTCATCGACATACAACAATAGGAATGCCACTACGCTCCCACTTCCCCTTTTGTAAACACATGTCTCATCTTCGTTCTTGATGAAACCAAAGTATTTTATGGCTTTATCGAAATGAATGTTCTAGATCCTTGAAGCTTGCTTGAGTCCATAAATGGACCTCTGCAACTTGCATATCCTTTTAGCTTGTCCATCAAGAACGAAACCATCAGGATATGCCATATACACATCCTCTTCAAGGTTTCCATTCAGGAAATCATCAATGAAATCCATTTGCCAAATCTCATAATCATGATATGGCAAGGCAATTCGGCAAAGCATAATCCGGATGGATTTAATCATGGCAACCGGCAAAAGGTTTCTTCATAGTCAATACCATGAATTTATTTGAAACCTTTAGCAACTAGTCATTCCTTATAAGTATGCACCTTGCCATCCATGTATGTCTTCATCTTAAAGACTCATTTACAACTTC
The DNA here is from genome assembly GCA_026225825.1 of Pistacia integerrima. Taxonomy (NCBI): domain Eukaryota; kingdom Viridiplantae; phylum Streptophyta; class Magnoliopsida; order Sapindales; family Anacardiaceae; genus Pistacia; species Pistacia integerrima. The sequence goes on along the minus strand of CM047737.1, from coordinate 16,845,647 downwards.
TGGGTTTTACCCCTTAAGGTGAATTCACTAGAAACCATGATTGGTTTTGGTACATAGAGTCCATCTCAGATTTTATGGCTTTAAGCCATTTAACGGAATACGGATCGAAATCATGGATTCATTGTAGGTTAGGGTTCATTGTTCTTGGTAGACGAGTGCGTCCACCATGTTGAGTCAACGAGGAAAACCAATATCTTCCCTCGCTCACAACGTACTCTCCCAGAGCTCTTGTGCTACCTGAGGTGATTCACTTTGATCCACAAGTTGTGGAGTAACCTCCTCTTGATATTCAACCAACTTCCCCGTGCCCAACATCATCTCCCGGGTTCTTCCGTCTTTAATGCTTGTGGTACTAGAACTTCATCGAGTTCTACTTTTCTCCCACTAGTACTTCTTAGAAAAAATTCATTTTCCAAGAAGACACTAGTATGAGCAACAACAGGTTTTGTGCTCTTCAGGATGATAGAAATAGTATCCTTTGGTCTCCTCAAGATACCCCACAAATACGCTTTCGCAGGATTTCGAGCCCAGCTTGTACGAAGTCAATATCTTGACATAAGCTTCGCAACCCCAAATCCTTAGATAAGACAAGTTGGGCTTTCATCCACTCCATTATTCATACAGAGTCTTATCTACAAACCTTGGCGGTACATGGTCTAGTGCGTGAATCGCAGTCTCTAGGGCAAAACCCTAGAATTATATGGGTAGATCACAAAAACCTCATCATGGACCTAACTCCCACATTCCTTCAGGTATGTTTAACTCAACTTGCTACATTCGACGTAGATGTGACTTTGAGAATATTCTTATTGTCCATTTTGAAAACATTATTATTATGAAACAGTTCCATATAATATTATGTATACTAAAAGACAACAATCCATTAGTAAATCAATATTCTAACTTGTCCAAAGTGGACACAGAAAAATTATTTCTAGAAACTGAACGAATATCATAACAATCCTCAAGTTCCAAGTAACAAGCCCGTAGGCAAATCAGACAATAAGAAATCTTTACTTTGCCCTAATGCAACATCATGTGTTCCATCTCTAACTAGTAGGTCTACCTTTCCCTCGGTGAGCAATCTACTCTGCTGTAGTCCCTGCGCATTAGAACAAATGTGAGTACCACATCCTGTGTCAATGACCCAAGATGTTGACGGGAGAAGTTAATCTCAATCAAAGAACATACCACGGTGAAAAAAAGTAACATTCTTCTTCCTTTTTGCTAGAAAGGCCTTTTGCAATGTTTCCCTCTAGTGGTTGGGATTCCCTACAATGAGGACAAACGCCTTTCTATCTATAACAAAGGGGGCTTCCTTCCAACGACTTTTGAGCCCTTCCCTTACCTTCTTCACTTGAGTTGGCTTCAACAAACGTCAATGTTTCTAACATTCTCATGCCTGACTCAGTAGCATTCAACATATCCAGAAGCTCGGAAAGGGTATTCTTCTAATCATCCTCAATGAAGTCATAGATAAATTGAGAGTAAGAATCTGGCAAAGACTGTAATATTAGGTCTATTGCTAAACCTTCATTAGTCTCGCATCCCAAAATTCTCAAGCCCTCGTTCATATACTTCGGTCAACTTGAGTAAATGATTGCCAATTTTGGTACCCCTCTTCCATCCTACATCCTAATTAATGGACGAGACACCATATGTTTCTTATTTCTTTGAAGAAAATGAAGAATAGAAGTCAAGTCCATTCTCTGGCACTGTTGTCGTAGTAATGGTGTCATTGATGCAAGCACAATGTATCTAGTCATTTCTGCTTTTGCATCATGTGTATGCTTCACGTATACATACCCAGTCGCATGGATAGAACTATCGCAGGCTCGGTGACAAAAGCTCGCTCAATGGTGTATAATTTATCGCTTGACTGAAGTATATCGTTTATACTGATATACCAATCAACGAAATTCTCACCATTCCATTTCTTTCCCAGTTTGATGATTTGTCGCAATGATGTTGGGATCATTTTGCTCAATTAAGTGAAACTACAAGTGCAGAATAAAGCAAAATTATTATCATGTTTATTTTTATTTAATAAGGCCTTTGTTAGGAAACGATCAAGTCATGGCAGCGGAAAACAAAAATTATTTACAGCATGGATCGTACCCTAGAACCAAGATCAGGGCACAAATTTCCAGTTTATACATTATATTAGAATCTGCAGGAAAAAAAATTAGTTTAGAGTTAAGAAATCATACGCACGTTTGGAGGCTCCTCCAACTTGTCTCTCGACGGGAGCTACCGATCAAGGGTAGGATCGGGAACCGTAAGTAATCCACAACGAAGATAACTCCCAATGAACCTAAGAGGATTTGCTAGATCCTCTTTAGCCTTAGAAACAAAAGGAGCAAAAATCAATAATATTTTGATTCAACACAAAAGCAATCAAGGCGTAAAGGGAAGAGAAAAGTGGCCTGGAATTTTTAATCTTAATGAATGAAATGTTATATCATTTCACAAAAATTCTACACTTATATAGTGCACACAATGCCCTATTCCCTCATGGCATAGGCTTGGGCACCAACCCAAACAACCCCTATGTCCCAAACAAATTTCCCATTTTACATATTTTAATTATTATTATTATTATTTCAATTCAATTCAATTCAATTAATATATATATATATATATACACATATTAACATTTAACAATAACAATAATTCATTTAAATATATGAGAACATATATTTAAAAATAATCTCACTTATTTAATTTTTAATATCAAATTAAATAAAGGCTACAAACCTCAAAGAAATTTAATTTGCCATTCCCGTGAGATTACCAAAATACCCTTTTGCCTAAAAAGATGGGAAAACGCCCTTCTTATAAACTCGGTTCTTAAATTATCTTCTATGTGTGGTGACCCGTAGGGCCTCTTATCATACCAATAGTGTGTAGTATCGCGATTAACCACCAATTAATCATCTCACTTATACACACCAAAGATTGCCTTTTAGCAAGGCATCATGGCCACCCGGATAGATTCGATTCGCATTCAAGCAATTACACAACGATATGGTTACCATACAATTTAATCCTTTCATCATCTATTATCTCAACGAGACCGAGGCACAAAAATAGTGTCAACCTCGGAATTACTCTTTCGATATGTATGTATTGATTCTTTGGACCAATGATCGGAATCGGATAGAGCAACAACTCAATCCCAATCCCCTTTGTTGGCCATAGTTTTAGTGTCATTTGCCATTTCTTGGAATTGTGCCTTGAGAATAACTTCAACCATACCGGGAGTGATGAATCCTTCAGCGATCCACCATAAGTCTTCATACCACCTTTCTTTGATGTAGCCAATCACTACCGGTAATGACAGCCTTGGAATGAACTACGTTGGGCTAGTGTCAAACCTACACCAATCGGTGCACAAGGCGTCCTAAGGTGATCTCAAGTCTAAGGATCACATGCACCACCAATTCGTTAGAAGATTTGTTCCATAGAACCATGGAGGGTTACCATCCATTATGGAACCTCTCGGGTGGGTCTTATCCGGTGAACTTTCCTACAAAGCCAAGCACCCAATGTGTTGCACGAGGTTGTCACCAACGACCTTGACAAGTGAGATCTGGCCCAAACCCGCCTTTCGGCGAGGTCGTTCAACACTATGATAGTCCTATCGTATTATTTGTGGGCCTTTCACTCAAATAATACTAGGGCCCTTTACGGATGTTTCTAGAATGGCCACCATATAAGCTCATAGGGCTCTCACTATCAAGATTTGAAATACTTGATACCCTCATCACGATTCTACCATTCTAAGGACATATATCAATACATACAATAATGATTTACGCGATATATAATAAAATGCCTTTTTATTGATCAATGAACATTATTACAAAGAGTCAATTCTACAATAATTATTGGCTCTAGGGCACCCACTCTAACAATCTCCCACTTGCACTACAGCCAATCATTCATGTATTTAATACCAGATGATCTCAAATGCCTTTCATGGCTTCTACCGGCGATAGAAAGGCTTTGTCGGGCGGATTCTTCAAACGAGATTGTCCAACATATGGCAAACTTACCGATTTTGCACCCCCATTTTTCTCCTCAACTATTTCTATGATGAGATGGGAATTGTCGAGTATATGTCCTTGACTTCGATGAGACCATGGTTCCTGCCTCGAAGCGTTTGCCTCCATTGTTGTCACAAAGAGATGTCTATTTGGATCAATAATCGTGGGAACCACACCAAGTTCAGTGACGAGTTTCTTAATCTAGGTTGCCTCATTGGCTGTATCTGATAATGCAATATACTTAGCCTCCATTGTAGAGTCCGCTACAGTGCTTTTGCTTGGTGTTCTTCCAACTCATTACACCCCTAGTGAGACAAAAATACGGAACCCGATTGGGATCGATAATCATTTTTCTTTTGTCCGCTTTGGAAACTAGCATCATTGTATCCTCTTACAAGAGCTCATTCTTCCCTCCATAAACCAAGAACATATCCTTAGTCCTTTCTTCGGTACTTAAGAATATTCTTGACATCCATCCAAGAACACTTCACTGGATCCGATTGATATCTACTACAAGTACTCAAAGGGCACATGAGACATCAATTCCGAAAGTACATAGCATGACATACAAATGATGGACCCATTGCTAATGCATATGGGATCCTCCTCATCCCCTATCTCCTCTTCATCCTTGTGTTATAGGACCACATTTCCTTAGGAGAGATAAACACTATGTGACATCGAAAGAAATCCTTTCTTTTGGATTCTTTTCCATACTGATTTTTCAATTTTGGAAACCTTTTTGGTCAATATATACACTTTCTAACTTTAAGCAGCTAACCTATGCAATCTATCACGATAGATATTTATTCCAAGGATATAGGTTTGCTTTCCATAAGTCCTTCATGGAGAAAGTACTTGGATAACCAAGTCTTTACCGGATTTCCGCAAGTTCGGTATATCATTCTCGATCGAAGTATGTCATCGGACATACAACAACTTAGGATGCCAATTGCGCTCCCCAACTCAACTTTCTTGGGTAAACATAGGGTTCATCTTCGTTTCTTGATAAAACTGGAATTCTTTTACGGAACTTTCATCAAAACGAATGTTCCAACTCCTTGAAAGCTTGCTTGAGTCCATAAATGGATCTTTGCAAGCTGGCATAACCCTATTAAGCTTTTACCCATCAAGAAACGAAACCATCGGGTTGTGTCATATACACATCCTCTTCAAGGTTTCCGGGCTTAGGGAAAGTCGTTTTGACATCCATTTGCCAAATCTCATAGTCATGATATGCGAACAATCACCGGCATAATCCGGATGGGATTTAATCATGCAAACCCAGGGCCCGGGAAAAGGTTTTTTCATAGTCAATACCATGAATTTGTTTGAAACCTTTGGCAACCAGTCATGCCTTATAAGTATGCACCTTGCCATCCATGTCACATTTACACCCTATGGGTTTTACCCCTTCAGATGGTTCCACCGTAGACCATACTTGGTTTTGGTTAAACATGGAGTCCATCTCGATTCATGGCTTCCAAGCCATTTAACGGAATAACTGGATCCCGATATAACGCCTTCGTAGGGTTCTAGGTTCAAATCATCTTGGTAGACTAGTACATCACCATGTTGAGTCACGAGATAACCGTATCTCTCTGGCTCATGGCGTACTCTCCTAGATCTACGTAGCTCCTGTGCTACCTGAGGTGGTTCACTCACTTTAATCCACAAGTTGTGAAGTAACCTCCTCTTGATGTTTAACCACTTCCTATGGCACATCATCCTCGTCTCGGGTCTAGTATTATTTGTGGTTCTAGAACTTCATCGAGTTCTACTTTTTCTCCCACTAGTACTTCTTAGAAAAAATTCCTTTTCTAGGAAGACACCCGTAACGAAGCAACAAACATTTTTCACTCTTCTCGGGTGGTAGAAATAAGTATCCTTTGGTCTCCTCCTTTTTGGATATCCCACAAATATACATTTACAGAATTTTCGGCCCACCTTTTGTTCAAGTCAATTTCTTAACATAAAAAGCTTCACCAACCCCAAATCCTTTAGATAAGACAAGTTCCCGGGCTTTCGCCCACTCCATAGTTCATATGAAGTCTTATCTACGCACTTTGGAACCCGACACACGATTCATAACGTGAGTTCGCAGGTTCTCAAGGAGGCATAACCCCGAATGATACAGGTAGATCACTAAAACTCATCATGGACCTAACCATGTCAAGTAAAGGTCCTATTCCTCATTTTCGACAACCTCCATTGTGTTTGTGGTGTATACTGGAGGGGTGGGGAGTTGTGATACTATCCCACATTCCTTCGTTAAGAAAATTGACCGGTTAAGCGCAATGGAAAACAAAATTTTATACAATCGTAGATCATTTCCTTAAAGCCCAAAATCAAGGCACAAATTTTACAGTTTATGTATAATATCAAGAATCTACAGGAAAAAATAAACTAAATCTAAAGTTTAGATTCATACCCACGTTGGAGGCCCTCCCACCAATATTGCCTCACGAGCGTGTTTGCTACCCGATCCAAGTGTAAGATCGAACCAAAAGAAGTCCACACCGAAGACAACCACCCAAGGAACCAAGGAGGGATTTGCTAAGATCCTCCTTGGCCTTAAGGAAAAATCAAGAAGAAAAGAAATATTTGATTTTTCAATCAAATAGTGAAAGGGCGGGTGGGAGGGAGTGTATGGGGGTTGGGTTGTGGTTGTGTTTTTCTTTTCTTTTATCAAAGGCAAAATGATTTTTTAAAAACACAC